>CM066032.1:242200743-242633243 GCA_033557465.1 Ichthyophis bannanicus
GAGTATATACTTCTGGGAATTTTCTGAAAGGAATTATTTCTATTAAAGCTTATTTATTTATTTACATTCTCTTATATACCGTGCTATTCTGCATCAGTGCAGTTTACATTGAACAAACTGAAATTACATTGAACAGGGCATTATAACTTGGAGATAACTATTTTACAGGGAACATGGGCTATGGAGGGTTAAGTGGCTTGCCCAAGATCACAAGGAGCACCTGTGGGACTAGAAACCCCCAGTCCTTCCGGCCCAAGGTTGCTGTCCTCTAGTGGGATTTGAACCCCCGACCTTCCGGCCTGAAGTACCTTGCCCCAACCACTAGGCCACTCCTCCACTCCATGTGTGAACCCACTATTTTTTGTTAAATCAGTCAGGGCCTAGTAGCAGCAGTTTAAGTTTAAATTTAAAACACAGAAGAGAACTTTCTGGTTATATTTCATACCCAGCAGAGAGTTGTTAGTTTTAATTTCATAATAAGCTAGAGCCTAGCAGCAGCAAAGAGCTATAATTTAATTTAAATCAAATCAAACTGTATCTTAACTCAGCAGCACAGGACAGGGTACTGTGTAGCAGCCCTCTTTTAATAAGTGTTATTTCCCTCCCCACACCCACCCACCCCTGGGATAATCGTAGCTTTATAGGTACGTGCACATTTTAAAAGACAGGAGGTGCTCTCAGGTGAAGCTTGTTACCCAAATCAGTCATACACGAAGGACCTGAAACTAATTAGGCTTCAGGTGAATAAAGTATATTAAACATATTAGGTACAGTTTTATTGGTATAAATATCCATAGCAACCCTTAGTAAGTAAAGAACTTAAACACAAACTTAAAACTAAGATGCAGACAGCAGTCCAGCAGCTAGATGGGGGCTTTCCAGTCTTTTGCATTGAGTGTCACGTATGATTTTCTCCCAGTTGGTGAGAGGTCTTACGTGTGCACTAGGTGCAAGGAGCTCTTTGCTCTCAGGGAACGAATCCGTTCTCTAGAGGCTAGAGTAGCAGACATGGAAAACAAAGACAGAGGTACATAGACAAGACCTACAGGGATATAGTCCTGAAGTCCCACCTCCAGTCTGGCAGCATCCCTGTTGCCATGGAGGAGAGAGCTCACGTGACAGGAGAGCATCACCCTGGTGTGTCAGGAAGTGATCCTGTAACTAGGACCTGTCCTCCAGGTGATGTAAAACCCTCTCGCACTGAGGACGTTTCTCCAGGGCCATGTGCCCATGAGGAAAGGGTTAGGACAGCTGTTGGTGATTCAATCATTAGGTATGTTTTATGTTTATGTTTGTTTTATTTCACTTGATAAAAACCGCCTTTCAGTGGCAAGCAAAGCGGTGTACAATAAAACCAAATTTAAAAAAAAAAAGGCCAAAGCCAATGAAGTAGAAAGGAAATACAATTCCTGGACAGAAAAGCAATAAAAGCAGGAAAGACAAGGCCAGAACATAAATAAAGACAAATCACAAGGAAAGCAGAGGATAGAACAAATGGGATTCACACAAAAGGGGAGGGGATATCAAACGCCAGGGAAAAGAGGTGGGTTTTCAGGTTTTGTTTAAATGTGGGGTGGTGAGGATCCAGGCGGAGTGAAGAGGGGAGGGAGTTCCAGAGGGCAGGGCCAGCAAAAAAGAAAGCAGAGGAACGAGTAGATTGTAAGTGGGCGCGGGAGGGGGAGGGAAGAGTGAGGCGGTTAAGATGGAAGGAGCGAGGGGTGTACCTAGGGGAATGAAAGGAGAGAAGGTCTGTTAAATATTAAGGGGTGCCTGTATGAAGAGCTTTATGAACCAGGATGAGCAGCTTGAAATGAGCACGGTGGGGAAAAGGCAACCAGTGAAGACGAAACAGTAGGGGTGTTATGTGATCACGGGGGGAGGAATTGGTAACCAGATGGGCGGCAGTATTCTGAATACGTTGTAACCGGGACTGTTGCGACTTGGAAAGGCAGACGAAAAGTGAGTTTGCGAAATCCACCCGTGACATGACCAGGGATAGCAACAGAGTGGTGAGAGCAGACGGGGATAAGAAGGGACGGACTGTATGGATTTGTCGGAGGAAGAAGAAGGATGACTTGGTGACATGAGAGATATGAGCGTGAAAAGATAGATCAGAATCGAAGTGAACCCCAAGGTAGCGAAAGGAAGAGACTAAGGGAACAGGAGAGCCAGAGAAGGAGGGGGCCAATGTGGGGGGTGGGTTGTTGTGAGAAAACCAGATAGCAACAGTCTTGGTGAGATTAAGGTGGAGGCAATTACGAGTCAACCAATCAGCCACAGTGGAAAGACAAGAATTAAGCGTGGAGAGATCAGGACAGGATGGGGAAGTGTGGTGGAGTAATAAAATGTCGTCGGCATAGAGAAAGGCAGATATTCCAGACTGTTGAATTAAGAGGGCCAAGGGGGCTAAGGAAAGGTTGAAAAGGAGGGGAGCCAAGACAGAACCCTGAGGTACCCCACAGGAAAGAGGAAAGGAGTCAGAAGGGGGGGGGGGGGGTAGAGGAAGGGGAAGGCGACAGGACTGCACATGAACGGGAGGAGAGAAAGGAGTGGAACCAGCGGTGAACAGTTCTGCAAAGACCCGCTTCCCGTAGACGAAGAAGAAGGAGGGAGTGATCAACTAGATCAAACGCAGCTGAAAGATCAAGTGCAACCGCCACCGAGATATCACCGCGATCATGAGCTACATGCAGTGCATTAGTAAAGGCAAGAAGAATAGTTTCAACACTGTGACCCTGACGGAAACCTGATTGACGAGGGTGAAGGAAGTTAGTGGAATCAAGGTGATGTGACAGTTGTGCAAAGACGAATTTCTCCAAGAGCTTTGACAGAAAAGGAAGGTTAGATACAGGACGGTAGTGGGCGGGAACCAGGGGATCAAGTGAAGGCTTTTTAAGGAGAGGACGAATTTAGGCATGTTTCCAAGAGTGGGGGAAGGACCCTGAAGAAAGACTGGAATTAAACATAATAAGAATATAGGGAAAGAGACCCAGTGAGGATTCAAGGAGCCAAGAAGAAGGAATGGGGTCAAGAGAGCAGGAAGTCTTTTTTGAGGAGGAAATAAGATGGTGAAGTTCAGGGGGAGAGATCGGTGAGAAGGACGCCCAACAGTGGGAAGTTTGAGAAATGGGTGGAGGTGAGGCAGTGGGGGGAGGAGAGAGAATTGGAGCGGGACAGGAAGGTAAAGAAGCTCGCAAGGAAGAGATCTTATTACTGAAGCAGGTAGCTAGAAGGGAAGGCTGAGGAGAAGGAAGAGCCAGAGGAGCTGAGGCTGGGGAGTGAAGGGAGGTAAGAGACCGAAGGGTGGAATAAAGGTGCCGGGTCTGATTCAGGGCATTGAGAATGGCATTAGAGAAGAAGGTACGTTTGGCAAGATGGACGGATGAACGGTAGTGGGAATAGGTGGATTTAAAAAATGCAAGTGAGGTGGGTGAAGGATTCTTACGCCACAGTCGCTCCGCTCTGCGGAGCTGTGTGCGTAAGAGCCGTAGACCCCCATGGTACCACGGATGCATGGGATGGCGGTGGCGTGGTTGAGGACGGAGTGGGGCGATATGGTCAAGCGCCGTCGAGAGCTGATGACCAGAGGGTAGCTTGAGAGTTGGGGGAGAGAAGGGAGAAGTCAGGGGGGAAGAGCTCGGCTGCTGTGGGAAATTGGTGAATAGTGCGAGATGAAAGGGCACGGGAGAGCTGTGGAGGAGGGGGGGTAGAGGGAGGCGAGGGGAAGGGGGAATGAGAGCATGAAACAGAGAGGCAGACATGGTCTGTCCAAGGGAGAGTCAATGAGGAAAGATTGGAGAGAGTAAGAGAGGAAGAGGTGAAAGTTAGAAAAAGATCAAGAGTGTGGCCAGCCTGATGTGTAGGAAAAGGCACGTGCTGCGTGAGGGATAAATCCTGTAGAAGAGAGATAAAGGAGAGATCTCTGGTTGAAGTAGGTGAGTCCAGATGTAAGTTAAAGTCCCCAGCGATTGGTAGATGAGGGAAAGCGAGAGAAAGATCAGTAATAGTCAAGAGAAGGGAATCCCATAGCGAAGAGCAGGGGGGGAGTAGACAAGAAGCACGTGCATAGGGGGAAGAGTGTGTAGATGGAGCAGAAGGGCTTCTGGGTAGTGGAGCGATGGAGGGAAGAGCTGAGTAAAGGAAAGGGTGGGCCGTATCAGAGCAGCCACACCACCACCAGGTTTACCTTGACGTGAAGTGGAAACCGCAGAGAAGCCGGGGGGAAGACAGCGGGCAAGGAGAGCATCCTCCCCGTCCCTGAGCCGCGTCTCAGTTAGAAGAAGTAGATCGAAAGAGGAGCTAAGGGCAAGATCCTGGATGAGGAGAGTCTTGCTACGCAGAGACCGACAGTTGACTAGACCAAGAGAGAGGGGAAACTTAGAGGAGGGGGGTGGTGGAGAGGACAAGAGAGGAGTAGGAAGTCTTCGGCATGGACGGAGGTTAGAGAGGCATCGAAAGCGTGTTTGAGGCAGCTTGTCAGAGCGTCTACCCCAGAATACAGGGATAGCATCCATAAAGTAGAGAGGGAGGAGAGGAAAAGGAACAAAGGGACAGGACAGTGAGGCTACTGGAAATGAATAGGAAGGGACTCTGGGGGATAGTCCAGACAAGGTAAGAGAAGAGACCTCCCCAGATAGTGTGGGAGCAAAGAGACAAACTAACAGCAGAACCTGAAGTAGTGCTGCACATATGCGGCCTCCGGAGCGGCCCCAAGGAGCACGTTGTGCTCCTTAGGTGCGCGCCCAAGTTGCGCGCCGCGGCGACGAGCGCCGCAGGCGCTCTTCTTAAATAGCAGGAAGGCAGTGTACCTCTCAGGACGCGGCCGCGGTGCTTCCGGAAAGGGAGGGCTCAGGCTTGACAACTGGTGGGTGATGGCCCAATGAGAAGGGCAGACACTGGGGAAACACAGCATACAGGTAAATCAGTAGACTAACACAACAAGAAGCAAAAATAAGCAAAGGGACAGCACAAGTAGATTGCAGGCGCTCTTCTTAAATAGCAGGAAGGCAGTGTACCTCTCAGTATATAGATAACTGGGTGGCTGGTGGCTGTCAGGATCACCTGGTAAAATGCCTGCCTGGTGCGAAGATAGCAGACCTCACGCGCCACCTAGATAAGGTCTTAAATAGTGCTGGGGAGGAGTCTGCTGTCTTGGTACATATCGGCACCAATGACATAAGAAAATGTGGTAGGGAGGTTCTGGAGGCTAAATTTAGGCTTTTAGGTAGGAAGTTGAAATCCAGAACTTCCAGGGTGTTCCGGTTCCACGCGCAGAACCCAAAAGGCAGGCAGAGCTACGGAGTCTCAATGCGTGGATGAGACAGTGGTGCAGAGATGAGGGTTTTGGATTTGTTAGGAACTGGGGAAAGGAGGGGCTCTTCCAAAGGGATGGGCTTCACCTTAATCAGGATGGAATCCGGCTGCTGGCATTAACCTTTAAAAAGGAGAGAGAGCAGCTTTTAAACTAAATAACAGGGAAAAGCTGACAGTTGCCCAAGAGCGAATGGTTTGGAAGAATGTATCCTTGAAGAATACTACCAAAAGCAGAGAGGTTCCAAAAAAGAGTAAAGTAGTCCAAATGCCCTTGAGTATGGAGCAGACAGAGCTTAAAGATCCCAAATTACCCATGTCTACCAATAGCCAAATTAATATGAATAAAATAGTCTCTAAAATGCTTGTATGCAAATGCTAGAAGTCTTAAAAAATAAGATGGGAGAGTTAGAATATATAGCACTAAATGAGAGGTTAGATATGATTGGAATATCAGAGACATGGTGGAAGGAGGACAACCAGTGGGACACTGATACCTGGGTACAAACTACATCGTAGTGATAGAGCTGATCAAATTGGTGGAGGGGTTGCGCTCTGTTAGAGAGGGCATTGAGTCAGGATTAAAGTTTTGCAGGAAACAAAATTTGCTGTAGGATCTCTATGGATTGAAATTCCATGTAAAAAGGGGAAGGCGATGGCAGTGGGGGAGTACTATCGACCGCCTGGCCAGAATGAACAAATGGATGATGACATGCTCAAAGAAATCAAGTTAGCTAACAGTTACAGCGCAATAATAATAATGGGTAATTTCAATTACCCCGGTATCGACTGGGTTAGTGTCACGGCAGGACATGCTAGGGAGATAAAGTTCCTAGATGAAATAAATGATTGCTTCTTGGAGCAGCTAGTTCATGAACCGACCAGAGGGGAAGCAATATTAGACCTAGTCCTTAGTGGAACACCAGATCTAGTGCAAGAGATAAGGGTGTTGGGGCCACTTGGCAATAGTGATCAGAGCATGATCGCCTTTGATTTAATTAATGGAGGCGGGATAGTAAGGAAATCCACAGTACTCCTTTTAACTTTCGAAAGGTAGACTATGATAAAATGAGGAAAATAGTTAAGTAAAAACTAAAAGGAGCAGTTGCAAAGGTTAAAGACTTACTTCAAGCCTTGGTGTTGTTGAAAAATACTATCTTGGAAGACCAAACCAGATTTATTCCACGCTTTAAAAAAAGTGGAAGGAAGTCCTAAAAACTGGCAGCATGGTTTAAAGGTTAGGTCAGAGAGGCTGTTGCCAAAAAAGCAACTTTCAGGAAATGGAAAAAGGAGCCAAATGACAAACTGGAAACATTAACTCTGGCAAGTTAGATGCAAGGCATTGATAAGGCAAACAAAGAGAATTTAAGAAGCAGCTTGCTGTGGAATCAAAAACGTGTAAACCTGTGATAGTCAGTTGGACCATTAGATGATAAAGGGGTAAACAACGAAATCTGGAAACAGCACAAGCACTGGCAAGTCAAATGCAAGGCATTGATAAAGCAGGCAAAGGGAGAATTTGAGAAGAAGCTTGCTGCGGAAGCAAAAACACGAAATAAAGATTTTTTCATGTACATTTGTAGCAAAAAACCTGTGAGAGAGTCAGTTGGTCCATTAGATGATAGAGGGGTTAAAGGGGCACTAAGAGGCAACAAGGTGATAGCGGATAGACTGAATTCCTTGCTTCGGTCTTTACTGAAGGAAGATGTAGGGATGTTACCCATGATTGAAGTGGTATTTAAAGGTGCGGAAGACTAGAAGGAAATATCGATACATCGTGAAGATGTATTACAACTATTAGATAAACTGAAGAGTAGCAAATCACCAGGGCCAGATGGTATACATACAAGGGTGTTGAAAGAACTGAAATATGAGATTGCAGACCTGCTATTAGTAATCTGTGAACTATCATTAAAATCATCTCTAATACCTAAAGATTGGAGAATCACCAATGTAACACCAATTTTTTAAAAAGGGTTCCAGGTTTGATCTGGGAAACTACAGACCAGTTAGCCTCACGTCAGTACTGGGGAAAAATGGTAGAAACCATCATAAAGAATAAAATTACTCAGCATGTCGATAGTCATGGCCTAATGGGAGACAGCCAACATGGCTTTAGACAAGGAAGATCTTGTCTTACTAATCTGTGTTATGTTTTTTTGAAGGTGTGAATAAACAGGTGACAAAGGTGAGTCAGTTGATATAGTGTATCTGGACTTTCAGAAAGCCTTTGACAAGATTCCTCATCAGAGGCTTTGGCAAAACTAAAGAGTCATGGGATAGGAGGCAGTGTACTACTGTGGATCAGGAACTGGTTAAAAGATAGAAAGCAGAGGGTAGGGCTAAATGGCCAATTTTCCCAATGGAGAAAGGTGAATAGTGGTGTACCCCAGGGATCTGTGCTGGGTCCGCTGCTTTTTGACATATTCATAAATGACTTGGAAAGTGGAATAACGAGTGAGGTTATCAAATTTGCAGTTGAGACAAAACTATTTAAAGTTGTTAAAGTCCAAGAGGATTGTGGAAAATTGCAAGAGGATCTTGATAAATTGGAAGACTGGGCATCAAAATGGCACATGAAATTTAATGTGGACAATTGCAAAGTTATGCACCTAGGGAAGAACAACCCAAACTATGGTTACACGATGCAAGGTTCCACATTAGGAACCACCACCCAGGAAAAAGATTTAGGCGTGGATAACATGTTAAAACCCTTGGCCCAGCGTGCAGCGGCAGCCAAGAGAGCAAATATAATATCTTTTGCTTTATTTTCCTTTCCTTTCCTTATGATACCTAGCATTCTAATGCCTCTATATCGTTCCATGGTGAGACCGCACCTTGAATATTGTGTGCAATTCTGGTCGCCGTATCTTAAAAAGGCTATAGCGTTATTGGAAAAGATTCAGAGAAGAGCCACCAAAATGGGATGGAAGGATATTCCTATGAAGAAAGGCTGAAAAGGTTAGGGCTCTTTAACCTGGAAAAGAGACGGCTGAGGGGAGATATGATAGAAGTCTATAAATTAATGAACGGAGTGGAACGGGTAAACGTAGATCGATTGTTTACGTTATCAGAATATAGAAAGACTAGGGGACATGCAATGAAGCTACAGGGTAAACTATTTAAGACGAATAAAATAAAATATTTTTTCACGCAACGTGTAATCAGACTCTGGAATTTGTTACCTGAGGATGTAGTACAGGCTGTCAATGTAGCTGGGTTTAAAAAAGGTTTGGACAAGTTCCTGGAGGAAAGGTCCATAAACCATTATTAAGAAGGGACCCAGGATATCAATGCTTGACCCAGTACAAGCATTGTGGAACCTGTGTCTTTTGGGGAAGCTGCTAGGTACTTACGACCTAGATTGGCCACTGTTGGAAACAGGATACTGGGCTTGATGGACCTTGTTCTGGCCCAGTATGGCATATCTTATGATCTTATGTTCATAATATAGGTAAGATTAAAGTTGAAATAAAAAGTATGCTTGGGGCAGTTTCTTCAAATGGGTTAGTTTTGCGCATACCATGACAGTCATAAACCTCACTTCTAAGCCAGAGTATGTGAAGTAAGATCTCAGTTTTTCAAATTTACTGCTAATGCTTGGTGTAGTACTTGCATCGTGCCAAAGAGAGCTTCCTAATCGCTTCTCCGGGCCAGTCCAGGGAATGTTAGGGTTGTCAATCCCGTTCAGCAGCTGAGGACTGGCAAACTAGAAGTTTTGCTGACAGCTTAAGCCACTCCTCCTGATGCCAGTACTCCAGTCTTTCAGTCCTCAGCAGCTGAACAGGATGTCGTGCTGACAGTCTCCCTAACAGAGAGGAAGGTTTTGATTATTTTTGGAAAGGGTTGAAAGCGGGCTGGCTCTAGCAGGGCTGATGGCTGCTATATTCCCCTTAGCTATAAGGTCAATTAAGTGAGCTACTTTCAATTTCAGCGTGAACGGCCCTTTGCTGCCGGTTCTAGGCAGCAGGAGAGTGCAGAGCCTGCTTTCTTCTGGGCGTGTAGCTACCTTGACGGAGGTCTGGTCCTGGGAGCCCCAGGGGCCATCCTCCTTGCTGAACCGCTGCATTTTCTCTTACCCCACCAGCAGCGGGGAAGCGGGAGAAAGCTCTGCGCTGTTGCGCTCAAATGACCAAAGCCTTCGGGGCAGGAGGAGGCCTGCATTGGGTAAACCGCGCAGTTTCGTGGCGGAGGGGGTTCCCTCAGATACGCGGGACTGTGGCGGTAAGTTGTTTGAGGCAGTGTTGTTCGGGGCGCGTCCGGTCCGGTTTCGCTTTTCGGCGTTTTTATTTGGGCTCCGTTATAAAAATATGGATATTAAGCCTGGAGAGACAGAGAGGCCTTCCGTTGCCTCAGAAAAGGTGGGAACGGCCGCCATCTTAGGGGAGCCTTCCGTTGCTCCCGCGGGGCCTCACAAGCAGGAAAAGAGAAAATCTAAATCTAGTAAAGAAGCTCCGGCGGTGGTTCAGGCTCAGCAGAAGCCTCCTGAAGCTCAGGAGGGGTTCTCTCTACTTTTTTTCCCCCCGAGTTCATTTTAGCACTGCATTGGGCTTTTTTGCTGAAATCATTACAGGCTGCATTTGCTCCCGATTCCTGTCAGGGACAGCTTGGGCATCCTGAAGGGCCTGCTGTAGACCCGGGAGAGGGCTCTTCCCACAGTGCTTTGAATAAGCTGTCTACTGTGGAACCTATCGGCTCACTGGCCGCGGAGAAGAGGGTTAGCTCCTCTCTGAGGCAGGATTGGATCCTTGGCTAGGGGAGCTGGAAGAGGGGGAAATTGCGCCAGGCGAAGATCCTAATGTGTTTAGAGTTTTCCGCAAGGAGGAGCTAGGGGCACTGATATCGCAATCTTTGTCAGCTCTGAACATTCTGATGCCCTCCATGTCACAGGAACCGCTTGAGGATCCATTGTTGTAAGACTTTAAAGCGGAGCAACGCTGTTTTCCTGTTCACCGCGTCATTAAGCAAATGATTAGAGTCTGAGTGGGAATGTCCCGAGGCTACGTTGAGGGGTAGTCGCGCCTTAGGTTGTCTGTACCCGGTGCCTCAGGAGGGGAGAGAGTTGTTAAAGATGCCTAAGGTTGATGCCTTAGTTTCAGCGGTAACTAAGAAGACAATGATTCCAGTATAGGGCGCTGCGGCGCTTAAGGATCTGCAGGATCGTAAATTAGAAGTTCTCTTGAAGCAGGCATTTGATTCTAGTGCCCTGGCTCTGCAGGCTTCCATTTGTGGAGCGTATGTGTCCAGAGCTTCCATTCGGTGGCTCCAAGGGGGAGGTCTCTGCTGATTCAGCGGAAGTGTCTTCGGAGGGGGCAAAGCTAGAGTCAGCAGCGGCTTACCTGGTGGATGCCTTCTATGATTTGGTTCGCATTGCCGCAAAGTCTATGGCTTCCTTAATGGCGGCCAGACGTTTTCTGTGGTTACGGAATTGGGCGGCTGATGTGTCCTCTAAGTCGCGCCTCAGTAAGCTCCCCTATAAAGGGAAGTTACTTTTTGGAGAAGCTTTGCAAAAGATTGTTAAGGATCTTGGGGATTCCAAAGGTGGTCGTTTGCCAGAGGATCGACCAAGGCTTCCTAGAGGGGGGCCAGCGCAGCGGGGACAAGATAGGGATTCTCGTAGATTTCGGGGTGCTAGATTTCTTCCCTATCCCAGGGGCCGCTTTGGCTCTCGAGGGCAGTCCTTTCGTGGAGCTAGAGGATTCGTTAGGAGCTACTTCAATTCTCAGCAGTCCACAGCTAAGAAGTCGCAATGAAGGTCGGCCGGTCCAGGTAGAGGTACCTGTGGGAGGTCTCTTGCAGGAGTTTCTCTTGGCCTGGGCCACTATAACTTCCGACAAATGGGTGCTAGAGATTGTTCGAGAGGGGTATGCGCTGGATTTCGCTTACCTGTTGACAGACGCCTTTGTAGTGTATCCTTGTGCTCCGGGTCCGAAGCTGCAGGCAGTCGCCGAGACGCTCGGTCGTTTGGTACAACTGCAGGCGGTGGTACCAGTTCCTCGAGACCAGTGTGACTTAGGTCGATACTCAATTTATTTTGTGGTCCCCAAAAAAGAGGGTTCTTTTTCGGCCGATCCTCGATCTCAAGCATGTCAATCGTGCCTTGCGGGTTCCGCATTTTCGGATGGAGATGTTAAGATCCGTTATTTGGGCGGTGCGACCGGGAGAGTTCCTCTCGGCTATAGACCTCACGGAAGCTTATCTGCACATTCCCATCAGAGCAGCTCATCAACGATTTTTGAGATTTACTCTCCCGATGGGTCATTTCCAGTTTCGCGCGTTGCCTTTCGGGCTCACAACTGCTCCTCGCACCTTCACGAAGGTGATGGTGGTGGTAGCAGCGGCCCTGCGGAAGGAAGGGGTTCGAGTGCACCCTTATCTGGCCGTTTCCCAGGAGGACGCAGTCGTGGCGACAGCTTGGGTGGTTCAGCTCTTGGAGCGGCTTGGTTGGGTCATCAACCAAGCGAAGAGTCAGTTGCAGCCGGTGCGACAGCTCACTTATCTCGGGACCTTCTTCGACATGGAACGGGGTTCGGTCTTTCTACCCGAGAGCAGAGTTCAAAAGATTGGTCGACAAATGCAGGCTTTTTTGAGGATTTCAGCTCCTTCGGCGTGGACCTATTTGCAGCTCTTGGGGTCCATGGCAGCGGCCCTGGACTTGGTTCCGTGGGCCAGAGCGCATATGCGGCCTCTTCAACAGGCCTTGCTTTCCAGATGGTCGCCACAGCTTCATCCTCTCTCGCAAAAGCTGACCTGTCCAGACCCATTGCTCAAGAGTCTGCGGTGGTGGCTGGATCCAAGTCATCTGCGAGCAGGGGTTCCCTTGCAAAATCCTGCGTGGGTGCTACTGACGACAGACGTCAGTCTCTCGGGCTGGGGTGCGCACTGTCAGGCTCAGGTGACGCAGGGCTTATGGTCCCAGGTAGAGAGTTCGTGGTCGATCAGTCGGTTAGAGCTCCGAGCCGTCTGCCTTGCACTTCTACATTTCGGGCACCTGCTCGAAGGGGCGGTGGTCCGAGATTTTTCCGACAATGCAGTGACCGTCTCCTACATCAATCGGCAAGGGGGTACCAGGAGTCTGCCGTTACCGGAGGAGAGCCAGGAATTGTCTTGGGCAGAGAATCATCTCGTAGCCTTATCAGGGGCGCACGTGGCTGGCAAGGACAATGTGCAGGCAGATTATCTCAGTCGCAATGTTCTCGATCCGGGGGAATGGTAACTGAATGTGGCTGTGTTTCAGGACATCACAGTGCGCTGGGGGCAACCGGCGATGGACCTGATGGCTACATTCGGCAATGCCAAAGCGTCTCATTTTTTCAGCAGGCGCAGAGAACACATGTCGGAAGGCCTCAATGCGCTGGTGCAACCCTGGCCACGGGACACCCTGTTGTATGTCTTTCCGCCATGGCCGATGCTCAGTTGACTCATTCAGCGCATAGCAGGGCGCAGAGGAATGGTGATTCTCATTGCGCCGGATTGGCCTCGGTGGCCGTGGTATGCGGATCTGGTGCGGCTGGTGGTAGATTCTCCTTGGCGACTTCCGGCTTGGTGCAATCTGTTGAGCCAGGGTCCCGTGCTGATGCCACAGGTGGATCGCTTCTTGCTTACGGCTTGGCTCTTAAAAGGGCTCGGTTAAGACGCAAGGGTTACTCGGATGCTGTTGTCTCCACCTTGTTGCGATCCAAGAAGTCTTCGACTTCACTGGCGTACGTGCTCATCTGGCGCATTTTTGAACAGTGTTGTGCACTTCGGGGCTTTGAGCCAATGTCTATGGCGTTGCCGCAGCTTCTTTTGTTTCTTCAGGAGGGTTTGCATAAGGGCTTATCTTTCAGCACTCTGAAAGTGCATGTGGCGGCCTTGAGGAGTTTTCGAGGTTCGGTGCTGAATCGCCGTATCTCAGCACATGGAGATATGCAGCGGTTCTTTCGGGCGGCCAAGATCATCAGACCTCCATTGCGCAACGTCGTACCTCCTTGGGATTTGAATGTGGTGCTGGAAGCATTAACGCATCCTCCTTTTGAGTCCGCATCTGGGGTAAGTTTAAAGGAGCCTTCTTGGTAGCATTATGTTCGGCTCGAAGAATTTCGGACTTGCAGGTTTTATCTTGTCGAGAGCCGTACCTTCAATTTTTGCCGGAGAAAGTGCTGTTGCGGCCTGTGCCTTTGTTCTTGCCTAAAGTGGTGTCCTCCTTTCATGTGAATCAGTCAGTAGCGTTGCTGATTTTCTCCGATCTCTCCGGTTCTCCGATGGATCGTGCTCTCAGGAAGTTGGATCTCGGACGTGTCCTGAGAAAGTACCTTAAGGTCACTAAGGATTTTCGCCAGTCCGATAGGTTGTTTGTACTGTTTGCGGGCCAGCGTAAAGGTAAGTTGGCTATGAAGGCCTCAATTGCCCGATGGGTGAAGCATGCTATAGTGGCGGCTTACGAAGCTGGGGGGAAGAAACCGCCAGTGGGGCTCAGAGCACATTCCACGCGGTTTCAAGCGGCGTCTTGGGCGGAATTTGCGTTAGTGCCTCCAGTGGATATTTGTAGAGCCGCTACGTGGTCTTCTCTGCATACTTTCACTAGACGTTACAGGTTAGATGTTCTTGCTAGAGGGGATGTGAATGTCGGAGCCTCGGCCATTGTTGCGGGGCTAGCGGGTCCCTCCCGTGTTTAGGTACTGCTTTGGTACTGCCCTAACGTTCCCTGGACTGACCCGGAGAAGCGATTAGGAAGGAGAAATTAGGCCTTAACTGCTAATTGTCTTTCCTTGAGCTTTCTCCGGGCCAGTCCAGGGCCCACCCAGGGTTTTTCACTGCGGAAGGACTTTCGTTCGCGGTGTTTGGTCTTAGAGCAAGAGCATGAGTGATATTTTTGTCTCGCTAATCTGCAGAATAACGAATGAGTTATAAACATAGAAAAAAGAAAAAAAAAGAAAATATGAACAGGCAGAAGGAAAACTAGAGGAAATTAAGTCATAGGCTCACATTGCATTGGCGTGTGCAGTCCGTGTCTGGGGAATGTAGAAAGTTCTCAGTTTCAGTTTGTTTTGTTTTCTTGGTTGCGTTCTTTCATGCTTAGTTATCTTTGTTCCTTTTTGAGTTAGCTGCTTTGTTAGTACAAGACTGGAGTACTGGCATCAGGAGGAGTGGCTTAAGCTGTCAGCAAAACTTCTAGTTTGTCAGTCCTCAGCTGCTGAACGTGATTGACAACCCTAACGTTCCCTGGACTGGCCCGGAGAAAGCTCAAGGAAAGACATTTAACAGGTAAGGCCTAATTTCTCCTTTCTTCTGGAGTTCATTAGGTGTAACACATGGGTAGTTTATAAAGGTGTGCTTGGAAATGCTTCTTAACGAAGCCTGTGATGCCCAACACGATGGAAAATAACATGAATATAGGCTTTGTAGCATAACATTATCGGTACATTATCTCCTCTTTATCTGCAGAAGTCCATTTAACTGTAGTTAATCCTCTTCATGTTTTCATTTAATTTCTGTGGTTTATCTCCTGCCACAGTGGGTCCATGAACATGCTCACCGTGGCCCTTATCTGTGGAAGAGGTGTTTTGTTTGCTTCTGTAGTGTCTGCACTATCACGATCACAGTTAACCTTACTGCGTAAACCACAGATGGGTGCCTTTTTTTATCCTGGGCAACGTGCAGCTAGCACTTAATTTTTTTCTTTCTTTTCTACCATACTTCAATTGCAGTGTTTGGTTTTTTTTATTGAGATTTAGTATAGATTTTATACAACTGGGTCACCATATGAAGGTACGCGGTGAGACTTGAAGAGGAAACTGCATTCTGTCACCCAAGAGATGCCCAGCAATTCACCAACTGCTGCTAGTGAATTTTATGTTGTGCTCTCCTTTTGACACCCCAATATACTTGTAGCAATTTCTCCAAATGGGCTAGTTTTGCACATATCATGATGGTCGTGAACCTCATTTATAAACCGGGGTATGCTTGTCTACGGAAAGTGGTGTAATGCAGCAGGCTTAAGGAATGGCTGTTAAATTATCTTGTATTCAGTTCCTCATGAGCTAATGGAAACTGTTCAGGTTCAAAGAAAAGAATCTATCAACCTTCACAGAGAACAAAACATCTATAAAGAAACTTTAACAAAAAGCTAGCCCATGGGGCTACGATCCTTGACTTACCCAGAAAAGGTGCAGGGATGTTTTGCTGTTTATCACATGAAAAAATAAAAGGAAAAAAAATTGAGTCTCTGCCTCTAGAAACAGTTAATACATATATTAAAAATATTAACGTAGGTTGGTATTCCAATCCAGCTCAAGAGCAGACTACCATTGTGGTTCTCTTATTTTCATTATCTAGGGAATTTTCCAGAAACCCAGTTAAGATCAAACTTCCTAGCTGGGCCTCAGTTCGATGTCACTAGTTCAAGAGACAAGTACCATGTTATCAAAATGGGAGTTAGATTCCCATGGAATTTGAATACTTCCTACAAATACTTTCTCACCATTTCAGTCAATAGAAATCTAGGGAAATTCAGAAACCTTGAATTGGTCTTCCTAGACTAATTCTCCAAATGCTCCAATTTCTAGGACAGAACTATTTTGTCTTTCGCCTGTGTGTAAAGAATCACCTAGGTGAGCTTCCAGGAGTGCCATCTCTACAGCCTGTTGCTTTTGTTCTGCGGTAATCCCTTCCACTGTCTCAGTTAACAACCCCCCCCCCCCCCCCCCAAAAAAAAACAAAACAAAACAGACCTTTCTTCCTTAAATATCCCAGTTACCAATAGCAGGGAGGTATTTAAACTCTTAATGGCATCCCAGAGTGAGTCTCAAGTTAGCACTGCAGGTTTTTCTATCCCACCAAGACAGAGCGCTCTGTAGTGATATCCTTCACCTTTACTCCCACACTAGATAACACTTAGCTCTGCCTCTTGTCAACATACGTTGGGAGTGCCATACTGCTGCTAATGGTATTTCTGGGTCTTGGTAGTGCAGGTATCTGCTCATTGCTAAACTAAGGTCTAACACTGACCCTTGCACCAGGCCAACAGAAACAATGCTTGCCCTTCCCACTTGTCTGGCTCCAAATGCTTCCAATATTGCTTATGATGCTGGTAGAGTCTGTCGCGAAATAGGAAATAATTTTTTTTTTTTAACTTTCTCTCTTCTGCCTCCTGCCAAAAATGGGGTTCCTTATTGTCCGTCCAGTCCAGTCCTGCAGTTCTGGGTTGTGTTGCCCTTCCAGCAACTTGGAGACTGAGCATGACATCTTTCTGATGACACTAGTATACGTAAGCAGCTGGCACTGCCCACCAGCTCCAGTATGCTCAGTCTCCAAGCAGCTGGAGGAAGCAGTAAGCCCAGGATGCTGGACTCACTGGAGGAATGACTAAGGAGAGTTAGATTTTCCTTGGGTTTTTATTTTGGTTGGAGTGGATTTACCTTTTCTTTCTTTTTCTTGGGGAGATTAGCAGTAGTAGATTGCTCCTCCGGCCAGACCAAGGGTGCCTTAGAACTATTTCCCCTTCTACCCCCTCATCTCTTCAGGGCACTTCAGGAGCGTGGAGTCTTCAGGGGGTGAATCGGAGCATGCGGTACCCAAAGTAAGCAGAAGAGTGACAAGCAGCTCCCGAACTGGTTTATCTGGTGAGGAGCTGTGGGGCTAGGCAAAGACAGCCGGGAGTGCTTCAGTCACGCCTCGCCACCACTGCCTGGAAGTGCAGTGGAGTGGGACGGGCCTTACTGCCGTGTGGAGAAGAAAGGAGATTGCAAGTATCTTGACAGAGCTCCGGAGCATGACTGAGAGCCACGTGGTGTTCACGGTCCCAGACTGCCTGGCTGGGCGGCCTGCAGGCACTCAGGCGGTAGGCTGGGAAGCATGAAAAAAGCTGCATGGTGTCTGCAGCGGGCCAGTGCCAGCTGCCGTGGGTGTGCGATCAGCCCCTTTTGTTTCAGTGGGGTCTTATTTTGCTTTGGTTTTGTTTTTTTGCTTTGGTTACTTGAGTTTCCTTTTATTTTCTCTTTGCTTTCTTGGCCTTTCCTTTGCTTAGGGTGCAAAACCCCCCAAAAAACTCCAGAGTGGAAAGGGGGGGGGGGGGAACGGGACATTACTTTCCTTCACTTGTGCTATCCTTACTGGAATTCTGTAGTTTTTCGGGTTAGACTAGTCCTAATCAAAAAAAATAAAAAAAACATCATGCCCTCCAGGCCACAGTGCTTAGTGTGTGGCTCTAGGAGAGGAGCAGTCTCGGACGTCGATGTGTGCCGAGGGTGCGAGATAGAGACCTGCACGGTGGACTAAAGCCTAAGGGGCAGGAGTGCAGCAG
This sequence comes from Ichthyophis bannanicus, assembly GCA_033557465.1. Taxonomy (NCBI): domain Eukaryota; kingdom Metazoa; phylum Chordata; class Amphibia; order Gymnophiona; family Ichthyophiidae; genus Ichthyophis; species Ichthyophis bannanicus. Next base: position 242,218,337 of record CM066032.1, read on the forward strand.
GTTCAGGAGTAGGGAGGTACGGCCAGGGACCCGGCATGAGGGGTGGCAAAATTGGAATCGGGGGCAGTGTACCTCGTGGACCCCTACTGTGATCTTATTAGAGGCCTATCCAAGAGCATAGCTTTGGTAGTCACAGCATGCCGTTATCTGTGGCTCAGGAATTGGGTGGCGGATAGTTCCTCTAAGGCCCAGCTTAGCAAGTTGCCGTTCAGAGGGAAACTCCTGTTTGTAGAAAAGTTGGTGAAGGACTTGGGCAAGTGCAAGGGCGGCTGGTTGCCTGAGGACAAGCAGAAGCAGCATCGGGGTGCCCCAGTGGCATGTGGTCAGCTAAGAGACTTTAAGCATTTCTATACATTATGTCCAGCCCCCTACCAGCGGGGGCATTTTTCTCTCATGGGGCAAACGTTTTTGAGGGGTGGGGAGGGACTTTGGGGCCACCTCCAGACCCAAGAGAGCACAGTGAAATGAGGGGGGCCCAGGCAGGGATGCAGCCTGTGGGAAGTCAGCTATGGGATTTTTACCTTGCCTTGGCCTAGATCACATCCGACCTGTGGGTCCTGGAGGTGGTTTGAGACGGCTACGCGCTGGAGTTCACACGGCCAGTGGCCCAGTCCTTCGTCCTCTCCCCCTGTAAGTTGCGAAGCACTGGCGAGACTTGACCAGTTAGGGGCCATGGTGCCCGTGTCCCAGGACCAGTGCGCCTTAGGTTGATGCTCCATTTATTTTGTGGTTCCCAAAAAAAGAGGGCACTTTTCAGCCAATTGTTGATCTGAAGCAGGTGAATCGTTGCCTGCGCGTTCCACGTTTTCACATGGAAACATTGCGGTTCGTCATAGTGGCGGTCAGAAGCGGTGAGTTCTTGACGTTTCTCGATCTCACGGAGACCTACTTGCACATTCCTATTCGCATGGATCATCAGTGTTTTCTCCAATTTGTGGTACCGATGGGACATTTCCATTTCCGGGTGTTGCCATTTGGCCTCGCCACAGCTCCTTGTACTTTCACCAAAGTCATGGTGGTGGTTGCAGCGGTGTGGCACAAGGAAGGGATCTTAGTGCATACTTACCTCGACAACTGCAGCCGATTCTTGGAAAGTCAAACGAAGAGAGCAAGTGAGCAACTGCGAGAATGGTGGATTTCTTGCAAGGTCTCGGGTTATCAACAAGGCCAAGAGTTGTCTAGTGCTGGCCCAGCAGCTCGAGTATCTTGGAGCGCTGTTTGATACCTACTTGGGGAAGGTCTTCTGCTGAGACTGTGGGCCCAGGGGCTGAGGTGCTTGGTGTGGTAATTCCTATGAATGGCCAAGCCTACAGCTTGGCATTATCTGCAGATGCTGGGGACCATGGCAGCGATAAGAACATAAGATATGCCATACTGGGTCAGACCAAGGTCCATCAAGCCCAGTATTCTGTTTCCAACAGTGGCCAATCTAGGTCATATGTACCTAGCAGTTTCCCCATGAGACACAAGTTCCACAATGCTTGTACTGGGTCAAGCATTGATATCTTCGGTCACTTCTTAATAATGGTTTATGGACCTTTCCTCCAGGAACTTGTCCAAACCTTTTTTAAAACCCAGCTACACTAACAGCCTTTACTACATCCTCCGGTAACAAATTCCAGAGTTTGATTACACGTTGAGTGAAAAAATATTTTCTTTTATTAGTCTTAAATAGTTTACCCTGTAGCTTCATTGCATGTCCCCTAGTCTTTCTATATTCTGATAAGGTAAACAATCGATCTACGTTTACCCGTTTCACTCCGTTCATTAATTTATAGACTTCTATCATATCTCCCCTCAGCCGTCTCTTTTCCAGGTTAAAGAGCCCTAACCTTTTTAGCCTTTCTTCATAGGAGTATCCTTCCATCCCCTTTACCATTTTAGTGGCTCTTCTCTGAACCTTTTCTAAAATCGCTATATCCTTTTTAAGATACGGCGACCAGAATTGCACACAATATTCAAGGTGCGGTCTCACCATGGAACGAGATAGAGGCATTATAATATTTTATTTTTCATTCCTTTCCTTATCATACCTAGCATTCTATTTGCTCTCTTGGCCGCCGCTGCACACTGGGCCGAGGGTTTTAACATGGTATCCACAATGACGCCTAAATCTTTTTCCTGGGTGGTGGTTCCTAATGTGGAACCTTGCATCGTGTAACCATAGTTTGGGTTGTTCTTCCCTAGGTGCATAACCTTGCACTTGTCCACATTAAATTTCATCTGCCATTTTGATGCCCAGTCTTCCAATTTATCAAGATCCTCTTGCAATTTTCCACAATCCTCTTGGGTTTTAACAACTTTAAATAGTTTTGTGTCATCTGCAAATTTGATAACCTCACTCGTTATTCCACTTTCCAGGTCATTTATGAATATGTCAAAAAGCAGCGGACCCAGCACAGATCCCTGGGGTACACCACTATTCACCTTTCTCCATTGGGAAAATTGGCCATTTAGCCCTGCCCTCTGCTTTCTGTCTTTTAACCAGTTCCTGATCCACAATAGTACACTGCCTCCTATCCCATGACTCTTTAGTTTTGCCAAAAGTCTCTCATGAGGGACCTTGTCAAAGGCTTTCTGAAAGTCCAGATACACAATATCAACCGACTCGCCTTTGTCCACCTGATTATTCACTCCTTCAAAAAAACATAACAGATTAGTAAGACAAGATCTTCCTTGTCTAAAGCCATGTTGGCTGTCTCCCATTAGGTCGTGACTATCTACATGCTGAGTAATTTTATTCTTTATGATGGTTTCTACCATTTTTCCCGGTACTGATGTTAGGCTCACCGGTCTGTAGTTTCCCGGATCACCCCTGGAACCCTTTTTAAAAATTGGTGTTACATGCTTGAGCTTGTGCCATGGGCCAGAGTGCACATTCAGCTCTTTAAGAGGGTGTTACTCCAGAGGTCGCACCAGCATCATCCATTGTCGCAGTGACTACCCTGTCCGGAAAACCAGGAAGGAGCTCCGGTGGTTGCTCCGACCAGGCAACTTGGAGGGAGGAATGCCCCTCGAGTTGCCACAGTGGATCCTGCTAACGATTGACGCCAGCCTGGTGGGCTGGGGAGTCCACTGTGAAGGACAATTCGCTCAGTGGCGGTGGAACCCACAGGAGGCCACTTGATCAGTCAACTGGCTGGAAATGCAGGCGGTAGCACTGGTGTTGCAGAGCTTGTCACGCCACCACCACTCGCCTCTAGCTTAGAGGGGCGTGGTTATTTGAGGAACTTTCCGCTATCTGCTTTTTCAGCTTTTTCAAACTATTTCCCCGCAGTGTCCTCTGGGAAATGTAGTTTTTGTTTAGCTGTATGGGTGCTATTGAGGTAAAGTCCAGGGGGTATTGCACCTGGATGTGGTGCATTTCCTGAGGGCGGTGAGCTGCCTTCGCCCACCGAGACAGCCAGTGCTGCCGAGCTGGGACCTCAATTTGGTGCTGGTGGCCCTTACAGGAGATTCTTTCTTTCAATCCACTGAGCCGGGCCTCCTTGAAGGACTTGACCCTAAAGATGGTTTTCCTGGTCACGATCTGTTCAGCAAGAAGGATTTCGGACTGCAGGCCTTATCTTGTCATGAGCCTTTTTTCTTTTGGATATCTAAGGAGAAGTTCGTTCTTTGGCCAGTACCCTCATTCCTACCTAAGGTGGTTTCACTATTTCTGCAGGTCAGTCCGCCCGAAAGGGACAGCAGCCCCCAAAGCAAAGGAAATCAAAGACTGCTAAGCCTCAACCGGCCCAGCAGACTCAGCCTCCCACAGAGGCTTTGACTTCCATCTAGAGAACTTGGCCTTCCTGGCCCTGAACTCGCCAGAGCCTTCCACCATCCCAGGAAGGTTGTGTCCATTTTGCCCCTAGATGGGGGCAGATAACAGCAGAAGAATGGACTCTTTCCATTGTAAGAGAAGGGTACAAGCTTCATTTCTTCAATATGCCCCCTCCTACAGTCAATTCTCAGGCTTCTCTCAACACTCAGTTGAGTCATGAGCACTGTTCCCTCTAAGCTGTGTGCGTGTGCGTGCCCACACACCTCGCCGAGCGAGCACAACTTTTAAAGGAGCGCACAAAAATTACCGATTTCATGATGAGTTTTTAAACCTTGGGTTTTTTGCCACAGATGCACCACCGGTCTACTGCCATTTCGTCACTTCCGATTCCGAATCTCTCCTCTGTCTGCACTGAGTCCCCTGCCCTCACTCCTCTCACATGTGACGACGATTGACGAATCATGACAGGCTAGAGGGAAATAAAAGGGAGGGGCAGCCAGCAAGCCAGCCTCTTTCTGCTCTTGTGCCTGCCTGCCTGCCAGCCACGCACCTCCTTTAATCCCTCCCTCAGCCAGCCTTCAGTGCCACGTGCGAGAGGAACACACCGCTCCGGGACTGCTGCCTGGGGACGTGCTATCGGCAGCTTTGCTGGTGAGTGCATATCTATGCTTTTTCCACAACTAGTGTACAGGAGGAAGAGGAGGCGGCGGCCCTGGGCAAGGAAGAGCAAGCAGCGGCAGCTCCTCGATTTGCGGTCCTTCGTCGTCCCTCTTTATCTCTCCTGCTTGTGGGCTGCCTGCATGTCTGTACTGCGCCCAGCCACGCCGCAGCCGCCTCCACCTCCCACACCGTCACCCCGCCACCAGCAGCAGTTCCCCATCGCCGCTGCGCTGGATGCAGGTGGTTTCCCCATAGGGCTGGCGAGTACAGGCATTATGAGTATATGATACTAGAACAGACTGGGCTCCAAGCAACAATTTAAAAGATAAGACTGTGTTAGTCACATGATCGTAACCTTTCCTTTAAAGCACAGCAAAAGTTAGATTTGATTCCTGAGGGGAATTGTTCTTTTTTTTTTTTTTGGATATGGGAGGGAATGTAACTTTTATTACTGGAGCAGACGTTTAACAAGTCCATTGCTTATGCTTTGATAGTTTTTGGTTGAAAATCTGCTTTGTTTCTTTATCTGCACACCTTTATTCAGACTGGGTCAGCATTCATCAACTCTCTCGAGCTACAAAGTAGCTCCTGGAACATTAAGACATTGTTGTCCAGGTGTGTTTTGTTTTATAGCCCAAAGCACTGTGTGATTTGTAGTTCCTGTGGAGGCAGAACCATTTAGAAATGCCAGAAGAATTGGAAGATAAAAAGCCAAATGCTGGGAGAGGCAGAGGGGCATATATGAGGGTCGTTTTCAAAGGCAGCAGGGCTGCAACAATGGGCGTTTGTTGACTAGTCACAGAATCTGAGCCAGGGATTCTCTAAAATGCCAGATAAGAGAATGTAAATAAATAAAAAAAGATAAAAATGAGAGCTAGGGGGGTGCTATAGATTACCAGAAAGAGGCTCTCTTCTGCTGTGTGCAGCTTAAAACCCTGTGAAAGAGGGTACAAATTAAACAGTCAGAGGACAATTGGTGGGCTGGGGAGGGGGAGAGTTGTCATCTTGGAAGACCAGCATAGAAAGTGTAGATGTGGGGTGCTGGAAACTAACAGGAAAAAAAAAAGCAAACTTTGGTTCTTGGGAGACTTTCTGCCTTCATGATGTTGAGTTATGCGTAAGGGATTTTAATTGCTTATAGATCAGTGATCGAGGGCCTTAGAAAAAAGGGTTGTGCTGCTGTTTAGGTATAGCCTTTAAAAATTAGATGTTTATGAAAAGCAGTTAGTTAAAAGGTATGCAGAAATGGATTTACCTATTCACAATTCATTGGAGGATTTATTTTAGTTTTTACATTATCTCTTTTTGGTGACTCCTGTGAAAATATTTACTAGTGTTTGTCAGGGTGTACATAACTTTCTGGGGTGGTGATTTTCTCTTATTTTGTTTATATTTATGCAATTAAAAAAAATACAAAGAGTATGTATGAGTCTCAAGGTTTTGCTGTACCTTAACTTTACAACTAAACCCCTTTGTCCCAGAACCCTAAGCAAAAACCTTTAACAATTTTTGTCAGAACTCTTGCCATGAGGTAACCCTCTGGAAGCAACTGTGTCTTTTGGGGAAAATGCTAGGTACGTATGACCTAGATTGGCCACTGTTGGAAACAGGATACTGGGCTTGATGGACCTTGGTCTGACCCAGTATGGCATATCTTATGTTCTTATTCGCTGGTCATTTATGTTTTTAAATCTATGACGTTTTTATCTGATCACATCTTCTCTGTTTTGGACGGATCGCCTATGTTTTACTTTCACATAAAATCTTGGTGTATGTTGTTGTTTATCGTTCCTCCCGTTCAGTCCTCTACTCCTGGGTTGTCAACCTCCTCCTGCAGCTGGAGACTGGTATGTCAGAATGATGACATCACTGGATATAGCCTGCTGAGCTCCACCTCTCCTTCCAGTGTTACCAGTCTCCTTGCAGCAGGAGGATTTTGTGAGCCCGGGAGAGGGCTCACCGGAGGAACAGATAAGGAGAGTTAGGTTCCTTAGGACAATTCATTTATTTGGTTGGTTTTTGCTAATAGGGTATATATCTTTAAAAAAAAAAAAAAAAGAGACCTGGAGAACCAGCTTACTTGCTTGATTGTCTGCCTCTGCCTGTGACCAACTCCACCGGTGTGGGGTGCCAGGGACGGGCCTGGGCCCTTGGCGGCAGGAGTCTCTCTCCCCCCGGACTTTACGGGGGAGAGCCCTCTCTGACCGTGCTGGGTGTAGCTCTCGCGCGGCTCGGTGACTGCAGGCAAGTCCTGTTTGTTGTTTGCGGCTGTTCTGCTGAGTTCCGGGCTGTGTTCGAGGCTCCGGGAGGCAGGAGGGATTCCCGCAGACCTGCCCGGTCAGCCCTTCACCGGCGGCAGCCTGCGGCGCTGACGGAGACAGTCCCAGGTCAGGGTGAACGTGCTTTGCGTTTGGCGCCCTTTTTCAGTGAGGGTTCCCGGCGGCCATTTTGGACAGCACGGCAAACCGCGTGGCTGTTGGGCGTCGCTGTGATTGCAGCGGGTAGGCAGTCTTTGGGCTTTCTTTTGGGGGCTGCGTTTTTCCTTTGTGTTTTCCATTGTGATTTGGTTTACTTTCTTTACTTTCATTCTTTAATTCTTTGTTTTCGTCGGGGCTCTGGGCCCGTCGCCGGCAGAAGGGGGGGGGGCTCTCCCTTGGGGTGGCTGCAGCCCGGGCTGTTAGTGATTTCTTTTGTTGATTTGCTGTCTTTTCAGGGTTAATAAAAAAAAAAAAAAGGCTGTATCCCCTGGCGGATAAGGACAAGGAGCGGTTTTGGACGCCCCGCGTAGATGCTGTAGTGTCCGCAGTCACCAAGAAGACAACCATTCCAGTGGAGGGCAGCGCAGCGCTGAAAGATGCCCAGGACCGTAGAGTGGACGGTCTCCTCAAGCAAACCTTCGAGGCTGATTCCCTCTCGTTGCAGATCTTTGTTTGTGGTGCCTGGGTGGCGAGGGCGTGTTTGCGCTGGGTGCAACGATTGCGTCTTTCCCCTCATTTGGATTTGGAGGAGCTCAAGGAGTTGGGGCGTCTTGAGTCCGGTACGGCTTATTTGGCCGATGTCCACTATGATTTGATTAGGGCGCTCGCAAATAGCACGGCATCCGTAGTTGCCGCCCGCAGGTCTGTGTGGTTGCGGAATTGGGCGGCGGACGGTTCTTCTAAATCTCGGCTTAGTAAGCTTCCGTTCAAAGGTAGGTGGTTGTTCGGATAGGATCTGGATAAGTTAGTTAAGGACCTCGGGGAAACTAAGGCGGGTCGGCTTCCTGAGGACAAACCGAAGCTGGGGAAGTCACCGCAAGGGTTTCGAAGCCAGTTTCGGGACTCCCGCAGATTTCGGTCCCCGCGCTACGGATCCTTTCAGAGGGGTCGGTTTGCTGCCCGAGCGCAGGGATTTCGGGGGTTTCAGGGAGCGAGTAGGGGTTTCTCCTCCAGCTCCGCCCCAGCGGCTCGCAGACCACAATGAGATGAGGCGGGTCCCGGCAGAGGGCATTTCCATAGGGAGTCGGCTCCGGGAATTTCTCTCTGTCTGGACCCTTATCACGTCCGACCAGTGGGTTCTAGAAGTGATTCGGCACGGCTATGCGCTAGAGCTCGCGCGGCCCATACGAGATTCGTTCATAATGTCTCCTTGCAGAGGTCAAAGGAAGTCGTTGGAGGTCCGCAGCACTCTGTACCGACTGTTGCGCTTGGGGGCAGTCGTGGAAGTCCCGAAGGCGCAGTGCGGTTTGGGTCGGTATTCCATCTATTTCGTGGTGCCAAAGAAAGGTGGAGCGCTGCGGCCTATCTTAGATCTCAAAGGCGTGAATCGTTGCCTGCGGGTGCCCCACTTCCGTATGGAGACATTGCAGTCGGTGATCGTCGTGTTGCGTCAGGGCGAGTATCTGACGTCGCTGGACCTCACGGAGGCTTACTTGCACATTCCCATTCGGGAGGCTCATCAGCGCTGGCTAAGGTTCGCGTTGCCCTGGGGTCATTATCAGTTCCAGGCGCTGCCCTTCGGCCTCGCGACAGCCCCGCGCACCTTTACCAAAATCATGGTGGTGGTAGCGGCGGCGTTGCGCAAAGAAGGGGTCTTGGTGCACCCTTACCTGGACGATTGGTTGATTCGGGCAAAGTCCGAGACGGAAAGTCGTCAGGTAACTGGAAGGGTGGTAGATTTCTTGCAGAGTCTCGGTTGGGTGGTCAATCCGACAAAAAGCCGGCTCCAGCCTTCACAGGTGCTGGAGTACTTAGGCGTGTGGTTTGACACTCTCAAGGGGCAGGTGTTTTTGCCGGCCAGAAGGGCGCAAGCTCTTCGCAATCTCGTCCGCGGCTTCCGGGCGACTCCTGCTCCGACGGCATGGATGTATCTTCGCGTCCTCGGTACGATGGCGGCGATGCTGGAGGTGGTGCCTTGGGCCAAGGTTCACATGCGTCCCTTACAGAGAGCATTGCTCCGACGCTGGTCGCATCAGCGCGACTCCTTGAGCAAGCGTCTCCCCTGTCCCTTCAAAGTGCGACAGTCGCTCCGGTGGTGGTTGAGGCCGGATTCGTTAGCGGCCGGGATGCCGCTGGAACAGCCGGAATGGGTGCCAGTGATGACGGATGCCAGTCTGGCGGGCTGGGGGGCACACTGCGAGGGCTGCTTCTCGCACGGTCTGTGGTCCCCCCTGGAAATGACATGGTCCATAAATCGTTTGGAGTTAAGAGCTGTAGTCAGAGCCCTACAGGCGTTCGAGGGACTAGTGTTCGGACGTCCAGTTCGGGTGCTCTCCGACAATTCCGCCACGGTCGCTTACATAAACCGGCAAGGCGGCACGGGCAGTGCTGCGATGGAGGAGGAGTCCGATTTGCTGTTCGCGTGGGTGGAGAGTCGGCTGACGGCGATTTCAGCGGCGCACATTGCCGGAAAGGACAATGTGATGGCGGACTTCCTCAGCAGAGTTCAGGTGGATGCCGGAGAATGGGAGTTGCACCCCGAGGTGTTCCAACAGTTGATCCTCTGCTGGGAGCTGCCCGTCATGGACTTGATGGCGTCCTTTCAGTCGGCAAAGGTTCTGCGGTTCTTCAGCAGGAGAAGAGAAAGAATGTCCGAGGGCATCGACGCGCTGTTACAGCGGTGGCCTTCCGGGGGTCTCCTATATGTTTTCCCGCCGTGGGCATTGATCGGGCGGGTAGTTCAGCGGATAGAGAGTCACAGGGACAGAGTACTTCTGATTGCGCCCGACTGGCCTCGGCGACCGTGGTACGCGGATCTGGTGCGCCTGCTCGACGGGCTGCCCTGGCGCCTTCCCGTTCGGTCGGACCTGTTGCGGCAGGGTCCCCTCCTCATGCCGGATAGATTTTCGCTTACGGCATGGCCATTGAGAGGGCTCGGTTAAGGAAGAAGGGATATTCTATGTCTGTTATTTCTACACTATTGAGGGCGCGCAAGCATTCCACTTCCTTAGCGTATGTGCGCATCTGGCGTATTTTTGAGGATTGGTGTTCGCGCCAGCAGATTCGGGCGGCGACTGTCTCTGTACCTGCGGTTCTCAGCTTTCTGCAGGAGGGCTTTGAGAAAGGTTTGGCAGCTAGCTCCTTGCGGGTGCAGTTGGCGGCGCTGTCATGTTATCGTGGTAAGGTTCAAGGCATGGCTTTGGGGGCTCATGCGGATGTGGTGCTTTTTCTGAGAGCGGTGACTAGGCTGCGTCCCTCGCGTAGAGTGATGGTTCCGTCCTGGGATCTTAATTTGGTCTTGTCTGCCCTGGTGGGGCCTCCCTTTGAGCCCTTACATCATTCGTCCTTGAAGGATTTAACTTTGAAAACGGTGTTTTTGGTGGCGATTTGTTCGGCGCGGCGTATTTCTGAGTTGCAGGCATTGTCGGCTAGGGAGCCATTCTTGGTTTTCTCCAAAGAGAAGGTGGTTCTACGGCCGGTGTCGTTTTTGCCCAAGGTGGTTTCTCCCTTTCACTTGCAGCAGTCAGTGTGCCTGACGGTGCTGGGAACCTCGGAAGGGGCTGCGGGGGACCGCAGTTTACGGAAGCTAGATGTCAAGAGAGCTCTGCGTCAGTATTTGAAAGCTACGGAATCGTTTCGAAAGTCGGATCGGCTCTTTCTGTTTGGTGGTCGGCGCAAGGGGGAAGCAGCGTCTAAGGCTTCCATTGCTCGGTGGATTCGGGAGGCGATTTCCTCCGCCTATTTGCTCCGCGGTTGTGCTGCTCCGGTGGGTTTACGAGCGCGTTCCACTAGGGCGCAAGCGGCTTCATGGGCGGAGCATGGCTTGGTGCCTCCGAGTGAAATTTGTCGGGCGGCTACTTGGTCTTCTCTTCATACCTTCAGTAGACATTACCGTCTTGATGTGGCGGCATCTCGGGATGCTTGTTTCGGGGCGGCTGTATTGCGGGCCGGCTGGAAAGGTCCCTCCCATTGAATACTGCTCTGGTACATCCCAGGAGTAGAGGACTGAACGGGAGGAACGATAAAGAAATGATAATTACACTTACCTGGTAATTGTAGTTCCTTGAGTGACGACCGTTCAGTCCTCCATCCCGCCCAAATATTTTCATTTCAGTGATGTGACCGCCGGCTGACACAGACGCCATTGGTACAGGTGAGTCAAGTTTCCTTGTTTGCGTTGCTCGTCTGCCGTGGCCTGGTGGGCTTGGTGACAGGGCACGATGTACACAAGTTGGCTTTGTAGGTGGTTCTCATACCATAGTTGTGTTGGGTTCCTTCATTACATGTGTTCAAACTACTTATTTGTTGCTCCTTTGAGTCTGCTTTGTTAATAGTTTACACTGGAAGGAGAGGTGGAGCTCAGCAGGCTATATCCAGTGATGTCATCATTCTGACATACCAGTCTCCAGCTGCAGGAGGAGGTTGACAACCCAGAAGTAGAGGACTGAACGGTCGTCACTCAAGGAACTACAATTACCAGGTAAGTGTAATTATCTTTTTTTATACATGTACATACCTTTATAGATGTGTTTTATGTGTTAATCTTGGCTATATCCATAGTTTTAAAATTAAGTCACTTTTCTGGATTTGTGTTAAACTGTTAATCCATGTAAGTAATACTGTGTCCATCTAGTCTGCCCATCAAGATGGCAAGAGTAGGTGCACCTTTTGCTCTGTGCAGGCCACCTCTCCCCATGTCTTTGTTTAGGGGTGAACCCACCACTCCATGTAGGACACCAAACTCTTCTTCCATACATATATTATTTACATGGAATAACAATGGCTTTCAATTAAAATTAACTGAAATACCACATTTGTGATTGTAATTACTAGAAATTTTCCGCTTCATTTAGTAATCGTCTATTTTCATTTAATTTGATTAACATCAATGTGGTGTACATACTGTATTCTATTGTGTAGTCAAATTTTAAAGTATATAATTCCAAGTGTCGTTATGTAGCGCACAAAAAATTTAACCTTCCTTCAAAAGCCGCACAGCTGATATTTTATGCGCACACAGCGTACAGAAAATTAGAGGGAACATTGGTCATGAGGTCAGTTTACTTCTTGCCCATGGGGCAATAGAAGACGTACCCATTTCCCAACAGGGTACAGGGTTTTACTCCCCTTATTTCCTTTTTCCAAAGAAAACAGGGGGACACAGACCCATTTTAGACCTCAGAGAACTGAACAAATTCCTGTTCAAAGAGAAATTCAAGATGATTTCTCTGGAAGCTCTGCTGCCATACCTTCAGAGTCAGGATTGGCTTTGTTCTCTATCTCAAGGATGCATACACTCATGTTCTCATCCATCCAACTCACCGAAGGTTCCTTTGTTTTCTTTTTCAAGGGAAGCACTACCAATACAGGATGCTTCCTTTTGGCCTGGCCTCAGCACCAAGGGTGTTTACGAAATGCATGGCTGTAGTGGCAGCATTTGTTCGCACTCTAGGAATATTCGTCTTCTCCTACTTAGACGACTGGCTCATTCGAGCCCCATCAGAGTCAGAGGCCAGAATTTCCCTATCTTGCACAATGCGTATCCTTCAGTATTTGGGCCTGGTCATAAACATCCCAAAATCTAGCCTAACTCCCACTCAGTCTCTAGAGTTTATAGGAGCTCTGCTGGATACCAGAAGAGCAAGGGCCTATCTTCCACAGGCCCGCTGCCTTCGCATTGTGCAGTTAGCCTCCCAGGCAGTGTTTAAAAACTCATCTCGCTGCTCGGGAAATGTTACAACTACTAGGCCACATGGCATCTAACGTGCACGTGGTTCCCTATGCTCGTCTCCATATGAGAGCAGCCCAATGGACTCTATCCACTCAGTGGACTCAGGCATCAGGCTGCCTATCAGACAAAATAGCAAACACAAGTTGCTTTATTTTGTCTCTAAAATGGTGGCAATCAACCCAAAACCTGTTGGTGGGGTCCCCTTTCCAGCAACCCCTACCCCAGGTCACTCTAACAGACGCCTCACAAGTGGGTTGGGGAGCTCATTTGCAAGATCTCTCTACCGAAGGCACCTGGACTCCACAGGAGACCCACTTACATATCAGTCTCCTAGAACTCGGAGCAATCTTCCTTGCTCTTCGAGTGTTCCATACCCAGCTCAGCTACAAGACAGTCCTAATTCAGACAGACAATCAAGTAGCTATGTTCTATTTGAACAAGCAGGGAGGAGCAGGCTCTCTGCCGCTTTGCAACGAAGCTTTGCGACTATGGGCCCTCGCCAGAGAGCATCAGATTCATCTCCTTGCGGTGTATCTGCCAGGCATTCAAAACTCTTGGGCAGACAGACTCGGTCGAGTTCTGCTTCCACACGAATGGTCTCTCAATGCAGACCAGGTAGCAAATATTTTTCAAATTTGGGGAGCTCCGGACATAGACCTCTTTGCAAGTCTGTTTAATGCCAAACTTCTCTGGTTCTGTTCCAGAATTCTGGCTCAGGATTCTCAGGCCAGGGATGCTTTCCTCCTCCATTGGGGTCAGGACTTCCTATATGCCTTTCCACCCATTCCCCTAATTCCCAAAACCCTATTCAAGCTTCAGAGAGACAAAGGCCACATGATTCTCATAGCTCCACATTGGCCATGGCAGGTGTTGGTACCCTCTACTCCTGCATCTCTCTCAAGCTCCATCTCTGGAGTTAGGATCTGCTCCAGATCTGTCTCAGGAGGACGGGATGTTGTGGCATCCCAATCCCCACTCTCTGCATCTCAGGGCCTGGTTGCTGAGAGCCTAGACCTTCATGGTCTTAACCTTTCTCAACAAGTAAGGGATGTCCTTTGTGTTTCCTGGAAACCTTCCACAAGATGTTCTTATGCTCTCAAGTGGAAAAGGTTTTCCATATGGTGTTCGCAAAAGGGTCTTCACCCCTCTGCGATACCTCTGTAATCATTACTGGAGTATCTCCTTCATTTATCTAATGCAGTACTTAACACTTAAATGGACTCTTACTGAGTTAGTCTTATGTCAGCTTCTTTAAAGCCTTTAAATGGACAACCTATTTCCTCTCATCCTCTCATAGCGAGATTTATGAGGGGCCGCCTTCTAACTAAGCCTCCCATTAGGCCACCTCCAGTGGCATGGGACCTGAATCTGGTTCTTGGGCAGCTCATGAAGCCGCCTTTTTTGAACCTTTAGCTACTACTTTCTTGAAATTCCTTTCCTGGAAAGTTTTTTATCTTTCTCATTGCAATCACATCAGCACGTCGCATCAGTGAATTGCAAGCATTAGTTGCTGATCCTCCTTACACGAGGTTCCATCATAAGGTATTCCTTAGGACTTTATGTCAAAGGTGGTCTCACCTTTTCATTTAAACCAGGCGGTTTACCTGCCTGTATTTTTTCCAAGGCCTCATGCTTCAAGTGCAGAAAGGAATCTTCATACTTTGGACTGTAAAAGAGCACTTGCCTTTTACTTACAGAGGACACAGCAACATAGAAAGTCCTCCCAACTCTTTGTTGCTTTCGATCCTTCTCATTTGGGACTTTCAGTCTCCAAGAGAACATTGTCCAACTGGATTGCACTGTGTGTTTCTTTTGCCTATCAGAGTAAGAACCTTTCTCTGGAAGGCCATGTCACAGCTCACAATGTGAGAGCCATGGCAGCCTCAATGGCTCATCTACACTCTGTGTCTATTGATGACATCTGTCGAGCAGCTACTTGGGCTTTGGTTCATACCTTCACAGCCCATTACTGCTTGGACAAGGACTCCTGCCGGGATGCCTTGTTTGGTCAGGCTGTTCTACAGCACCTATTCCATACTTAACCAACTCCTACCCACCTTTCCCGGTAGGATGCCAGAGATCCATGGGGGGACGTGGAGCCCTTTCACAGGGGCACACAACTTCTGGGGTTTCTCCTTGGCATCTGCAGCTGGGGAGTCCCCATATGTGAAGACTACATTCCTGCTTGTTCCTGGAGATAGCATAGTTACTCACCTGTAACAGGTGATCTCCGGGAACAGCAGGAATTTAGTCTTCACAACACAACTCCTAGGGGAGGTGGGTGGATCTCTCTCTTCTTTCTTTCCCTCTCTCTCTCTCTTTGTCTCAGCTTTAAAACTCAACTGGAGCGAGGCAGTTGGGAAAGGTGGGAAGGCAGCACGCAGGCGTTGTGGGATGCTCCCAAAAGCTTTCTAATTGGACGCTGGGGAGCGTTCCTGCGCAGGCTCAGTCGGTACCAACGATAACCATATGTGAAGACTAAATTCCTGCTGTTCCCGGAGATCACTTGTTACAGGTGAGTAACTATGCTTTCCCCGTCAGATATCAGGCATGTGCATGAGGGCCTCAGGAATTTGGGATGTATGGTTGGTCAGTGTATGGTACTAGACCTCATGGAGTCAAATCCAAAGACGGTTGTTCTAGAGATGAACATTAACATACAGCAATAGTTTGTATGCCCTTATGCTGATGCAGTCTGTCAGGTGTCTGAAGGAGTGTTCATTTAGTATAGCTAAGTTGACACAGACCCCCATCTAGTATAGCTGTCCTGCATCTTATGTTGCCCTCATATGCAGATGTCAGTGTAGCTTGCATTTGTTACCCCTGCAGGCTTTGACAAATTTTGTGCCGATTTAGGAGCCAGGCCAAATTCTTAGGGGACTAATGCCAGAGTTTCTATACTGTGGGCAGACAGCTTGCCATCTGTGATGCTATGGTAGCTATCCCCTTCTCTTTTGCCCATGGGCTATTGGACCTCCATGGGTAGCCAGAGCCAGTACTGCTGTGATCGCAGTCTTAGGAAGCATTTCTGCCCGCAGGGGATGGTATCCCTGTGGGCAGCCAGGGCCGGTCATGCTGCACATATTCCAGGTTCCAGGTCTGTGTAGGTGTTTTTTCCAATTATGGCAACCTGGCACCTGTCCTACAATGCCGCATGGAGCTCTCTTTGGGCCAGCTCTGCAGTGGGCTCCTTTTTCCCACCTCTGTGATGGGGATGCACAGGGCCTGATGTGTTTCATTTTGTTTTTACCTCAGCTTTGTTGTGGGCCCCATTTCAGTGCTGATGCCTCCTTTGAGCCCAGTACACTCTTCCCACATGTGGGACAGGCAGTCCTCTTGGGGGGCCAGCTGATCACTGGTGATTAGGGGCATAGCAGTTTCAGGCTCTGGTCATTAGCCCCCCTCCCACCTTTCAGGCCCCTTTCTGCTGGCTTGGAGCAATAGCTGCTGAAACAGCTTATTGGGTTGTGTTCAGTTCTTTCTTGCTACTTAGCACCCTCCCTTGAGTGACTCTGTTGCTGGCAGTAAAGAGGTCAAGGCTCCCACACTACCCGTGTGCTCATCTGTTCTTTTGGCAGTCTTGCTTTATCTCCTTCAGGGGGTTGGCTCTGAGGCTTGAGCAGAGTCTCTTCTCCAGGAGGCAAGAGGATAAGGTGATTACCCCGATGAAAGGCTAGGATCTCAAGAATCTACCTTTTCATAAAATCATTCCTTTATGTAGTACAGCCTGCTCTCAGGTGAGGTTAGCAGGCCCCTTTCATTTTCTCCTCGAAAGGGTCTGGCATTCTGTGGCATTCATTTCTCTACCTGAACCTATGCAGCAGTGCTTAGAGAATTGGGGAGAAATCCCTCCTCAAGCTGGGGCCCAGGGTTCTGTCTGTTTTACCCTCTGCCACGGGGTGAGCTTGATCAGCTTTCAGGCTCCCTAAGATAGAAGCCCTTGTCATGGCAGTAACAAAGCACGCATCCATCCCCGGGGTAGGCGCTGTATTCAAGGAGCTTCAGGTATGGAGGGTCAAGGCTCTCCTTAAGAATGTTTTGTAGTTGCCATCTTAGACTCTTAGGCAGTGCTAGGTGCAGGCTTGATAAGCCCTCTTATGCTGGACCCAGTTGCAACCTGAGAGTCCAGAGGCCATGAGGTTGGAAATAGACCACCTAGCTGGCTGATTGTTCTCTGACTTGACCAGAAACTCTTCCAAGTCTCTGGTGGTAATGGTGGTGGTAGTAGGCAGTTGGTAGTTTTGGCTCTGTTTGGTTGGCGGATACTGTCCCTAAGCTGCAGCTGAACACCCCCTCCCCTTAAGGATTAGTTACCCTTTGGGGGTGGGCCTGATGAAATGGCCAAAGCCCTTGGAAGACTCGCCAGAGACTCCTGGACCTAGAGTTGCCTGGGGTACTTCTTGTGGATCAGTACATAGAGCTGGAAATCTCTTTACTTATGATGGTTCCTGAAGCTTTATTTCAAATATTTTTATTGAACCAATTTAATAAAACAAATCGCCAACATGTGAATGCAACAGTACTCAACAGCACATCGCGGTTCCGCTACAGTCAAAATATCATTTTTCCCCATTCCCTCCCCCCCTCCTTTACACCTCTCCTGTCTTTTCAACCTTTCCTAGGCAAATCCCCCAGGTCAGTAGCATATGTGATACCATAATCATATCGCTGAAATGTGGGTGCTTTTAACACACCTCCGGGAATCCTTTCTTCCTTTTTCTAGTAACTCCTCCCCCCCCCCAAGCCAATCCACTGACAGACACCGTGGCATACACAGAATCAGCACCCAAATTTCCTCACTTCTCCATCCTTCCCCCACCTGAATGGAGTGACATAGACCCTTACAAGATGTTATAAGTTGTTGAGGATGTAACTACGACCCCGGGTGGGGGGGGGGGGGGGGTGGCAGGGATTGGATGTAGGCATCCCACATTGCATGAAAACTTAGCAGCCGTTGTCGAAAAACCTTAGCCCAAAGCTTATCCAATTACATGTGTTGGTGCAGCATATTCTGCCAGTGCCAGTAACTCAGGAGCTCCACATTCTTTCGGTTTTGCAATATAATTCGTATCGCCAGAGCCCATGAGAGTTTCAACCATCTCCGCCAGCCCTGTCCCATCACCTCCACCCCATCCATTACATGGAGTAAGGCTGCCTGTGGAGTGAGCTTCCATCTCCAAGCTACTATTCTTTCACTATAGGTATGGACTGCTATCCAGTACTTCTGCACCCAGGGGCAGGACCGCAATAAATGGACTAGTGAAGCACCCTCCTTCCCTCACTTGGGGCATGCGAGCCACCCCGTGTATTTCATGCGCTGCAAGCATCTGGGGGAATGATAAGGATTATCCCACTAGAGGACAGCAACCTTGGGCCGAAACTGGGGTTTCTAGTCCCACAGGTGCTCCTTGTGGTCTTGGGCAAGCCACTTAACCCTCCATAGCCCATGTTCCCTGTAAAATAGTTATCTCCAAGTTATAATGCCCTGTTCAATGTAATTTCAGTTTGTTCATTGTAAACCGCACTGATGCAGAATAGCGCGGTATATAAGAAAAAAAAAATATATAAATATAAATATAAAATAAGCCCCCCTGGGTAATCCTATATTGCTTGTCCCAAAGGGAAACCATTGGCGAAAGCTGTGGCATTTTACCTATCAGTTTTCATAGTGTCTCTCCTGTCAGGGCTGTACCAAGGTCTGTGTTCCACCTCTCCGCTAATTGATGGCAGGTCGTCTTGGAGGCATCTCTTACAAAAGAGCTCTGTATCTGCGCCACTCTTAGCCTCCCAGACTCTGTGGCAAGAAAGAATTTATCCAAATCTGAGTAGAAAACACTTGAGAGGTTTTCCATTTCTAATCCCTGAATATAGCTCTGAATTTGATAGAAGGCTAAAAGGTCTACAGCAGATAAACTGTTCTGGGTACAAAGCTCAGGGAATGATGGAGCACCAAACATCTTCACCGTTGGAAATAGGGTGCTGTCTTACCCGGGGTGAAATCAGCCTTACTGTGTATCGCACAAAATACTGATTGTACTGAGGAGTGTCCAAGTTTGTGACAAATCCACTGCCAGACTTGTTAGGAGGACCTAAAAAGCACGTTACAACAGAGGGAGGCAGACGATCTAGTCACAGGGGCATGTAAGACATATTTCAGTGCCAGTGGCGCAATCGCCACCTGTTCATGTTCCAAGTCAGTGTAGTCTTCAGTATCAAATAGCCAATCTTTGAGATGCCGGAGCAAGCAAGACAGATTATAGGCCCTAAGATCTGGCACTCCCATACCATCCTGGTACCAAGTCCCCTTAAGGGTCCTCAAAGTGATTTGGGCCCATCGGCCCTGCCAGAGGAAACACGACAGGTAAGCATCTAAGCATATAAGTTGTTTCAAAAGCAGTAAGGGCAATAGTTGTATCATATGCCGCCAGTGAGGAAACAAGACCTTTTTATTTTATTTTATATTTTATTTTATATTTTATGTATGTATGTATTTACCTACCTACCTACCTACCTACCTACTGCGCTCTTTAAAATCAGTGCGGTTTACAGATAACAGTTTTGTGCAGAACAAAGGGGACTGTTATGCACTTACATTGGACGGGTGATACAACTTGGTTTACAACTGGGGGATCTATCTACAATATAAACATGAGATGACTGTCTAACCAAAGCTATACGCCCTCCCAGCGGTAATGACAAATTTCTCCATTGCTCTAAAACCTGCCAGGTGGAAGACAATAGGGAGAGGCACATTTTGTTTATAAAAATCATTAGGTGAGGCCGACAACATGACCCCTAAATAGCAGAACAAGACATCGGCCCAACGGAGTGGAAAGGTTCTATCCCAGGAGGCACAAAGCGAGACCTGTGTTGGTAAGGCCTCAGACTTTGTTAAATTAAGTTTATACCTTGATAGGCTCCCATATTCTTTGAATTCCACCAACAAGACCTCTAGGGCCTGCTTTGGTTCAGTGAGATGAACCAGAAGATCATTGGCGTAAGCTGAGATCTTAAATTCATATGCCCCCCATATGGACTGCTCTTACCAACTGGTTGGCCTGAATACAACAGAGCAGTGGCTCCAATGTATGAAGGAACAGCAAGGGAGAGGGAGCAACCATGTCGCGTACCTTGTAAGGAGAACCACTCCGTACTGATCCCATTTACTAGAAGCTGTGTCTTGGGATCTGCATATAATACCTATAGTACCTTCGTAAAAAACCCCATCAAAACCAAACTGCTTCAGGGTTAGGAACATGTAATGCCACCCCACTCTATCAAATGATTTCTCAGCATCAAAACTGATCAGCAGTGAAGAGATTCTGTTTACCGCACAGTGAGAAGCTATAATCTGTCACATGTTCCCTACAGCGTGTCGCCCCTTAACAAAGCTCACCTGGGAAGAGTGTATCAAATGGGGCATAAGAGGGAAAGACGCTCTGCCATTATTTTGGTCAGGATTTTGAGGTTGACATTAAGCAAAGATATCTGCCAATATGACTCTGGAAGTAAGAGGTCTTTCCCTAGTTTGGGGAGGAGTGTGATGAGGGCCTCATTAGTCCAGTATGGGATCCCCTGTAGATGACCCAGTCGGTAGTACATGTCTGTCAGGGGCATGCACACCTTATCACTCAATATTTGGTAGAATTCAGCCCTGAACCCATCAGGGCCTGGTGCACGTGGAATATGAAGAGTCTTTATTACATGCTGTACCTCCCTAGGAGTAATGGGTGCATTCAGCACGTCCCTGTGGTCCTATGTCAATTGTGGAAGAGCACATCTCTGGAGATACGTCCAGACCCGGGCCTCATCACAATCCTTCTCCTCATATAGCCATAGGCCAGGAAGGCCGCCTCGACCTCTGTGTAGTGTTAAACCATCCGAAAGCATAGCGCCATAACCAGCTGAGCTTCTCCCCCAGATCTAACCAAGAACAATAACTAATGCCCAAAGCAGTTTCCAGAATGATACAAAGAATAGCGATAATTATCTAACATAGATCTTTTTGCCCTAGCATGGATAAGCGTATTCAGCTGGCTCTGCAAAGCTAGATAAGCAGCCTGGTTTTCCTCAGTATCATGTGCCAAGTGCTTCCTGAGGACCTTCAGTTGTTTGCCCCCCCCCCCACACCTTTTGCAGTGTCCCAGAAAAGGGCTGGCTTGTCTTTATGCTCCTCATTCATGGCCTCAAAACCCCCTCATTGCTCGCGTAGGAAATGCAAAAAATCCACGTCTCCTTTTGAGCTAAAATGGGACTCACCAGTGCCATTCTCCCCACTGTAAAGGGGTCAGCTAAACATTTACCCAAACCATGGCATGATCCGAGATTTGAATATTTCCAATTTGGGCCCTTTGCACTTTATTTCTTGCTGCCTCAAGGGCTTTTAAATCTATTCTGGACCAAGTTTTATGTGCTCGTAATAAATGGGTATAGTCCCTATCACTAGGATGAAGGTGTTGCCACACATCTAACAGGTTCAAGCCGGCGCATAGACTCAAAAAGTCTTTGTCGTTGTCATGAATCATTCCTCGTTCCCCTCTGGATCTGTCCATCATCGGTTCAAGAACACAATTGTAATCACCCCCAAGAGCAATACCATATTCCACATCCTTGGTCAGGTGCCGCACCAGCATGTTGAAAATGCTGTGATCATGTTTGGGACCATAAATGCTCTCTAATAATAGAAACATAGAAATAGGCTATGTGGTCTTTTTCTGTCATCATCTAGTCTGTCCTTCCATATCATCAACTACAACAGTCCCCTTTTTACTTTTAGAGATCCTCTGTGTTTGTCCCATGCTTTTTTGAATTCAGTTACTGTCCTCATCTCTACCACCTCCACTGGGAGACTATTCCACGGATCCACTACCCTTTCCGTAAAGAAATATTTCCGCATATCACTCCTGAATCTTATCTCCCTTCACTCTCATACCATGTCCCCTTGTAGCAGAACTTGCTTTCAATTGGGCATGTCTGGTAAATGGCCCTTGAGCAACAGATACTGCCCCCCCCCCCGGTGTCCCTCATCTGGTTTACTTGGAGGTCTATCGTTTTGTGAACAAGTATTGCAACTCCTGCTTGCTTATTACCTGCTGAGGCCCCGTAACTGCCCCTACCCACCACCGTTTGTTTGGCATGTTCTACCTCTGTCATGTGGGTCTCCTGAAGGAGAGCAGTATTCACGTTAGTCCTTGAGTGCCTGCAACACCTTATGGCATTTCATAGGGCAGCCAATACCATATACATTTCAAGAAATCAACCAAAGACTGAGATTATTCACGTTTATACCTGGGCAATATAGATACCATAGCAGACAAATTTGCATCATCAGGTCTGAGAGATTTCCTCCCCGACCCTCCCATGTGATCCCACCACTCCATGCTATTGTCATAGAATCTGTGTATTGCCCTTTAACAATCCTCCCCTTCCTACTATGAGCACTTATCCAAATGATGCCCTCCCCCCTCTATACCCCCCTCCATTGCCCTGCAATCTTTGCTCCCAATAGAGGCCCTCCATGGGAGTCATGATTGTGTGGGGCCCCCACTTCCCTTTCCTATGCAGAGTAGAGTGCCTTGCAGACACCACCTGAACCTGCTTCCTGAACCATCCGTGTTGATAATGTCATGGCAAATTCACCTTATCATACTCTGCCTTCTACCCACCTCCCCTCCCACCATTCCCATCATTAGGTTTAGCGCTCTTCTCCTTCCCATCAAGTATACATTCACTCTCCAAACACCCACTACCCCATCTACATTCCAGTCCCATCCACCTCCATATCAAACCACCCATTGTCTGAGAGAGGCGGTTTCTCCCATGCTCCAAAGCCCCCTGGGGATCCCTCACTCCAGCACAGTCGGGGCTGGAAGGGAACAAAGGGACATGGAAGGAAATGAGGAAGGGACTCTCCCGTGTCCACACTTCTTAAACCCTGCTAACAAATGCCTTGCAGTCTGCCTGATACATTGTGTTTGTCGAATCTACCCCTTCCTCAGAAATCCAAGTTAGAGTCAGAATGTTGTTCACGGCAGAAAATAGAGAAGTGGCCCAACAGGACTGTCACAGGGCCATGTAATCATCTCCAGCCATCGGGAGCTTCTAGTCCCACCACACGCTGCTTATCCCAGTACTCGCTGTCAGACGGGGAGTGACTCCAAATACCATGTGATTTCCACTGGGCTGGTAAATAACTTAGGCTGTCCATTAGTCTACTCTGAGGTGGGCCGGATACACCAAGGCAAACCACAGCTTGTGGGTGGCAAGCTGACCACAAATAGCCAATGCCGTAAGGAATCTTTGTCCAACGGCCTCTGAATAGTCTTGGAAGAAGAGGGCTGCCCGACCCTTGCTCGGTGTTATGACGTGCCGTCACTGCCTGAAGCACCATTTCCTTTTGCAGGTAATTAAGGAAGCGCACAATCACCTCTCTGGGTCTGGCAGCCCTTTCCCTCCGTGGGCTGAGCCGATGAATCATCTCCAGTACGATCTTGCCCAGCTGCTCCTCTATAAGTAAATTTTAAGAGCAAGCCATGATTCCAAAAATCCATGGAGTTCACCATCTGTCATTGATTCTGCAATGTGGATGACTCCGATTTCTCCTGCCGCGATTTTCGATGTCTAGTTTGTCGCCATGCTGCTGGAGTAGATCCTCCATCTGTTGGATCTTAGCTGTCTGGACCTGAAGCGTCTCTTCTGAAATGTTAAATATGTGTAGTCAAATCTCCAATACACTAATTCTGTGTGCTGTGCCTCACCCCCAAAACTATGTATATATTTGCCCCACTTTTCGGTCTTGATTTGACAACCCCTAAAGATGTAATCAAACCGCTGCTGATCGCTGGAAGTGGCGGTATATAAGTGAGTGCTAAATAAATAAATAAATAAATAATTTCTGTCATCACCACGGGTTGTTCAGCTTGGTCAACACAGGCTGTGAAATCCACTAAGCCCTGGGCCAGCAGGCTTATTTGTGACGAGAGATTTACAGACTGGCCCTCCATTGCACAGACCACAGCTGCAGAGACCTACATGAGAGTGGAGACAAGAATCTGTGCTGGGACTCGAGGGATCAGAAGCTGCCATTTTGCCCTCCAGCAGTCTCGACTTCTCTTTCCGAGGTGCCTTTGCTTCCATCGATCACCCCAATGGCAGAAGCCTCTTGATGGCAGCCCTGATCACTCAGACCCCTAGCCTATAATTCACAGGGGTCCAGGCAAAGGCCAAAGTATTATGCTGAAACTGAAGGTGGGGAGCCCCGGAGCTGAGGAAAGTGCTCCCTCCTCAGTTCACCGCATCATGTGACTCCTCCTGAAGCTTTAAACTGGCCATAAAATTTTGCAATTCAATTTGATTGCATTCACAAAAAAGACCTAAACTGGAAATGCCAAATTATCAAACTGTCCACTTGTGTTAACCAAAGTCGTCTTCCTATTTCCTTCCCCATTTTAGGTCCTTTGCCTCTATCCTTGATCTCTCTCTTGCATTATGCCTCTATCCTCTAGTCCTCTCCCCAAAACTCCATTCTACTATTTCCCATGTGCAGTGTCTCCCTCACCCTCTTTTCACTTCATACATGGTCTTTGCTCCCCGTTCTCTTTTTGCTGCCTGCTCTCTCCCTTGTCCTCTCACCATGGCTTGCAAAAATTACATCTAACGCCTGGGTGTAGGCTTTAAAACTGCTCGGCAGGATGGGGTTACACAGTTCCAAGGGTTTTTATGTCTTTCAGTCTTTACTCTTGGAATTAAATTTCAGGATTCTTTGAAAAGGGACAAGTACATGCTGGAAGGCCCATGGTACTTGGATTCCTCTTACACTTCTTCCCTTCTCAACATAACTTACTCCAATCCAAAGTTTGTGTTCTGGATTGGAAAAAGCAACAATAAGAACAATATTACAGACAGTTAATCCTCTTTCCTACATTTCTTATAATGAGGTTTCTTTCTTCTTTCACTCTAGGATAGTAAAGCACTCTACTCTGAAAAATCTGTTTCTGATGTTGGAAGTTAAATTAATCTATCTGCTCTTTGACCTCAAATACTTGGTGTGGTTTTTCCCTGAATAGGAACCCATCTCCCATTCGTTAATGGAGGATGTAGTAAAAGCTGTTGGTGTAGCTGAGTTTTAAAAAAGATTTGGACAAGTTCCTGGAGGAAAGGTCCATAAATCATTATTAAAGAGGGACCTGGGAAATCCACTGCCTTCCCCAGGACGAGCATTGTGGAACCTGTGTACTCTTTTTGGGAGCCTACCAGGTACTTGTGACCTGGATTGGCCACTGTTGGAAATAAGATACTGGGCTTGATGGACCTTAGTCTGACACAGTATGGCATTTCTTATGTTCTAGGAGTCTGGATAGCGCCTAGTCATCCTTTATTCCTCGTGGTTCTTTTGAGGGCCAGTAATCTCCTCTCAATGAGTTCTGGCAGTTCTTCCTAAGGTGCAACTGGCTTGGGTGTGACTCTGACTAATTTTTCTCTTTGAGGCCAGTGAGTCCTCGGTCTAGGCTGGAGATGTATTAGCTCTTTAGTATCTTGTATTAGCAGATTATTTTACCCTTGCCCTCACAGAACAGGGTCATAAAGTTATTTCATTTCAGTAGTGATACTTTAGAAACCAAGGATCCTTCCAGCATATCCCAGATCTAGACGTGACTGTTAAACTCCAAGTTACACATGTCTGTCTGTTATTGCTTCAGTCGGGCATGAGCTGTCATTTCCAGTTCTGGGCTCTAAAAGTCAGTCTAGCCACGTTTTCTCATACTTTTTCTGTGGTAATGGTGGTTTATCTGTGCAGGTAGCGAATCCAGGTTCACCTATGCCAGACATCTAGCTGATCCAGTTGAACACTGGAGAAATCCAGAGACAGATCTGGTCATTTACTGGCTAGAGAGGCTGGGGTTATTTATTTAACATCTTTATTTAACATCTTTTATATACCGCACTATTGTCACCAGCGCGGTTTACATGTAACAAACATATACATACAAAGAACTGTAATGCATTTTACAAGTAACAGGGTTTTTGAAAACTTGGGAATAACAAGGTACAACTACATAGGCTAGTTAACTATTTACAGAATATTGAAATATATTAGTCACATTTGGATATCAGTTGGGAAAAATGTCCTGGTCAGAAAAGTGTCTGTAATATTTTCATGTGCGAAGGTTAGATTGGGAAATAGCTTAGGAAGAGGTGGTGTTTGAGACTCTTTCTGAATTGTGTTAAGCTGGTTATAACTCTCAGTTCTAGTGGGAGGGCATTCCAGGTTATTGGGGCGTGGATACTGAAGGCTCTTTTGGTTGTTTCCTTAGTGTATCTGACTGTTTGTTTCGGGATTATTAATGTATTCATTGCAATTGACCTTCTGGATCTATTAGGGGTCTGTGAGTGTACAAGGTTGGTAATGGTTGATGGTGCTTGGTTGTTTATGGCTTTAAATGTAGTGATCAGTATCTTGTAGTGGATTCTTGCGTTGGTTGGTAGCCAGTGGAGTCTTTTTAGAACTGGGGTTATGTGATCTGTATTTGATATTCCTTCAAGTACTCTGGCAGCAGTGTTCATCGCTAGTTGGAGAGGATTTAATGTTGCTTGAGGGAGTCCGTATAGAATTGCATTTGCAAAGTCAATGTGAGGCATTATCAGGGCTTGGTAGACGGTTCTGAAATCTGAGGGTTCCAGTAGAGGTCGCAGGTGGCGTAATGTACGTATCTTGTGATATATTAGTTTTGTTATGTTTTTTATGTGGGTTTTCATATTGAGGTGCTGGTCAAGGGTTATACCTAGGTAGCGTAGTGTAGGTTTTACTGTTAATTCCTTGTCCTTTATCTTCACGGAGGTAGGAGGTGTGAAGTTTTGGTTTCTTGTTACAAACATCACATCAGTCTTGCTGTGGTTGATTCTTAGATTTTGGGAGATGAGCCAATCTTCTACTGTTTCGAGGCATGTTATCAATGATGTATAATCAGGGTGATTGATGGAGAATGGCATGAATAGTAGAATGTCATCTGCATATGCTAAACAGGTGACATTAAAGGAACGAATGAGGTCACAAATGGGTTGCATGTATATATTAAACATCAACGCTGACAGAGAAGATCCTTGTGGTACCCCTTGGTCTTGAAGAAATGGTTCAGAAGT
Source organism: Ichthyophis bannanicus (assembly GCA_033557465.1). Classification (NCBI taxonomy): domain Eukaryota; kingdom Metazoa; phylum Chordata; class Amphibia; order Gymnophiona; family Ichthyophiidae; genus Ichthyophis; species Ichthyophis bannanicus. The sequence continues at coordinate 242,245,047 of CM066032.1, forward strand.
AGTTTCGTCGATTCGTACTTGTTGCCAACGGTTAGTTAGATATGATATACACCAGTCAAGTGCGGCACCAACTATTCCTTTTTCCTTAAGGCGATCGATAAGTATTTGGTGGCTTACTGAGTCGAACGCAGCTGAGATGTCCAAGAATATGAGTATGAATCCTTGGTGAATGTTATCTATTCCTGTGATTAGTGTGTTGAATAGTGTGAGGAGGGTCTCAACTCCATGAGCCTCTCTAAAGCCGTGTTGTGCAGGGTCAAGTGGAGCTTCATTGTCTATGTGCTGTTGTATTTGCCGTTGGACTACTTTCTCAATTATTTTCGCTAGGAGTGGGATACTGGATATTGGCCTGTAGGATTCTACTTTTTGGGGGTCTAATTTACTGTTTTTTAGTAATGGTCTAATTGAGGTTTGTTTGAGGCTTTGAGGAAAGGTTCCAGTTGAAAAGGATTGTTCAAGGATATTCTGTATGAAGAAGCTTACTTCATGTTTTAGATTTTTTTATCCAGGCTGCCGGGCAGGGATCGCTTGCAGCGGTGGTAGCATTTATTGATGCGATAGTGTTCTCAATTTCTTTAATTGATAGTGTATTGAACTTGGTTAATGTGGTTGACTGTGAATATATATCATTCTTTGTTGGTCCAGAGGTACAAATGTTGGATGTTTTTGTCATCTTTGACTTTAGGTATTCAGCATATTCTTGCGGGTGTATTGCTTGCGTTTGTTGAGGTGTTGGTTCCTTTGCCATTGTTCTTACGATTTTGAAGAGGTCATGATGTTTATTTAATGATTTCTTTGGAAGGTTAGTATGGAATTGTTTCCTTCGATCTGCTATTTCTTGGCGATGCTTATCTAAGTATTTGCAGTAAGCTGTGTAGGCTTCAGTAGAGCGTGATCTTCTCCAGTATTTCTCGAGTCTCTGAAGATGGAGGAGGGATGTTCTTAGCTCCTTGGAATACCAGGCTACGTGTGTACGTTGGTTGGTATTTTTTGCCATGTTTGATGGTTGAGAATTGAATCTAAGGGAGTGATCCCAAGTGTTGATTAGACTGTCCAAGTCGGGTTCAGACGCTTGTAGTGTTGGGAGGAGATTATTAAGTATTTCCTCTTTGACAAAGGGGCGGAACCTCCTAGCTGTTGGTTTCGCTTGAGTAGGTTTGGATTTAGAGGAATTGGAGTAGTTGGGGATTTTGAATAAAATGAGACTGTGGTCAGACCACGGTACTGGTATTATTGAAAGGTCGTAATTGTGGTTGATGACTGAGGTAACTTGTGGGACGAATATCAGATCAAGTATGTTTCCCATATTATGAGTAGGATCTTTGACTGTTTGGTTGTATCCAAGGTTGTCAATTGCTTCTATAAATGCTGTGGTTTGCGAGTCATGTAGGGAGGGAAGGTTGAAATCTCCCATTATCCAGTTGGATAGTCTTGGTTTTTCAGTGTTGCAGGCAAGGTCAACTATCGTTGGCAGATCCTCAGCTGATGCTGTTGGAGCTCTATAGACTAGGCTGATTGAGTGTTCTTTGTTTGATATATTTAGTATATTTAGATGTGTTGAACTAATGCTGTTGTCAATTTGAAATTGTAGTTGGTTGTTAGAGATAATAAGTACTCCGCCTCCTCTTTGTTGGTTCCTATGGCACGTGTGGATAGAGAATCCTGGCGGTAGCATCTGGTTAAGAATGACATTGTCAGAATCGGTTAGCCAAGTTTCTGTGATAAACAAGATGTCGAGGTTATGTGCAGTTATGAGATTAGTTATCAGAGGCCATTTTGTGCGGATGGACCTTATATTGATAAGGGCACAGTGTAATGGTGGATGGTACTGTTGTTTTGGTTGAGGTCTTTTGGTAACGTGAAGGGCAATATGAAGTAGATGTGAGTAGTGGGTGTAGTTAGGGTTTGTTTGATTTGTTTGAGTCTTGTTTGACCATCTCCTCCAATTATTTCGTAGTATTGGTATGTATTTTTGGTCATCATTAAAGGCAATTGCTTGACCAGATAGTGCAGTGATGAGGTAGGTGATGGTAAGGGTTACAAATGTGTGCATTCTTATAGTGAACATTGTGTGTTCTGAGAGGCGGTAGTGTTGCTAGTTGCACAAGGTTGTAGACTGTTGGTTTTGGGGTTGTAGTATTTGTAGATAATATTGATGGAACCTTAATTGTGGTGAAAAGACGTATCAACAATATATCTGGGTGCTGAGAAAAACAGTAATTGCAAATTTATGGGTAATGATACAGTATGTCTCTCTATCTACTGACGACAGTATATCTACTGGCAACAGTGTATCTCTCTGGGTAGTGGTAACAGTATGTCTCTCTATCTACTGACAACAGTATATCTTTCTGGGTAGTGATAACAGTATGTCTCTCTAACTACTGACAACAGTATATCTCTCTGGGTGGTGGTAGCAGTATGTCACTCTATCTACTGACAACAGTATATCTTTCTGGGTAGTGATAACAGTATGTCTCTCTATCTACTGACAACAGTATATCACTCTTGGTGCTGACGATAGTAAGTTCTTTCTGGCTACTGGGAACGATATTTGCAACTGATGAGTACTGATACTTATAATTACTAACAATAGTATGCAAAACTTTATGGGGGATGTGCAAGAAGTCAGTTAGAGATAGTTCCTTTATACGTAGTATACTTGCTGTGCTCAGAGAGGGATCCAATTCTGAGGGGGAGCGAGCTCGACCGTGAGGGAGCTCAAGCTGCTCGTTTTTGGATGAGCTTCAAGATGGCGATTTGCTTGAGGGATGTTGAGGCGTTGGGTTGACGATCTTTTTCCGCCTATCGTGCCCCGCCTAAGGGCCACGCCAAAGGGCCCTCTTGCGAGGCCCTCAGGCGCGGGCCCGCAAGGCGCGGGCGCGCTTGCGCGCGGCTGCTTTTTGTTGCGCCTCTGGATCCTCCCACGGCCCGGATTGGGCCGGAGTTGTAGGAGCGGGAAAACGCTCGTTGCTTGCTCGACCCCGACTGGGGAGCTAATGCGGCTGGATCTGGAGCTGAAAAGGGCCTTCTCCTGCCCGCGGCTGCTTTTTGTTGCGCCTCTGGGTCATCCCACGGCCCGGATTGGGCCGGAGTTGTAGGAGCGGGAAAATGCTCGTTGCTTGCTCGACCCCGACTGGGGAGCTAATGCGGCTGGATCTGGAGCTGAAAAGGGCCTTCTCGCGGCTGCTTTTTGTTGCGCCTCTGGGTCCTCCCACGGCCCGGATTGGGCCGGAGTTGTAGGAGCGGGAAAACGCTCGTTGCTTGCTCGACCCCGACTGGGGAGCTAATGCGGCTGGATCTGGAGCTGAAAAGGGCCTTCTCCTGCCCGCGGCTGCTTTTTGTTGCGCCTCTGGGTCCTCCCACGGCCCGGATTGGGCCGGAGTTGTAGGAGCGGGAAAACGCTCGTTGCTTGCTCGACCCCGACTGGGGAGCTAATGCGGCTGGATCTGGAGCTGAAAATAGTTGATGATCAATAGTTGATAGTTGATGATCAAATGCTGGAACGCTCTACCCTCTGACATAAGGGCCATTACTGACCTACTCCAGTTCAGGAAGGCACTCAAATACCACCTCTTCCTTCAATACTACCCTACCAGCAATTGAACCAGAGGAAGTGACCCACTCATGAACACACCATGCCGTTCTTGATATTATTAAGACTCTATTCTTTTCTATGTAATTATCTCATGTATATAGTTTACCCCGGTTCTCCAAGTTTGTACTCCTGTTCGATGTAAACCAAACAGCTTGTTGTTATGGTCTTTATGTTATAATGTAAACCGCGCTGATGCCGAATAGTGCGGTATATAAGAACTTGTAATAAATAATAAATAATAAATAAATCCTAGAGGTGGTCTACTTCTTTCCCAGGTTCCACGTTCTCCTGGGTTGATGTTCCTTCTGCTTCAGAGCCCACTCTGTGCATTTTGTATTTGGTCAGTTCCATGAGCCAGGGACTACCTCCAGATCCTTGGGCCCATGGCTTTAATTGTAGAGCAAATTCCGTGGGCCAGGGCCTTCCTACATCTGTTACAGACACCCCTGCTAATTCTCTGGTCTTTCTGTCCCCAGTTAGTCGACCAGTTCTTTCCTTTCCCCAGGAGTTCAAGGAGCAGTTGAGGTATTAGTTGCTGTCTTGCCATCTGATGGCTGGGGTACAGTTGGAAGCATTGGAATGGGTGATTGTCTTCTCGGATGCCAGCCTGAAGGGCTGTTGTGCACATTGCCAGGGCTAGTTGGCATAAGAACTGTGGTTCTCTCAGGAGGCCTGGGCATTTCATGTGGAGGCAAGAGCAACCTACCTGGCATCGGAGAGGTTCAGCATTCTCCTAGTGGACAAAGTGATACGGCTATTTTTGGATGATGTCAGGATGGAGGCCTCCAGCCTTGATATGCTCATTTAATCCCTTTTTTTCTCAAGTCGCTTCACTGGCTTCCTATCAGTTTCCATATCTAGTTCAAACTTTTTCTACTGACTTATAAGTACCCTCATTCTGCTGCCCCTCACTACCTTTCCTCTTATCTCTCCCTGCACCCCGCCGCGCCCCCCCCCCCCCCCCCAGGGAACTCTGCTTCTCTGGCAGATCACGTCTATCTGGGTCCTTATCTTCTACTGCCAGCTCCAGACTACGATCCTTCCACCTTGCTGCTCCTTATGCCTAGAACAAACTACCTGAGTCTGTGCATTAGACTTCAACTTTGGCCCTTTTTCATATCCAGGCTGAAAACCTTTTCGTGGCCACTTTTGGATCCTGATTTGCTTAGTCTCCTATGTGTTTTCTTTCCATTACCCTAGATATATCATTGTCCTCAGCTGTTTTGCTGTCTTGATTAGATTGTAAGTTCTGAGGAACAGGGACCATCTTCTACATGTGTCTGTGTAATGCTATACAAATGAAAAGTTTTTAGCGGCATATGCCGGCAGAACCTGCAGTGCCAAAGGGGCTCTTGAGGTCACAGAGCATTGTTGGTGGGTGGAGGAGCACCTGATTGCTCTGCCTGCAGCATACATTGCATGTGTAAACATGCAGGCTTTCCCAAGTTGGAACTGTGAGGGGGAGCTCTGCCCTCACACTTGCACCTTTGTAGTACAGAGATTGGGGCCTTCCAGTGTTCAGCATTATCCTGACTGGTCATCAAACCAATGTGGAGGACTTTCAGTTGCAGGAAAGTTCAGTGGATGGTGGGCTTGGATGCCTACTTATAAGAGTTGTCTCAGGAGGGGATTTTGTTTTGGTCTCTCTGCATAACTCTTGGTGAGCTGTCTTCCATGCAGGATTTGGGTCCATCTGGGCCTGGTGATACTAGTAGCTCCAGACTGGCCTCATAGGTAAGCCATTCTCTTGAGCCTGTTGGTAGGGCCCCTCTTTCTCTCAAGAGAAGGGCCTTTTTCAGTAGAGGCTTCTGGTAGTGGAGAATCCCAGCTTCATCTCGCTTATGACTTGGCCCTTGAGAGGCATAGGCTCTCCAAGAAGGGCTACTCGGGAGCAGTAGTAAATGCTTTGCTTAAGGTCAAGAGGGCCTCTGTCCTTAGCTTGTGTGAAAGTCTGGAGCGTTTTTGAAAGATGGTGTGTGTTGATCCATGGAGGCCAAGAAGGCAGACATTGTTGCTAATTGGTCCTTTTTGCAATCTAGCCTGGATCAGGGCATGGCCATGAATTCACAAGTTTTTCAGGTGGCGGTCCTGACATGCACAGGGTTCATAACCAAGTGATTTCATTGGCAACGCATCTCCAAGTTTCCTGCTTTTTCATGGAAATGAAACGGTTCCGTCTGCCTGTGTGTCCAGTTTTGCCTCAGTGGAGTCTTCCTCTCTGATGTTAGAGGCATGAAATGGTGTTTCCGTTTTGAGCCCATTTTTTTAAGGCCTCCCTCAGAGGTTGGACCATTTTAAGATAGTTTTGCTGGAGGCTGTGGCATCTGCCAGGCTGGTTGTCAGAGTTGAAAGCCTGAGCTTGCAGGGGGCTTTTCCTGGGCATCTTGATGGCTTTTGTCTCCTTACAGACTGTGCTGTTCTTCCAATGGTGCAGTCCTCATTTCATCTTAACCAGACTGTCATTCTGTCCTCTTTGGAGGAGGATTTTCAGGACACCTTGCAGTATCCGATGGAAATGCAGAGGATGTTGAGCAGATTCCTGGGAATTATCAATTCCTTTCACCAGTTGCATATCCCTCAGAGGAGGGCAAAGAAAGGGACTAGTAGCAGTCAAGTCCTCTGTTGCCCACAGGATTAAGGAGGCCATTAGTTAGTGAACATTCTGACTGATAAGCATCTGCCAAAGGGAGTCAGGGCTCACTCCACTAAAGTGCAGGCCTCTTAGACGAAGTCCATCCCAGTGTCTCCAGAGGACATCTATTAAGGCAGCTACTTGGTTTTAGCTGAGCACCTTTGGTGAAGCACTACAGGTTTTTTGTGGGGGTTGGTGCAGATGCTGCGTTTGATAGGGCAGTTGTGTCCAGACATCGTCTTCCTCCCACCCTAGGTCCTAACTGTTTGAATATATCCCACTTATCTGGACTGGTCGAGCAGGATGATAAGCGAGGTGAAATTCTATATACCTGATTATTTTGTATTTTGTATAGTTGTATTTTCCTGTTTCATGTAAACCTGTTGCTTGCTGTGAGTATTCTTGTTCATTGTAAACCGCGCTGATGAAAGAGCGCGGTATAGAAAAGCTATAAATAAATAAATTTTCTTTCCTTGAATTCTGATAGACTAGTCAAGGACCCGCCCTAGAAGATTCTTGCTACAGGTTATGAAGTCTTGTTGCCTTCTGTTTGCCTAGTCAGTATTGGTGCCGCCTGCACACTTATTCAAGATGTTTGTAGCAAAGTTGAATTGCTGGTTGCTAATGTGTTTGGTTACTAATGTTTGTCAATTTAGCTTACTACTTGGAAAGTGCCTTATTGGCTTCTCTGAGCTACCAGCTTACAGTATATATCGAGAGATTACATGACTGAAAGTTGCTCAAGTCTGCCTCCCTCTGCTGCTAAGGGAGCATAACCAATTAGTCTGGACTGGTTTAGCTGGATTCAAGGAAAGAAAATTATCAGTTATGTAAAATTTTACCTTCATGTAGTTTTTGATAGAGAATTGGCACCAGATTTATAGCACTTTTCACAGTCTCCTCCACTTGATCCATATTCATTTGGAGTTCCTACATAATTGAATGAAATACTTCAATGTAAAGGGCAGGGAGTTGTAATTATGTATGGAATGTATGAGTTCTATATGTAGAAATGTTATATCTGAAGTGATTTACAGAGTCTGATTAAGTACTCTAATAAAATTAATATTAATTATATTGTGGAAGAACAGACTAATCTGTTTTGCATTTGATGTTGGAAAACCCCTACTTACAGTTATGAACTGCCAACGAGCTATGGTCCAGGTTACACTATTCTATGATTTTTGTTAATTAAGGGCTGATTGATCAAATGTGTTTTGGTTTGTTTTATCGCTGGAAGCATTTATCACAGTAATTCACTTCTACATTTCCAGTAGATGTATTTTAAAAGTGCTCCTTATTTCAAGAACTGTAAAAAAGAGATGTTTCCATTATTTGACATAACGCTGTCATTTGACAGTTCTTATTGTAAGTCATATTATCACAATTTGCAAAGTGTCAGGAAGCAGTTACTTTAAATAGTGACACCGTGGTGGTTCTTTAGAAATTAAAGAAACCTAATACCTATAATTTCACAGGAAATTTAGTAAGGTAGTCTGATTCAAATTAGTCTACTTAGATACATACAAATAAAGGTCAACAAAATAATTTTAAATCATCAGTTTAGCTGAATAGAACTTTTCTGGCTTTCAAGAATGTCACTGCTTGATAGCATCAAAGCTCAGGTCTGCTGTTGGCAACCACCTGGTTCATGTAATTGCTTAGAGAGCCAGCATTTCTGAGGATGGCTCACTGCTGCCCTTCTTCGAAACCTGCAGCTGTGGCAATGACATTCAAACAGCAACACAGCACTTGCTCATCCAAACAGGAAAGTCTGTCAGAGGACTGAAGCAGCTGGTCAAAGTGAGCATCATCATCCAATGCAGCATTGGAGGCTTTGGGTAAACATTGCTTTGGCGTTTGAATGTCATTGCTGCCAGTGCAGGTCCTGGAGAGAGGCAGCAGTGGGGGTCAGCACAAATAAGGGTTTGCCTAGATTGTCTCATTCTTGAACTTGCCCTGTTAAAGCTGTAAATTTAATTTTGACTGGATGAAGGGAGGAGTGTAGTCCCTAACTTTCAACTAACAAAACATTTCCAGCTGTCATCTACAGATTTTTTTTTTGTTAACCTTTTAGTTTATTCAATTTAATCAGTTTCAAAAATGAACTCGCTCACCTGCTTAAAGCAAGTGAGTATTTTTCAGCATGTGGGCCTGAGAGTAGAAGGTGGAGACATCTTAGGCTCAGAAGCATGCTGGGGCATGGGTAGAGATGGCACAACCATCTTCGGCCCCAAAGGTCTAGGAGGAGAGTGAGAAGACTGAAGGCACAGGGAGCCTAAGAGGAGAAGGGGGGGGGGGGGGGGAGGTAGGTAGAGGAGAGGAAGGGAAAAGGTTGCAGGGATGAGTGGAGGAGAGGGGTGATTGTATTAGGCAGATTGGGAAAGTGTGCATTCACTATGAACCCACTGCTGCTACTCCCCACACCCCCACAGAAAAGAAAAAAAGCAATGTCAGAGAGTAGGAAATTTAAGTATAAAAAAACAAGTGTATTTTTTTCCCTGGTGAGTGAGTCCTGGAGGAATTGGAGAATTCATATATTTAATTACATGAGTTATATTTTCATCATGTTTGATTTTGGTGGTTTACTATACTGTTTGAGTACTAATACTTAATTTCTTCCTTTGTAGATAGTCCAACAGTTTCTGGTATGTCTGATTTGGATTATCCTTTGCAAGGACCTGGCTTGCTGTCTATACCCAATCTTCCAGAGATCAGTGCCATTCGCAGAGTACCTTTACCTCCTGAGCTTGTGGAGCAATTTGGGCGTATCCTTTAAACTATTTATTTAGTACACTGAATGTATGTTTTCTGATTGAATTATTTAGTAGCATGGTTAAATTTTAATAGTATGTATGTGTAAAGTAACACTGGTAGCCTTTACAAATATTTTTCTGTATAACACTATGTAAATAGTGCACAGTGCACCACACGATACAATAACCATTTCAACATAGCTAACTTCTCTGGATCACCTAGACTAAATTTTTCTTTCTTAAATAAATGTACACAAGTCAAACTCACTGCAAAATTTATAGACCTCCATATGATATTCAATAGTCACATTACTAAATAATCACATGAACAAGAGTAACACTCATACAGGGGTAAAAAAATACTGAAGAAACGTAGGCACTAACTTAACACTAGAAGCCCCAAAGTGTGTCAATTGACGCAAATGCATCTTCGAAGTTGTGTATATCAGCGCCACTGCTAGAACCATGTCAGTCATGTTCCATGACTTTGTTAGCAAGGTCAAGATGTTCAAATATGTTCATCGAAAATTAATGACAGATGCACCACCTAGCAGGAAAATGAATTTATACCTAGAAGCCCCAAAGTATGTCAGTTTGATGCGCTCAATTGTCTTGGATGTGTCAATTGATGTACTTTGGGGTGTCTAGGTATAAATTCAAGTTCCCACTAGGTGGCGCATCTCAATCACTGTTTACAGTTTTACTCCGACATTACAAACAAACGCACAATGACGTCATGTAATGACGTCACATACTGCACGTATTTAACAAATAAGTAACTTCACATTAATTCACATCTGCATTTCATGCTAAACGCAGTCGTCGTGATAATGCATCAGTTGACGCACTTTGGGGTTTCTAGGTAAAATTCCTTTTGGGGCTTCTAGTGCTAACCTATTAGGCGCTAGAGATCAGTTGTTTTGTGGAGGGGAGGGGGGTTTGCGCTCTTTTTTTTTTTTTTTTCTTGAGTTTTTGGCATGTTCGACAACAAACAAGAGTGCCTGTTACATAGACACATGACGACAGAAAAAAACCACATGGCCTATCAAGTTTGTCCTTCCATATCAACCACTACAACAGTTCCCTTTTTTCCTTTAGAGATTCTCTGTTTGTCTCATGCTTCTTTTGAAGTCAGATACTGTCCTCATCTCTACCACCTCCACTGGGAGACTATTCCATGGATCTACCACTCTTTCTGTAAAGAAATATTTCCGGATATCACTCCTGAATCTATCCCCTTTCACCCTCATCCCATGTCCTCTTGTAGCAGAGCTTGCTTTCAATCGAAAGAGGCTCTCCTGTGCATTTATGTCTCGGAGGTATTTAAACGTCTCAATCATATCAACTCTATCCCGCCTTTCCTCTAAGGTGTACATATTAAGATCCTTAAGTCTGTCCTCATATGCTTTATAATGAAGACCATTTAACTATTTTAGTAGCCACCCTCTGTACCGACTCCAACCTGTTTATATCCTTTTGCAGGTGCAGTCTCCAGAATTACACACAATACTCCAAACAAGGTTGCACCAAAGACTTACACATAGGCACTATCACCTCCTTTCTTCTGGCCATTGCTCTTCCTATGCACCCAAGCATCCTTCTAGCTTTTGCTGTCGCCTTTTCTACCTGTTAAGCTACTTCAAGATCAGACACAATCACGCCTAGGTCCCACTCTTTTGTGGACAGAAGTACTTCATCCCCTATACTATATCGCTCCCTTAGATTGCCGCAGCCCAAATGCATGACCTTGCATTTTTTAACATTAAATCTCAGCTGCCAAATTCTAGACCATTCTTCAAGCTTAGCTAGATCCTTCCTCGTTATCTACACCTTCCTGGGTGTCTATTCTATTGCAGATTTTGATATCATCCACAGAGGCAAACCTTGCCCGGTAGCCCTTCCGCTGTATCACTAACAAAGATGTTAAGAATCAAACCAAGGACAGTTCCGTGGGGCACACCACTAGTGACCTCTTTCTCCTCAGTGAGCTCCGTTTTCCATTACCCTTTGTTGCCTCCCACTCAACCAATTTCTAACCCAAGCAGTAACTTTAGGGTCCATCCCTAGGCTGCTCAGTTTGTTTAAGTCGCCTGTGAGGAACGGTATCAAAGGCTTTACTGAAATCTAAATTCACTCTATCTAGGGCTCTCCCTCGGTCCAGCTCCCTGGTCACCCAGTCAAAGAAATCAATCAGATTTGTCTGACAAGACCTGCTTCTGGTGAATCCATGCTGCCTCGGATCCTGTAATCCACTGGACTCCAGAAACCTCACTATTTTCTCTTTCAGCAATGCTTCCCATTATTTACTCGTCACAGAAGTTAAACTAACCGGCCTGTAGTTCTCAACCACATCCTTGCTTCCGCTTTTGTGTAAAGGGACCACATGTGCCTCTCTCCAGTCCTTTGGCAGCACTCCCGACTCCGAGGCATTGAAAAGGTCAGTGGAGCTGCCAGAACGTCCCTAAGTTCCCTCAGTATTCTAGAATGTATACCATCCAATCCCATTGCTTAAGTTTAGCTAGTTTCTCATGAACACGGTCTTCCGAATATTGTTCAAGATGCCCTTCGCTTCTGTTCCTGTTTGTGGGTGTTTCCTGCGGTCCTGCTCCTGGTTCTTCATCTGTGAACACAGAACAGGAATATTTAAGCAATTCCGCTTTATCCTCATCAGCTTCTACATATACTTACCCTTCACCCTTGAGTCTGACAATACCACTTTTCCCCTTCCTCTTCTCACTAACATACCTGAAAAATGTAATCTCCAGGAGCAAGCAGGAATGTAGTCTTCACATATGGGTATCGTCCGCACTGACGAAGCCCGCGTGGGAACGCTTCCCAGCATCCAATAGGAAAGCTTTTGGGAGTATCCCACTACACCTGCGCCACTGCCTTCCTGCCTTTCCAACTCTCCCTCTTCAGTTTTTCATTTTCAGAGGAGCTGACAGGCAGCAAGCCCTGTCACCGCAGAAAATCTTTTTTGTGGTCCTATACCAGTACCACCGGTGCCTTTATTTTCTTATTTCTTTTCTTCTTTAAAAAAAATAACTTCTTTTTTGAGGGTCTCTCCTCTCTTGGTGCTAGGTGCCATTTTGGGCACTAGGCCCTCTTTTCTTCCAAAATGGAGAAACAATCTAGTGGTTTCAAGAAATGTTCAAAATGTAGTGGTACCATTTTCTGCTACCGACACCCATGATTAATGTCTTAAATGTTTAGGTCCTGACCATTTGCCATTGGAGTGTCTCCTTTTGTAGAAAGATGACCAAGAGAGGCCTGCAGAACAGAGCTGCGAAACTCAGCACCCTCTTTGCCTCTGATGCAATGTCCATTGCATTGACGTCATCCGGGGCTTCATCTTCCTCCCATGGATCTCAGGTAACTAAACCCAGGTCTTCCAAGACTGGCTGGTCCTCAAAGGGTAGATCTCCTTCTAAGCATCGAGATGCTACTAGCATTGCCCTCGAGGAAAACACATGGGCCAAACAGCCCCGGTGGGAGACCTCTATCTCGAAAGCATGAACGGGGTTCCAGGATGTTCCGGAAGCTTTCACCTCCGGAGAACGCTTGGTGCCATGTTCTCTGGTGTCATGGCCTTCTCCGCCGGTACCAACATCCAGACATCAGCGGGCTCCATGGATCAACGTATCCTGGCCATCGAGCACAGTCTTGCAGCTTTATTAGCCGCCTTGGTACCGCTAAAACTGCTACAGTCGACACAGTTGTCTGTACCGTTATCGGCACCGAATGTACCTGCATCGACTGATGCGCCTCTCTCCATGCTTCCTCCCATGCCGGCCCTGGAATTGGTCTCCTGCATGGAGGGCCCGGTATCGAGGCGTTCCGATGCCAACGTCTTATCGATACTGCCAACGAGCAATACGAGAGCATCCAGCCCGACAATACTTCGAATCCTCTGATTCCGAGGACTCTGTCGGTACCGGAGTGGTTCTTCCAGAGGATCCCTCTCCTTCACCATAGCGTCGGATGTCTCCTCGGGAGGACATGTCCTTTCAGGACTTCATAAGTGATGTAGCAAGGGGACTCGCGATCACCGTGACCCCTGAGAAGGAACCAAAAGCTGAAGAATTGGAAATTCTTCAGTATCCAGCAGCTCCTAAGGAGGCTGCTACTCTTCCCATTCACTGAATTTTGCATGATCTCATGTTTAGGATGTGGGTAACACCTTTTAACGGTGTCTCCACATTCTAGGAGACTCGATACAATATACCGGGTACCGCAATGTCCCGGTTTCCAAAAAACACAATTACCACACCATTCCATGGTGGTGGAATCGGCAATGCGTAAGGTCAAGAGTGCTGACTCATTCATCCAACCCTCCAGGTTGTGAATCGAGAACGCTCGGTGCCTTTGGGCATCGATGCTTTCAGTCCTCGATGCTATCAGCTAGAATAAGCTCTTACATACTTTATATGGGTATGTTTCTTTGGGAAGTTACAAGAGATTTGGAGCTCTTGGCTCCACTTCTTCCCGATGATAAGAGGGCCGACTTCCTCACTGTGGTCAAACATGCCCAGAACGTTTCTAAGTTCATGAACCGTGCAACCTTTGATTGCTTTGAGTGCATTAGCAGAAGCTCTGCTATCTCCATTGGTGCACATCGCATTGCCTGGTTACAAGCATCTGATTTAGAACAATGGGTACAAGACAAACTGGGAAACATTACTTGCACAGGAGAAAACCTCTTTGGCAAGGATTGGCATGACAAAGCTGCTCAGCTTGAGTCTGAAAACACCACCTTGAACAGACTATCAAGGACTACAGCCAACCCAGCAAAGAAAAAGACAGCTAAGAAACCCTTTTTAAACTAGAAAAAGAAATTCTATCCATCTTACACCCAAGCTGTCCACCGCCCAGTTCATGCTTCCCAAAAGGGGCAGCAGCAACCCAAACAGAGGAAGGCACAAGTCCCCGGAGCTCAACCAACTCAGCAGACACAGCCTCCTCAGGGGCTTTGACTCCTTCCTAGAGAACTTAGTCATCCTACCAGGCAGACTCTGTCATTTTGCCGAAAGATGGCAACAGATACAATGGAGATAGTCCACTGCTCTGATGTTAACAGAGGGGTACAAACTCCATTTCCACAGTATGCCCCCTCCCACCATCACAAGACAGTTCAATTCTCAGGGCCCCCTCACCACTCTCTTGTGTCAAGAGGTCACCTCACTACTTGCTCAAGGAGCAATAGAAGAGGTACCTATGTCCCAACAGGGCATGGGTTTCTACTCCCCCATTCTAAAGGGGAGGGGGGATACAGGCCCATACTGGACCTCCAGAGAGTTGAACAAGTATCTGTTCTGAGAAATTCAAGATGATCTCTCTCGGACACTTCTTCCTTACACCCAGAGTCCGGATTGGCTATGTTCTCTAGATCTAAAGGATGCATATACACATCCTCATTCATACAGATCACAGGAGATTTCTTAGATTCCTCTTTCAAAGAAGACACTACCAGTACAGAGTTCTACCCTTTGGACTGGTTTCTGCCTCAAGAGTCTTCACAAAATGCATGGCAGTAATAGCATTCCTGAGAACTCGGGGGATATTCGTCTTCCCCTACTTAAATGACTGGCTCACCTGAGCATCAACAGTTCCAGAAGCCAGCTCCGTGCTCTCCTGTACAATGCAAACCCTGCAGTACCTGGGACTATTCATAAACCTCCCAAAATCTCATCTCACCCCTTCTCAGTCCCTAGAGTTCATAGGGTCTCTTCTAGACACAAGGCAGTCAAAGGCTTTCCTGCCACAACCACGTTGTGTTCGAATACTACAGCTGGCCTCTCAAGCAACTATGAAAACCCTTCTAACTGCTCGAAATGCTTCAGCTGCTTGGGCATATGGCATCCACTGTCCATGTGAACCTTAGCCTCTCAGTGGACACAGGCATCGGGCCGACTGGCGGACAGAATCAGAAACTCTACACGCCTTATTTTGTTCCTACAGTGGTGGCAATCGCTGAAAAACCTTCTGTTAGGGTCTCCTTTTCAGCAGCCACTACACCAAGCCACCTTGATGACAAATGCGTCCGTTAAGTTGGGGGGCTCACTTGGCCAATCTCTCCACTCAAGGTCTCTGGACCGAGCAGGAGGCTTGTCTTCACATATAAACCTCCTGGAACTCGGAGACATCTTCTGTACTCTTCAAGTATTTTAGGACCGCCTGAGCTACAAGACTATTCTTGTCCAGACCAACAATCAAGTAGCCGTGTTCTATGTCAACAAGCAGGATGGGATGGGTTCTCAGGCGCTGTACAACAAAGCTCTACGCCTCTGGGCCTTCGCCAGAGATCTTAAAATCCACCTACTAGCGGTGTATCTTCCAGGCACACAATCTCTTGGCAGACAAACTCAGTCGAGTACTGCTGCCAAATGAGTGGTCTCTTCATCCAGAGCAAATTGCTCGAATCTTTCAGGTCTGGGGAACTCCAGATATAGACCTCTTTGCAAGTCCTCAGAATGCCAGACTTCCCAGGTTCTGTTCCAGAATTCCGGCTCAGAACTGTCAGGCAAGGGATGCCTTCCATCTCCATTGGGGTCAGGACTTCCTCTATGCCTACTCTCCCATTCCCCTCATTCCCAAAACTCTATTAAAGCTTCGGAGAGACAGGGGCCATATGATCCTCATAGCCCCACGCTGGCCACGACAGATGTGGTATCCACTGCGTCTGTCTCAAGCCCCAAGCCTCTGGAGTTGGGATGTGCTCCAGATTTTCTTTCCCAGGAGAAAGGGACGCTGTTGCATCCAAATCCTCAGTCCCTACACCTCAGGGCGTGGCTGCTGAGAGTCTAGAATTCCAGGATATCAACCTTTCTCATCAGGTTAAAGATATCCTTTTGGCTTCAAGAAAACCTTTCACAAGGCGGGCCTACACCTTCAAGTGGAGAAGGTTCTCTATCTGGTGTTCAGAAAAGGGATTAAGTACCTTTTTTGAGTTCCAGTGGAGGCTTTACTGGAGTATCTTCTCCATTTATTATCCTCTGGTCTAAAGCCCAATTCAGTAAGGGTCCACCTTAGTGCCATTGTGGCTTTCCACAAGCCCTTGGATGGACAACCTGTCTCCTCTCAACCGCTTGTAGCGCGGTTTATGAGAGGTCTACTCTTAACTAAACCTCCCATTAAACTACCACCCGTGGCATGGGATTTGAATCTTGTCCTTGGGCAGCTCATGAAACCGCCCTTCAAACCCTTAGCCACTACATCTCTGAAGTTTCTTTCTTGGAAGGTAATCTTCCTAATTGCTCTCAGTTCTGCAAGATGCATCAGTGAGCTACAAGCTTTAGTGGCTGATTCTCCTTATACAAGGTTCCACCATGATAAAGTAGTTCTTAGAACTCACCCTCACTTCATTGCCAAAGTTGGTTTTGCCTTTTCATTTAAACCAGTCTGTTTGCCTTCCTGTATTCTTCCCTAGGCCTCATGCCTCTAATGCAGAAAGGAATCTTCACACTCTGGATTGTAAAAGAGCTTTAGCTTTTTACCTTCAGAGAACTAAGCAACATAGGCTTCTCAGCTTCTTGTTGCCTTTGACTCCAGTCATCTTGGGTTACCAGTTTCCAAGCGAACTGTCTAAATGGATTGCAGATTGCATATCCTTTGCCTATGACTTCGAAGGTCATGTCACAGCTCACAGTGTGAGAGCAATAGCAGCCTCTATGGCTAACCTTCGCTCATTGTCCATTGATGAAATTTAGAGAGCAGCCACTTGGGCTTCGGTACACACCTTTGCAGCTCACTACTGCTTAGACAAGGACTCCCGTCGGGATGCCTCGTTTGGCCAGGCTGTTCTCCAGCAGAACAACTCCTACCTGCCGTCGTGGGTTTTGATGCCAGAGATCCATGGGAGGAAGCATGACCCATCTCAACCTGGGTTTCGCAGTTCTCTGGGGGTCATCTCCCTGGCATCTTTCAGCTGGGGAGTCCCCATTTGTGAAGACTACATTCCTGCTTGTTCCTGGAGATAGCGTAGTTACTCACCTGTAACAGGTGATCTCCAGGAACAGCAGGAATTTAGTCTTCACAACCCACCTACCTCCCCTAGGAGTTATATCTCTATCTCTCTCTTTCTCTCTCCTTCGCTCCTTTGTCTCAGCTATAAACTCAACTGAAGTGGGAGAGTTGGGAAGGCAGTGGCACAGGTGCAGTGGGATACTCCCAAAAGCTTTCCTATTGGATGCTGGGGAGCGTTCCCGCACAGGCTCAGTCTGTGCTGACAATACCCATATGTGAAGACTCAAATCCTGCTGTTCCCGGAGATCACCTGTTACAGGTGAGTAACTACGCTTTATCCCCCCATTTTACTGCATTGGCTATTTCCTCCTCTTTTTGAATCTTTGCTTTCCTGACTACTTTGCTAGCTTCTCTGTTTTTCCACGTATAAATGCCTGTCTTCCTCTCTCCATGATCTCTTGTATTTCATGAAGGCCTCCCTCTTTTTCTTCACTTTTTCAGCTGCTACTTTTGAAAACCATAGTGGTCTCCTTTTCTTTTTACCTTTATTTATCATTTTAACCAAAAGGTTGGTTGCCCGTAAAATATCCCCTTTCAGTTTTGCCCACTGTTTTTCTACATCCCCCAGCAGTTCCCATCTCGCTAACGACTCTCCAGGTCGTTGGCCTATCTTGGCTAAGTTAGTTGTTGAGGGTTGTCTGTATAAATCTGTGGTCCCTTAGTTTGACCATATATGCAGTTCAGTACAGAGAAGGAGAGGAGCAATGATCTTTTAGCTGCTGCCACTTGCTATTCCTGGAGGTTGTTGGAGTGGCAGAGGGGGGAGAAGTAGTCCAAGTGAGGCTCTTCCCTTCACAGTAAACACATCTGTTTAGGGGTGTCAACATAGATGATATTTTTTGTGGGGTACTGTGCTGCCTGAATGACAAGCTATGTGTGGGTAAGCTGGGGAGGGGGGGGGTGAGGAAAAAGCATGGCGGTAAGCAATTATTCAGTCTGGGCTTTTATTCTTTCCTCCTCCTCCTTTTTATGGTTTTCATTGCAACTACTATTGGAAGCTATTAGGCAGCTCTAATGGCCATAATGTTTCCCTCACCCCCTCCCCAGTTCTGAAGCATTTCCACATTACACTAGGGGGAATTCTCTGCAAAATAAATAAGCGTGTGTGTGTATATATAAAATTCTGTACATATTCAGAAAATTCTGCAAACAATATATATAAATTCTGCAAAACTACACGTTAGTAATTTCTTTTGTGCAGAAATCTCCCATCATAAAGCCTAACTACTCCTCTAGATCTGAAATTCCTGCTTCCTTTTTCCCTCTAGCCCTCTCGCTCCAATCACAGTTCTCCTCTCAGTCCCCAAGCTTTCCTTGTCTTACAGTTCTTTCCCTCTAAGTTCTAGCAACATCCATACTGCTGTCTCACCCTAAGTTCTACCTTTATGCACATAGCCCACGTCGCCTCCTTTCTCCCTTACCACCTCCTTTTTTTTCCCCAGGCACATACCTCTACTTTCTCCCCACCTCCCAGACATACACCCATCTCTAACCCCAGCCTCCCTCCACATTCACCATCAGCCCATCTCTGGCCACGGCCACTCGCCCCCACTGCCTGATTGCAGGGGCATTATTTTAACACAGCTGTGGGAAAGATTTTTCCTTTGCTCCCATGTCTGTGCTGTTCCCGACGCTGGGGTTTTTAATAAGGTAAACAGAAGCGCTTGAAGTCATTGCTCCTATTTTTTTTTTTTTTAACCAAGCGCCCTTGCTCAGGTTCTTTTATACTTTACAGTGTTTCCCCCAAGCCCCATATTCTCACATTGCTTTCTTTCAATTTTAGTTCTCCTAGTCAATCCTGACAATTGACACAAGTCTCAAACATTCAGGAGTCTTTTGGTAGTACTGAGCTGTTCATCTTTTAGATCTGTCGCTATGTCACCACTCCATGTACACCTCCTCCATTGGCTTGGCATTTTATGCCACCTTGTCATGTTGATTTGCTTCACACCTGCTACTTCTAGTTCTTTAAGTACCATACAGACCTCTGATACTGTTTGAACTGTTTTTCTCTTCGTCTTTCCGGGCCAGTCCAGGTAACTGTAGGGTTGTCAATCTCCCCTCAGGAGCTGAGGACTGTAATTCAAAATCTTGCTGACAGGCTAACCGGCTCCCCCTGGCGTGCCAGCCTCAATCTTACAGTCCTCAGCAGCTGGATAGGATGTGGCTAACTGGCTCTGGTGTGCTGAAGAGGAATTTCTGCTTAGTGTTGTGTTTTTCTGACAGTAGCCCTAGCTGGGCTGCCAGGGTCAGCAATGAAGGGTATTGACTGTAAAGAGAAAATAAATATACCGGTTATTGAAGCTGGAGGTAGAGCCTGCCTCACAGTCAGCGTCTCAGTCATACCTGGAGGGGAGGAGAAACAGCAGATCTGGGAGCCCCAAATTGTAGCCTTCTGTTTCCACTGCATGGTCTGAGTCCTCCGTGAGCAGCGGGAGCCAGATCGGGGCCGTCTCATATTTTTGATATTCAGGTGCGCAAAGGACAGACCATGCTGTCGCGGTTTAGAGCCAGCGGGGCAGGATCTCTTTGAGGGTTTTTAGCTCCTGGCGCATGTTGGCCGTGCCGGCAGTTTGTGCTCAGTGCGGGAGTCAACGGGGGCTGTCGTGTCCTGGGATCTGTAGAACTTGTTTTCGGGCAGGTAGTTCCGTCGAGCGGCTATTAGGGGGTCCGATGGATCTTAAATCGCCTTTAGCAGATCCGTCTGAGGTGCTTTCAGGCGTGGAGTTTAAGGCGGGAACGGCGGCCATCTTGGCTCCTGCCTCTGGTTCGCCTGCGATTTGCTGACAAGTCGGTAAAGCGGAAGCAAAAATCAAAAAGACTTTCCCCGCAGGTAGTAGAGGTGCAAGGGACGACTCCTGATGCTCAGGGGAGCTTGCAATCTGTGTTTTCTGACGATTTCATTCTGTCTTTACACAGGGCTTATCTGTTAAAGCTGGAGCAAAGCCTGGGAAGGTCTACTCTGCCAAACAGGGACTGTAGCCCTAAGGGGGAAACCACATCAGCAGATCGGGGGGAAGGGTCCTCAGCTCAGAAAATATTGAGAGCAGACCCTGAGTCTTTCGGGGGGCAGGTGGCAGAGTCCCAGGAGACGGAAGAGGGGAGAGCTTCTTTCTGAAGGGGTTTTGGATGCCTGGACATTAGGAGATATTGAAGAAGGTGAACTGGTACCGGGTGAGGACCCTAATATTTTTTGAGTTTTTCGTAAAGAGGAACTCGGGGCGCTGATTGCACAGTCCCTAGCGGCGCTCAACATTACCTTGCCTGTGGTGCAGGAGGATCCGTTAGAGGATCCTCTGCTACAAGGCTTTAAGCCGGAACAGCGCTGTTTCCCTATTCATAGAGTTATTAGGCAGATGATAGATTCAGAATGGGAATGTCCAGAAGCCTCCCTGAGGGGGAGCCGGGCAATGGGGCGCTTATACCTGGTTCCTCAGGAGGACAAGGACCTGCTGCGTATGCCTAAAGTCGATGCACTCGTAGCGGCAGTGACGAAGAAAACTACCATCCCAGTGGAAGGTGGGGTGGCCTTAAAGGACCTTCAGGACCGCAAGTTGAAAGCACTGTTGAAACAAGCGTTCGACTCTAGTGCCTTAGCGCTCCAGGCATCTATTTGTGGACCTTATGTCTCTCGAGCATCGATCAGATGGTTGCAGGGTGACTCGGTTGCCGACAAAGAGGTTGGCACGTGCGTGGAAGGAGCTAGACTTGAGTTGGCAGCGGCATATCTGGCGGACGCTTTTTATGACTTGGTGAGGATTTCAGCAAAGTCCATGGCATCGCTGATTGCGGCAAGAAGGTTCCTCTGGCTGTGCAATTGGGCAGCGGACGCGTCTTCCAAGATGCGACTTAGCAAGCTCCCATACAAGGGTAAACTACTCTATGGGGAAGCGCTTGAAAAGATAGTCAAGGATTTGGGGGATTCCAAGGGGGGACATTTTCCGGAGGATCGCCCGAAAGGCCCTCGGCCCGGGCCCCTGGCCAGGGGGCAGGGTAGAGATTTGCGCAGGTTCTGGGGTTCTCGGTTTGTGCCTTACCAGAGAAGGGCATTTTCAGGCCCGCAGGCAGTCCTTTTGAGGAGCGAGGGAGTTCGACAGAGGATATTTTTCTTTCCCGCAGAACGCCCCCAAAAAGCACCAATGAAGGGAGACCCCTGTTGGGGGACATCTACAGAGTTTTCTTTCAGTCTGGGCCGACATTACAACAGACCAATGGGTCTTGGAGATCATCAGCAAAGGTTATGTGCTAGAGTTTGCTCAGCCTCTGAAAGATGCTTTCCTCAGTTCTCCCTGCGGATCCCTGGAGAAACGGGTGGCTGTGAACGATACGCTGCAACATTTGCTGCGGATACAGGCAGTGGTATCCGCTCCCGAAGACCAATACGGATTAGGTCGATACTCTATTTATTTCGTAGTTCCCAAAAAAGAAGGGTCTTTTCGCCCCATTCTGGATCTCAAGCACGTAAACCGCTGTTTGCGGGTTCCACACTTCCGTATGGAAACCCTACGATCGGTTATTCAGGCAGTGAGGCCCGGAGAATTTCTGACATCCATAGACTCGATGGAGGCATATTTTCATATCCCTATCAGGCCAGATCATTGAAAATTCCTGAGGTTTGCCGTGTCCATGGGTCACTTTCAGTTCAGGGCGTTGCCTTTTGGTCTAGCTACAGCCCCGTGGACATTCACCAAGGTAATGGTGGTAGTTGCGGCAGCCTTGAGAAAAGAAGGGATTCAAGTCCATCCCTACCTGGACGATTGGTTGATTCGAGCGGGGTCTCGACTGGAGTCCGTTTCGGCGGCCAGCCGGGTGGTTCAATTTTTGGAACAGCTCTGGTGGGTGATAAATCAATCCAAGAGTCATCTCACTCCGCAGCGACGCTTGACATATCTGGGCGCATTATTCGATACCGAACAGGGGTCAGTGTTTCTGCCAGAAGACAGGGTGCAGAAGCTTTGGAGACAGGTGAGAGCTTTCTTGAGTGTCAGGGCTCTCACAGCGTAAAGGTACCTGCAGTTACTGGGTTCTGTGGCAGCGGCCTTAGATCTGGTGCTGTGGGCCCGAGCTCATATGCGTCCACTGCAACAATCGCTGATAGCCAGATGGTCCCCGCAGATTCACTCCCTAGGACAGAGGCTGGACTGTCCGGAGCCCATGAGGGTCAGTCTGCAGTGGTGGTTGGATCCCGCTCGGGTTCGAGCAGGAGTTCCTCTGCGGGAGCCATAATGGTTGTTGGTAACAACGGACGCCAGCCTTTCAGGCTGGGGGGCGCATTGCTTGATGCAGGTGACGCAGGTGCTCTGGTCCAAGGAGGAGACCGAGTGGTCGATCAATCACCTGGAAATGAGGGCAGTCAGGTTAGCGCTTCAGGACTTCGTCAGTCTGGTGCAAGAGAAAGCAGTGCGCGTGTTCTCCGACAATGCGGTGACGGTATCTTATATCAACAAGCAAAGCAGCACGGGTTGCGCAGACCTCTTGGCAGAGAGTCAGAGTTTAATGATTTGGGCAGAGACCCATCTTCTAGCTCTTTCGGCAGCACATGTGGCCAGTAAGGACAACGTTCAGGCAGACTATCTCAGTCGGCATGTCCTCGACCCCAGGGAATGGGAGCTGAATGCTGCTGTGTTCCACGACATCTCTCTTCGCTGGGGGCAGACGGTCATGGATCTCATGGCGACCCTGGAGAACTCCAAAGCGGCTCGGTTTTTCAGCAGTTACAGGGTGCATATGTCGGAAGGGCTCGATGGTCTGGTGCAGCCGTGGCCGGCGGGGCAGCTTCTGTATATCTTCCCTCCGTGGCCCTTGATCGGGCAGGTAATACGGAGGATTGCGAAGCATGATGGAGTGGTAATCCTCATTGCTCCAGATTGGCCCCGGCGACTGTGGTATGCGGATCTCGTCAAGTTGCTGGTTGCTTCTCCGTGGCGATTCCCAAGTTGGGTCAATTTGTTGAGCCAGGGACCAATATTAATGCCGCAGGTGGATCGGTTCTTGCTTACGGCTTGGCTGTTGAGAGGGAGCGTCTCCGACGTCGAGGATTTTTACCGGCTGTAATTGAGACCTTGCTGCAGTCTAGGAAGCGATCCACTTCCCTTGCTTACATTCGCGTCTGGCGGATCTTTGAGAACTGGTGTCAAGATCATAATGTTTTGCCGTTTTTCGCCTCTTTACCGGTCATTTTGGCATTCCTACAAATGGGTCTAGAAAAAGGTTTGGCGTTCAGTATGCTAAAGGTCCAGTTAGAGGCCTTAGCTTGTTATAGAGGTAAGGTGGGTGGTAGGGTGTTGTCAGCTCTTCCAGACGTTCAACGATTTCTTAGAGCTTTGAGGCTTCTCAGACCACTGTTGCGATCGCTAGTTCCTGCGTGGGATTTGAACTTGATGTTGGTGGCTCTGACACAACCACCTTTTGAACCGGCTTCTGCGGTGAGTCTGCGCGAGTGTTCTTAGAAGGCGGCTTTCCTCGTGGCGTTGTGTTCGGCTAGAAGGATTTCGGATCTTCAGGCACTCTTGTGTAGGGATCCTTACCTTCAATTTTCTAAGGAGAAGGTGGTGCTTCGGGCGGTACCTGCGTTTCTTCCGAAGGTGGTATCCACTTTTCATGTGAATCAAGCCATTTCGCTGCCTACTTTCCCTCGGGAGGGGGACGGTGATAGAGGTCACCAGCTTCGGAAGCTAGATTCGGTAGGGTGCTCCCGTAAATACCTTCGTAGAACGGAGAGCTTTCAAAAGTCAGACTTGTTATTTGGTGGGCCTCGTAAGGGAGAGGCTGCGTCAAAGGCTTCTATTGCTCGCTGGGTAAAACGAGCGATCAGTGCAGCGTATGAGGCAAGTGGCAAATTGCCTTCGCAAGGACTTCGAGCGCATTCTACCAGAGTGCAGGCAGCTACATGGGTGGAGCTCGCTTTGGTCCCTCCGGTGGATATCTGCCGGGCAGCTTCTTGGTTGTCTTTGCATACCTTTACTAAACACTATAGTTTGGATCTTCAAGCAAGAGGGGATGCAATTGTTGGGGCCTCCGTGGTATTAGGGGGTCTCGCAGGACCCTCCCGTCTGTAGATACTGCTTTGATACTTCCCTACAGTTACCTGGACTGGCCCGGAGAGACGAAGAGGAAGGAGAAATTAGACCTTACCTGCTAATTGTCTTTCCTTGAGTTCTCTCCGGGCCAGTCCAGGGCCCACTCTCTGGATCTGCGAGAATCTCTTCCTTATCAAGAAAGTGTAGTTTTGCTTGGGGGACTCAGAAGGATCTAGCGGGGTTCTTTGTCGAGATGAGGAGGTGGTGGTTGGTTAGGATGGCTGCACTGGGTCTTCCTCATCCACTAAGGGGGAGGATGCCTTACCAAAAAAAAAAAAAAGCAGGATAAACCCCTAGGCTAGTCTAGGGAAAAATCAGCACTGCATAGACAGGGCGCCGACATAGTTTATAGCTGTCTATGGCGATTACTGGTTTTGTTTGGTTTGGTTTGTTTTGCGGTTAGGAGCTGCTTGGACAGTAGTGGACTGAGGCTGGCACGCCAGGGGGAACCGGTTAGCCTGTCAGCAAGATTTTGAATTAGTCCTCAGCTGCTGGAGGAGATTGACAACCCTACAGTTACCTGGACTGGCCCGGAGAGCACTCAAGGAAAGACAATTAGCAGGTAAGGTCTAATTTCTCCTCATCATTCTACTCATTGTATCTGTCAGACTGAATGGAAAAAGCCAGTGGTATTGGGTTTTCTTTTTATAACCTTTACACTAGCTTCTTTAAATTCCCTTTTCTGTATTGTCATGATGGACCAGTCTAGACAGGTGGATTGTACCCCTTACCAGACGATGTAGAGACAGAAAACATTCCAGAAGATTCTTATGACCGACTTACTTACCTTCCTAGCATTTAAGATTTTGCATTTTAAGAGCTAGCCAAGTAGTCTCTCTGTCACACTGGCTGGGGGCTTATTAACCCTCATAGTGCAGAATACTTCTACTACAACCATATGGATTCTCACACATATAGGCATCATGTCCCGCCTCTTAAAGTATATTTCTCCTGATATGCTTCGCCCTAACCGTCATTCAAACCGAAGCATTTTCACCTCATTCAGGTCTCATACCAATCATATAGGGGTATGGCTGTAGGGGTCGAACTGACTCCGGAACTACTTGCATAACCCTCACTCCAGAGTGCAGAGCTCGCTCATCCACATAAACCTAGCCATCAACAAAGCCCCTATCATGACTTCCCTCGAACAAGGAACCTAAAATGGATGTTCATCAATGCGTGATCAGCTTGCAATAAGTTACCAGTCATAACAGATTACATTGAGCATCGGAATCTAGATATACTATTTGTAACCGAGTCATGGTTAACAGACACAATACTAATGAACTAACTAGTATCAGATACAATCTCTTTAACTGCCCTAGAACTAACCACAGGGGTGGTGACATCGCTGTCACAGCTGTGACTTAAAATTCAACACCATCAATTTTGAAAGTACAAACTGCTTAGACACATCATGATTACAAACAAGCACTTATTCCTCATCATTCCTCCAGTCCAGTCCCTCACCCCTGGGGTAGTGTACCTCCTCCCGCAGCTTGGAGACTGAGCATGTCAGAGTTCTGATGTCACTTGGATTCAATGGCCCTGCTTCCTCCGGATTTAAGAAATTGCAATGAAACGGGTGGTTCAGGTTGCGGAGCAGCCCGTGGGAGGTCGGCTATGGGAATTTCTCTCGGCCTGGGTCCAGATCACATCCGACTGTTGGGTACTGGAGGTTATTTGTGAGGGTTACGCCCTCGAATTCGCTCGGCCTGTGGCCGACTCCTTTGTCCTGTCTACCTGCAGGGTGTGAACCAAGACAGCGGCCATGGGGCGGACGCTATCTCGTCTTCTGCAGCTAAGAGCAGTGGTCCTGGTTCCTCCGGATCAGTACGACTGCAGTCGCTACTTCATTTATTTTGTAGTTCCCAAAAAAACCGGGTCCTTCTGTCCCATTCTGGATCTCAAGTGGGTGAACCGTTGTCTGTGTTCCTCGTTTTCGAATGGAGACGCTAAGGGCGGTGATCAGGAGAATTCTTGACCTCACTAGATCTCACAGAAGCGTACCTTCACATGCCTATCCGACCAGAACATTAGCGCTTTTTACAGTTTGCGGTGCCTCAGGGACATTTCCAGTTTCAAGCGTTGCTGTTTGGCCTAGCAACGGAGCTGCAATTTTCATCGTTGATGGTGGTAGTGGTGGCGGCTCTTCGGAAAGAAGGCATCTTGGTGCATCCTTATCTTGACGACTGGCTGATCAGGGCATAGTCCAAGACCGAGTGTGTACAGGCTACGACCAGGGTGGTTCAGCTTCTAGAAAGCCTAGGCTGGGTAGTCAATGTGGCCAAGAGCAGCTTGGCTCCCTCTCAGGTCATGGAATACCTGGGGGTCTGGTTCGACACTCGGGTGGGGGCAGTGTTTTTTCTGGGCTGTCAGGTCCAGGGGCTGCATCTTCTTCTGGTGTGCAATTTCTTGAGGCACTCGGCGCTGACGGCCTGGCAGTATCTTCGGATGTTCGGAACGATGGCAGCTTCGCTGGAGGTAGTTCCATGGGCAAGGGCG
This sequence comes from Ichthyophis bannanicus, assembly GCA_033557465.1. Taxonomy (NCBI): domain Eukaryota; kingdom Metazoa; phylum Chordata; class Amphibia; order Gymnophiona; family Ichthyophiidae; genus Ichthyophis; species Ichthyophis bannanicus. The sequence continues at coordinate 242,271,642 of CM066032.1, forward strand.
CACATGCGCCCATTATAGAGATCTCTGCTCCGTCGCTGGTCTCATCAACGAGATTCCTTGGTCAAACGGCTGCCTTGTCCGCTGTCAGTCAGGAAGGCACTACTCTGGTGGCTTTGTCCGGAAAAGCTACAAGCGGGCGTGCCTCTCGAGCAGCCGCAGTGGGTCCTGGTTCTCACGGGTGCCAGTCTGGCACTGCGGAGAGCTCTTTGCTCAGGGGGCCTGGACAGGCCAGGAGCTTGGGTGGTCGCTCAATCGATTGGAGCTGCGAGCTGTGGCATTGACTGACACTCCGGGCTTTTGAACCCAAACTGCTGGGAAGAGCAGTAAGGGTCCTGTCGGACAATACCGCAGCGGTGGCCTGCCTCAGTCAACAAGGGGGCACAGGCAGCGCAACCCTGGAGCAGGAGGCGGAGGCCTTGTTCAACTGGGCAGAGCCTCGAATTCAAGCGCTGTCAGTGGCACACATGGGACGGCAGACTTTCTCAGAGTTCGGGTGGATCTGGGAGAATGGGAGCTTCACCCGGAGGTCTTTGCTCAGATCACCTGCAGATGGGACATTCCCATTATGGATCTGATGGCGACGTTCAGATCCGCCAAGATGAGCCGATTCTTCAGCAGAAGGCAAGAAAATGTCTGAGGGATTAGACGCGTTGCTGCAGCAGTGGCCTGTGTGTGGGGGGTGTCCTTTATGTTTTTCCTCAGTGGGCGCTCATAGGTCGGGTGGTACAGCGGATCGAAGCTCATCGGGGAAGAGTAATATTAATTGCCCCGGATTGGCCACGTCGTCCTTGGTACACCGACCTTATCCGTCTTCTTGACGGCAGTCTATGGACTCTGCCGGTGCGGGAGGATCTGTTAAAGCGGGTTCTGCTCCAGATGCCTCCAGTGGCTCGGTTCTTGCTTAACGGCCTGGCCATTGAAAGGGAGAGATTTGAGAAGGAAAGGCTATTTGGGGCCTCTAATCTCTACCTTGCTCTCAGCTAGGAAGAAGTCGACACTGGCTTACATCCGTGTTTGGCGTATTTTTGAGGCTTGGTGTGAGACTAGACAGGTGCATTCTTGCTCAGCCTCCGTTCCGGAAGTCTCAAATTTTTTGCAGGACGGTTTTGAGAGAGGTCTGGCGGCCAGCTCATTGAGAGTGCAGCTGGTGGCAATCTCTTATCGTGGGAAGGTTCAGGGTGTGGCTTTGGGGTCACACCCAGATGTCTTGCGTTTCTTAAAGGCCGTGTCTCGCTTGCATCCTCCTCGTAGGGCGCTGGTTCCTTTTTGGGATCTCAATTTAGTCCTGACGGCTTTTACAAGAGAGCCGTTCGAACCATTGGATCGGGCCTCGGTGAAGGATTTGACTCTAAAGACAGCCTTTTTGGTGGCAATCTGTTCAGTACGCAGGATCTTGGTTGCAGGCTTTATCTTGCCGGGAGCAGTTTCTGTTTTTTTCACAAGAAAACGTTGTGCTTCGACCGGTTCCGTCTTTCCTCCCTAAGGTGGCATATCTGTTTCGTGTCAGTCAGCTGGTGTCTTTACCAGTTTTGGGGGATTCGACTGACAGTAGTTTGGAACACAGTTTGCGTTTTGCTAGACGTGAAGAGAGCTCTGCAGCGTTACTTGAAGGTATCAGAATTTCTGCAAGTCGGATTGCTTGTTTGTGCTCTTTGGAGGTCCACGGCGGGGCGAAGCGGTGGCCAAAGCTTCTATTTCCAGGTGGGTCCGAGAAGCCATAGCATCGACTTATATCTTGCAGGGGCGTCAAGTGCCTCTAGGTTTGCGGGCTCATTCTACCAGAGCTCAGGCTGCTTTGTGGGCAAAGTTTAGTTTGGTGCCACTGGTTGAGATTTGCAGGGTGACTACCTGGTCGTCTTTGCATACCTTCAGTAAGCATTATAGTCTGGATTTCCAGGCAGCGAGGGATGCCTGTTTCGGTTCAGCGGTGTTGTGGGCCTGTATGGCGGGTCCCTCCCATTAGTTTACTGCTCTGCTACATACCAGTGGTGAGGGACTGGACTGGAGGGGACAATAAGGAAAGAGAAATTTAGACTTACCTGCTAATTGTTGTTCCTTGAACTCCAGTCTAGTCCCGGATCCCACCCAGAGTTTGTTCGTCTGATACGGTTCTTATTTCAGTGATCATTGATGCCTGATCAAGACACATGTGCAAGGTGGGGGTATTTCGAATTGTCCGTCTTCATTTTATCTCTATTTTTTTTCTCTCTCTGCATTTCCTTTTCTTTTTCTCTGTCTTTTGGGGAGATTGGAGGGAGTTCCTTTCTTATTTGGGGGGATAAATAACAATTTGAATTTTACAGTTTATCGGGTTTGATGTTGGTTATTTAAGCTTCTTATTTGTTGCTCCTCTTGAGTTTGCTTTGTCATTAGGTCACTGGGGGCTGGTGGGAGGTGCCACCGGTATTAGTCCAAGTGACGTCAGAACTCTGACATGCTCAGTCTCCAAGCTGTGGGAGGAGGTGCACTACCCCAGTGGTGAGGGACTGGACTGGAGTTCCTCAAGGAACAACAATTAGCAGGTAAGTCTAATTTCTCTTTATGCCTCGTATTTCGATCATTCTTTTCTTCCATGGCTGATCTGCCCACAGTTCTAGATCTAGTTTGCAATCACACAGCACAGAGAAAACAGCTTTGGGTGCTAGGTGATTTTTAACTTCCCATCACTTCATCCAAGGCAATCCAAAGCCTTCCTTGAAGCAATGACTGTACTAGAATATTGCCAAATAACCATGTCTACCTATGAAAAAGGAAACATCCTGGATCTCAGATTTGCTCCTATACATATCTTCAAACAAACCAAACAAGTCCTACCATCAGTCTTTCTGATTCCTTGGTCTGACCACAATGCCATTCTATTCCACATTCCTCATGATGCTAGTCATGACTGTCATTCAAAACCTTCTGATCACTCATTGCTTCTGTTGCTTTGATAAGCAAGCATTCTTGGAGGAAATTCTTCCAAAACTCGCTTCCAATGCTATCAACCTAGACACACTGATTAGCTTATGGAGCAAAACCATATCCGAAGCATCAAACATTTCTCAATCCACAAGGCATGCTAAAACGCAGCATACAGCCATATGGTATATCACAGATTTAAGGAATGTCAAATCAGAGCTCAGAAAGTTTGAATGCAAGTTGTGCCATACCAGACAATGCTATCGAGATTCCTACATGACTAGTCTTCAGGAACACTGCAGCATAATTGATCAAAAATGGAAGGAATAGGATAAACTCCTGTTATCTTCACTAAATTGGCCTCGAGAGCTGTTTGAAATAATTAAGTCCTTGTTAAAAGACCCTTCTGAACATCCCAACACAAATGCCCCGCACCCTCAGAGATTTGCAACTCATTTCCAACACAAATACAACACTCGTACAATACAGGAGAAACTCAGAACGGCAACATTTCCATCCCTAAGCTAGTACACTTAAACCCAGTCAGAATGGAACAAGTAGAAAACATCATTTAGGGCCTCACCACCATCTCGTCTATCAACCAATACCTCACCAGCTGGATCAAAATAGCACGATACAAGTTGAGTACATTCACTGTTAGCGTCATACAACTTAACTTTAATCTGGGCACCATGCCAACACCTCTAAGACTGAATCCATAAAATTGCCACTAAAAAACAAAGTTGGACCCTGGCTGAGTAACCTCATACAGGCCTATATCTAGTCTTCCATTCTTGACAAAAATCATAGAAAAAATGGTCCAACTGCAACTCCAAGACCACACAGACACCCACGCGCCACTGGACCCTCACTAGCATAGTTTCAAACAACACCATTGACCTTCCTCCTGGACAGGCTTTTAAAAAGTATTGAAAAATCAAAGGTAGGGTTTATATTAATATTAATCAACATTGCTGCAGCTTTTGATTGTTTGTTGTAATATCATGATAGGGCTAGATGGCACAGCATTTGAGTGGTTCCGATCTTAACAGCAGAGGAAGTTCCTTCTCCCTCCAGTATGTCATTCTCCAGCATCTGGTGTACAATTTGACCCTTTGCAGTCTTGTCTGATTGATCGCATGGGTCACCCTGATTGTAGTATTTTGTTTGAGAAAGCAGTACTGTCCAGAGCAGAGGTCTGACAGCACAACTGATTAAGCAGAGAGAAATGAGGGGGTGGGGGTGGGGGAGAAGCAGATCGTTGAGGTTTTGAAAAAACAAAAAAACAAAAAGCAATCCCCTGGAGCCCTTCAGTGGCTTGGAATAGACATCCATGGGGACACTGTGAGCTGTTCAGTCGGCATCGGTGTCTCCTGATGGCGGCAGCAGTAGTCCTGCAGGAAGCCGGGGAGCCTGGTTGCTGTCCGTCTTTGCTTCCTCAGTAAGTGGTGTTCAAATTGTTTGCATCATGGTGTTTCAATTTTGGAATTTTTAGCAGTGTCAGGTCTCCCAGTGTTTGAGTGGGCCGGGTTACTTCATTTTCTCAGTGGCCTTCCTGCTCTGAGCATGCCGAGCTCTATGTTAGTCTGTGTGTGGAGCGTGCAGCTCGCTTTCTTAGGCCGGGTGCTGTAAATGCTGGGATAGAGAGCCAGGACATCAAGGAGGACTGAGTCTGCATCCGGGAGGGTCGAGGGAACCGATTTCTAGTCTGGATCGGGACGCTGGCCCATCTCAGAAGTGGGAAATTTCCCACACTGTTTCCCTGGCGGCTATCTTGACAGCTGGCTCCTGCTCTCCTGCGGCCATTTTGAGCAGAGATCAGGCAGTGGCACTTAGGGGGGAGACTCGGAATTCTCATGTCTTGTGAGGGCCTCTCAGAGGAGAGTTCATTCTCTTGTTGAACAGAGCCTATAGGTTAAAGGGTCAAGGTCTGGAAAAAAGACTGTCAGCTGCGACGTCCACGGCTTCCAAACACACTCTGCTCCCTGTACGGGTACGGTGATGAGGATTTGGGATTAGACATCTTTGTGGGGCTGGAGAAAGCTGGGGAGGGGCCCTCTGTTGCGGAGAAAGACCTTGAAACCTTTGGTCTTGAGGAGTAGGAGCTTTCCCCCTGGAGAGGACCCAGCCATAGTTTGCATGTTCTGCAAGGAGGAGCTTTTGGCAGTTCTCTCAATCCCTAGCAGCCTTACATTCCCTTTCGAGCAAAGGAGGAGGAGGTGCCTCTGGAGGACCTTCTCCTTCAGGGCATGCGTACCCGGTTCTGAAGGCCTTCATGCAGATGATCAAGGCTGAGTGGGAAGTACCTGAAGTGGGTCTGAGGGGGTGGGCAGGTGATGGCTTGCCTGTATTCTGTTCCGCCAGCAGAGAAGGAGCTGTTTCAAATGCCCAAGGTGGATGCTCTGGTTATGGCTGTGACTAAGAAAACCACGATTCCTGTGGAGGGCAGAGCAACCCTCAAGGATCTATAGGATCGTTGATTTAAACTCATGCCTGCTTCAAGAGAGTCTAATGTGCTGTCTACAAGCCTCCATTTATGGGGCTTATGTAGCGAGGGCCTGCATGCGCTGGGTGCAAGTTCTATTTAACCTCGTCAGACTGGTGCGGAGCTGGTGGAGCTAGAGTCTGTCTCTGCATACTTGTCTCTGATCTTTGCTATGAATTGGTCTGCGCTTCCTCCAAGAGTATGGCTTTGGTTGTGGGGACTCTGTGCTTTCTGTGGTTGCATAATTGGTCAGTAGATGTGTCTTCTAAGATCCGGTAGAGTAAGCATCCCTTCATGGATAACCTGCTCTTTTGGGAACCCCTTAAGGAGCTGGTCAAGGACCTTTGAGAGGCTATGGGTGGCAAATTGCCGGAGAACAAACCTCAGGGAGGCAAAGGGCAGACACCCCAGTTGAGGGGGGGGGGGTGCAAGGGATTTTCACCATTTTCAGGCAGCATGCTTTCCTCCGCAGAGTGGACGGTTTCCTTCCTGGGCCAGTCCTTAGAGGGCAGAGGAGAGCCGCCTGTGAATACTATGTGGGGTCCCCCTGCCAAAAAGCCACAATGAAACAAGGGGGTCCAGGGGATCGTGGAACGCATAGGCCAACTCCAGCGCTTTTACCATTCTTAGGTCCAAATCACCTTGGACCAGTGGGTTCTGGAGAACATTTGCAATGGTTACGCCCTGAAGTTTCAGCACCCTCTGTCAGATGCCTTTATGCTCTTACCTTGCAAAGCACTGGACAAGTTTCAGGCTGTAAAGGAGACTGCACTGTCTCCTGGCGTTGGATGCAGTCATCCCAGTACCCCCAGACCAGTGCGTATCAGGTCAGTACTCGATCTAGTTCATGGTGCCCAGAAATTAAGCCTCCTTCTATACCATTCTAGATCTTAAACTCGTCAACAAGGCCTTAAGGGTAGCGTGGCTCCACATGGGGACCTTGTGCTCAGTAATGGTAGTCGTGCAGAAGAGGGAGTTCCTCATGGTGCTGGATCTCAGAGGCGTATCTGCACATTGCTTTACACCTGAACCATCAAAGGTTCTTGAGGTTTGGAATGCCCAGGGACATTTTCAGTTTCAGGCAATGCCTTTTGGGCTGGTGACTGCCCAGAATGTTCACCAAGGTGATGGTCGTGGTGGCGGCAGCCCTACGGAAGCAGGAGTGAACTGGGATACCCTATCTGTATAATTGGCTAATTCAGGGGAAGTCAAGCGACAAGAGCTCGGGTCGTGATTCAGGTGATGATATCATTCCTTCATGGTCTGGGATGGGATGATCAGTTTGGCCAAGAACAAGTTGATCCCATCCCAGAAGTTGGTCTACCTGGTTTGACACGGACACTGGGCTGGTATCATTGCCAGTGGAACACATAGTCAAACTGCAAAGTTTGCTGCAGTAGTTACTCTGGATGGTAAGGCTCTCTGTCTGACATTAACTGCAAGTTCTGGGCCTGATGGCGGAGGCGCTGGACTTGGTGCCTTGGGCCAGAGTGCATATGCGACCACTGCAGAAGGCGTTAGTGTCAAGGTGGTTGCTTCAGCAGCACTCCCTGTCCCAGAGGCTTCAGGGCTTAGGGGAAACCAAGAAAGCATTGCAGTGGTGGCTGAACGAGAGCAGTTTGAGAGAGGAAGTGTCACTGGAACAATCGGACTGGGTGGTGCTGTCCATGGATGCCAGGCTGTTTGGATGGAGGGGGTGCATTGCTGCTTCCAGGTGGCTCAGGGGCAGTGGTCAGAGGAGGAGAGCTCCTAGTCCATGAATTGTCTGGAGATCAGAGCTATATGGTTAGCGTTCCAAAGGTTTGCGCTTTTCATGGACACCAGAGTGGTTTGTGTGTTCTTGGACAATGCCTTGGCAGTGGCATATATAAACAGACAGCCAGGGAGGAACAGGCAGTGTGAGCCTGGTGGCAGAGGTTGAGCTGATTTTTACAGTGGGCCGAGCAGCATCTCAGCGCTCCATTGGTGGCGCATGCGACCAGAAAGGACAATGTGCAAGCAGATTGTCTGTCTGAGCAGGCATCAGATTCTGTGGAATGGGTCCTTGAGGACTTGACTCTGTGTTTGCCGGCATCATATAACGCTGGGGTCAACTGGTGATGGATCTCATGGCGACTGTGGACAATGCTAAAGCCAGTTGGTTCTACAGCCGGCAGAAAGAGTGAATGTTGGAGGGGCTGGATGCCCTGGAGCAACCCTGACCTCGGGAGGAGCTCCTATGTCTTCCCTCCATGGGTCCTGATCATCCGTCTGCTACAGAAGATGGCGCAGCATGACGGTCAGGTGATCTGGTGTCTCCTAATGTGTCCATTGAGGATGTCTGGTCATAGACATCTTGGTGCTCTTACAAGACAGCCTCAACAAGGGCCTGGCTTTGAATTCTCTGAAGGTGCAGGTGACAGCCCTGGCCTGTTACCATAGAAAAGTGCAGGGGATGTTTCATGGTTCTTGCAGGTCAGGCTGCTGGTATGAATGGTGGTCCTTCCTTGGGATCTTAATCTGGTGGTGTCTGGGTTGGTCGCACCCCTGTTTGTGCTGCTGGGCGGGTCTCCCTGAAAGATCTCACCTTGAAAGTAGTCTAATTGGGGCTATCTGTTTGGCTAGGTGCATTTCTCAGCTACAGGTCTTGTCCTGTTGGGAGCAGTTTCTAGTGATGTCAGAAGAGCAGGTGGTTCTGCAACCTGTGCCTTCGTTCTTGCTGAAAGTGGTATCCCTGTTCCATGTCAACCAGGTGATGACACTTCTTTTTTTTTTTTCTGGGGTGGCAGCAGGAGCTAACGATGCATGTCAACACAAGTTGGACGTTGGTAGGGCACTGTGGCATTACCTGAAGCGCGCACAGCCCTTTTGGAATTTGGACATGCTGTTTATTTTGTTTGGTGGGCCTCGAAGAAGAGAAGTGGCTTCTAAGGCCTCCATTTCTCGCTGGGTTTGCGCACACATTCCACAAGAGCCCAGGCGGTGTCCTGGGCAGAGTTTTTAGTTTGGTGCTGCCAGTCAACATCTTGTAGGTTGACGACATTGTCTTTGCATACGTTCGCCAAGCATTACTGCCTGGATGTGCAGGCAGGTCATGAGGTGAGTGTTGGTGATTGGATGTTAGGGGCGGTGCTCGCTGGTCCCTCCCATGTGCAGTCACTGCTGTGGTACATCCCATTTGTCTGGACTGGATTGCACGGACGTGGATGAAGGGGAAGTAAGATATCACCTACTTATTTACTTTCATGGAGTCCCACCAGACCAGTCCAGAACTTGCCCGAGTAGATCGGTCTGCTTGTTGTGTGCCCGCAAGTGCAAAGGAAATCTGTTGGACAGATCTTTGGTCCTGATAGTGGGCTAGCTGCCCCATTAGTCTAGGAGGTCTTACTGTGATCCGATGAGTGCTCTGAGTTATGGCTTTTTTTTGTGTGTTTGTTTTTTTAAACAGTCCTAACTATCACAGAAATATGGTGAAGAAAGATGAGGATGATTTACAATGTAAGAGTTTTCTGGAAATAGAGCGCAGAGAGCTCTAAGCTTGTGGAAATAAGGCAGATGGAGATGCCACTTGGAACGCCATAGTGAACACCGTGGGATCTGTGTATTTGATTGTTTTGTGTGTGTGTGTTGGTGGGATAGTGGGAGTAGGGGTGTAGGTTGGATGGTGTGGGGTGAGATTGTATATTTGTTTTTGTTGGAATAGGGAGAGAGGGATTGGGGTGGTGATGTGGCGGGGACTTATGCCGGGATAGAGTTTGAAAGTATGAGAGGCTGTGTCGTAGGTGGTTTGGGAGAGCAAGATGTTTACAGGGATTGGTTTGAGGTGAATGGAAGGGCCAAGAGGGGCAGCTGTTGCATTGCACTTTGATAAATGCTCGTTCAGTCTGCCAGAAATGGCATTTGTTAGCTGATATCATTAGTGATGAGGGCCTGGATTTTCTTTTTATAACTGAGACCTGGTTCTCTTTGGGGGGGGGGGGGGGAGTAGCAGCTGATTTGCTGTGCTCTAAGGCCATATGCTTGTCTTCAGTTAGCTTGGGTAGGAAAGCAAGGGAGGGGGTGTGGCTATTGTTTATCATACCAAATGGACAGTAGGCCATTGTGTGTGGGTGGGGGAGGGGGCTCCACTGCCATGTGAAGGTTTATTGATGGAACTGATGGGATCCGTGAAATTGTGTGTTTGGTATATTGCCTGCCAGGTCTCTCCTAGGACCAATGGGGTGTATTTGGGGATAAGGTAGCGTTGGTCCATTTGGATTATCCAACTTTGTTAATTCTACGGGACTTTAATTTGGTAAGTCTTGCTAGTTCTGTACTGTTTTTACTGTCTTTGAAATGTGTTTTGTAGCAAATGGTATGGAGCCCAACTCATTGTAAGGGGAATACTTTAGATTGGGTCTAAGAAGTTTGTGGACTAGTGGGATTTTGAAGTTTGATCAAGAATCCCAGTGCCTTGGTCTGATCATTTTCTAATTCTTTTTGGGTTTGTATGGGATGAGGGGGGGAGGGTTTAGGTTCAGGTAGATAGTATGGGCGGCGGGGATTGATAGATGAGGATAGGCTATAGTTGCTGGCACTTAGTCCGTGGACTGGAGGGCAGGAGGATTCTGTAGGAGTGTAGATAGGGGGTTGGGTAGTGGCTGTGGGGCAGCACTGGATGATGTAGCACCCATGCATCAAGTTTGGGTGAGGAGGATTGGATTCGTAACTGTTTGGTTTTTGGCTGAACTGAAAGGTTCAAAGATGCTTTATGGAAATTAGGACGATGGCAGAAAACTGTGTTGGTGGTGGATCATCGTCAATGGTGTGTAGCTGCTAATGTTTATTGCTGATGCTTTCAGGAAGCTAAGCGGCATGTGTGTTGTGCCCAGAGTTTAGTTGCTGGGAATAAGCCTCAAGCTGTTTTTCAGGTAGCTCGCTGTCTTTTTGGGGCAAGGTGTGGGACCCCGAGTGGGTGTAGATGTTGGTGGATGTTGATCAGGTGGTGGATTATCTTTTAGGGAAAGTGGTGGGTTTGTGGGCACAGATTTGGGGGGGGGGGGAAGAGATGACCCACCCTTCCCTCATTGTCGTCTCATCTTTTACTGTGATATCTGTGACCAATAGGAAAGAACTGCTTCAGGGGTTGTATCTTACCTGGATGCATTGGGATCCGGTCTCAGGACAGTTCCTGTGGCAGGCCCCTGAATTAATTTTAGAGCGATTGGTGGATTTAGTTAATGCTTCCCTTACTCTAGGGTGACCATAGCCTCCTTTACTGTCACGAAAAAGAGCTGTTCTAATCTGTGCCCTATTTCGCCCTTAATGGGGGTTGGCTAGGATGGTGAAGTGGTCCTTTTTACAATTGTTAGCTTTTTTGGATCAAGAGGGAGGTTTGGATTGGAGGCGGGCTGGATTTAGGAATGGTTCGGATACTGAGTCTCTGTTGGTGGCTGTTAGACTCCTTGGGTAAAGCCAGGGACATGGGGAGAACTGTACTTGTGGTGACATTAGATTTGTCAGCCGCCTAAGATTTAGTTGACCCAGATATTCTGGCTTAGCGATGCAGGACCTTGGGAATTGGAGGTTTGGTCCTTTAGTGGTTGATCTCGTTTATGACCGATCGGCGGTTTTGTGCTCGATGAGATATGTGGTTTTCCTCTGTTCAGCAGTGGGCATGTGAGGTCCCGCAGGGTCTGTTTTTTCCCCTGTGTGTAATATGAGTCCTTTGGGTGCTATTTGTAAGAATCATGGATTTGTGGGTTTTTTATATGCGGATATACAGCTTTTGATTGAGATTGAGCGGTGGTGTTTCAACGTGCAAATCACTGTTTGGAAGATATTGCGGCTTGGCTACAGTTTCATCGTCTTGTTTTGAATGTACATAAACTTTCTGATACTAGCGTTTCGAGAGGACATTGAGTCACACAGGATTAGTTTTTCAAGAAACAAAGTATACTGTATAATCTCTGTGGATTAAAATTCCATGTAAAAAAGGGAAGGCAATGGAAGTGGGGTGTACTACTGACTGCCTGGCCAGAATGAACAAATGGATGATGAAATGCTCAAAGAAATCAGGGAAGCTAACAAGTTACAACACAGTAATACTAATGGGTGATTTGAATTATCCCGATATTGGCTGAGTCGGCTAATGTCACAGCAGGACATACTAGGGAGATAAAGTTACTAGATGAAATAAATGACTGGTTCTTGGAGCAGCTGGTTCATGAGGAGACAAGAGGGGAATCCATTTTGGACATAGTCCTTAGTGGAACACAACATCTTGGGCCATTTGGCAGTAATGATCATAGCATGTTTGCGTTTTGATTTTAATAAATGGAGGAAGGATGGCAAGAAAATCCACAGTACTATTTTTTTACTTTGAAAAAGGAGACTATGATAAAATGAGGAAACGTTAAGGAAAAAACTAAAAGCAGCTGCAAAGGTTGAAGATTTACATCAAGCATTGATGGTGCTTAAAAATACTATGGAGGGAGGAGTGGCTTAGTGGTTGGGGCAAGTTGCTTCAGGCCAGGGGTTCAAATCCTACTGAATGACGACAAACCTTGGGCCAGGGGAACTGGGGTTTTTAGTCCCACAGGCACTCATTGTGGCCTTGGGCAAGCCACTTTAACCCTCTCTTGCCTCAGGTACAAAAACGTAGCTTGTGAGCCCTTTTGGAGACCAGGGAAAAATATACTGTACCTGAATATACACTTCTTTGACCCAGTGAAAATTGGTATATAAGCATTAGTAAATAAATATCTTGGAAGCTCAGACCCAGCTGTATTGCATGCTTTAAGAAAAGTGGAAGGAAGGCCAAAAAACCTCCAGCATGTGTTAAAGGGGAAGTCAGAAAGGCTGTTGTAGCTTTAAAAAAGAAAAAGAAAAAGGCATCTTTGGGAAATGGAATAGGAGCCAAATGACAAAAATGGGAAACAACATAAGCACTGGCAGTAGTATGATGGGTACACAACTCGTCAAACTGATTGATTGACAGGTGAGATAAGGATGACAGGAGCCAATCAGCGTTCACTTCCGGTATATGTCTCGCCTTAGGCCACGCCCCCATAGAAGTGAATGGTGTTAGCCCTGCCCACTCCTGCCCCCAGGCGTGGCCACAGCCCCCACCTTGACATGCCCCGCCCCAAGGATGACATCACCCAATCAGCACCCACTTCCGGGTTTGTGCCACGCCCCCGCCCCACAATATTGGCATTAGCCAATCAGCACCCACTTCCGGGTTTGTGCCACACCCACAGCCTCCCACCCTCAACCACGCCCCTGCCTACATCATCGGAAATGACATCACCGGAAACAGGGTGTCCTCAGAAATGGACCATGTCCTTTTCTGATGACAGCAGCGGAAGCAGATTGACTGACTCTGGAAATGTGTTTTGCTTCTGGTTAATGCTTACATTTGCAAAAACCAGGAACCCTGGAAAACAAAAATGCTTTCTCTCTCCCACTGCCCCAGTTCTTTTTTCTCACAAAAGATTCTTAGCACAGCACAGGCTTTTCACAGAGGCACAGACAGGGTAGAAGCTTTCCTTTACAAATGTTAAACCTCAATTAACACTTCTTTTGTTAGAGAAATCAGTGCTGTCCATGTGATAGAATTTTGCTTTTAAGACCTCATGGTTAGAGACAAGTATTCTAGCAAACACAGAAATAGAGAGAGGGAGAGACCTGAGTTCAAATCCCCCTAATACAGCTATTTTTTGGAGAGAGAGAGCTGAGTTCAAACACAGCCACAGCTATTTTTTAGTGGCTTTGAAAAAACCAATACAGAGAGAAAAGTCTGAACATGCCTCTCTAGGGTGTGGTAACACGTGATTGGTTGAAACAAGAGGCCTGTTCTGAGCATGCTCCTGGTGTAAGGCTGTGTGTCCTATGTAAGGGGAACATTTTAACACAGATTCAAAAAGAAAAAATGGCTCTCTTTGGAACACCAAGCAGAATTTCCAGCAGGGCACACAACATGAATTACTTTCTTAAGGATCGTGATGCCGCTGCAGAGGGGTATCCACCAATTGAAAATCCATTTGAACTACAGGAGAGTCCGGCAGAGCCTGAACAAGAAATAACAGAGAATGTAGATTTTCCAGATGGTCAGATATTATTCGACTCTCAAGACCCCTGTGATTCTGACACCGAGATTGACTTAACATCTGACAACACAATGGATCCAGAGGATATAGAATTATATTACGCCGCTGCAAATGTAGAAACAAACTGTTTATTGGAAGAACTAGGATCAGCAGAGGTAAGAGAAGGCTTTTTTTTGTTATTTAGAAAAGTGTTATAGAAGAGGTAGTTCACAATTTCACATTGACATTATTTTGTTTTTTGTAGGGAAGTAACGAATCTCCGCTCCTACAGGAGCTAGAGGACATACAAGCAACCAATCTACGCTGTTTGTGCTTTCTCTGTACACATCAAAGGGAGGCATTTGATGTCATAGCCAGCCAAAAGGACAACTCAAAAAAACCTGATGAAATAAATACATTTAAATCTGCTATACAAGCAACGGTGGGCTGTATTAACAGGAAATGTTAGCAGGATGTTATGCATAGAGACTGTGCAGCTTGTGTAATACATGCTCCAGGGCAAAGACATCATGATTGTCTGAGGTGGGGACACAAGGAAATACAAGTTTTATGGATTTTCTGCTGTAACAGGTTGTGTCTAGGACCTATTATAAATGTTGCCATGATTGTTGGTCATAAAATGAAAGCAACTGCCCTAGTTTATGAAAATTTGAATTTTTTGTTTGAACTCAGATTTTAATACCAGTAGAAATCCAGGACAACTGCTCCAATATTTTGCTTAGATCTGCGGCAGACTGTGATATAGAGCTAGTAGAAGGTTTAATCTGTGACAGAGATTATAGATCATTCCTTATCGGTCCTACAGTTCAGTCCTCCACCACTGGGTAGTGCACCACCTCCTGCAACATGGAGACTGGACAAGTCAAACTTGTGACATCACCGGGTATATCCTGCTGGTCTTCTCCCATGATTCCCCAGTGTGTCCAGTCTCCATGCAGCATGAGGACGTAGTGAGCCTAGGTGCTGGGCTCACTTGAGAAGCAGTTTAGGAGCAGTTAGTCAGGATTTGATTTACCTTGCATTTCTTTTGCCCTTCTTTAGGTGTAATCCTGTAAATTGTATTCATTTTCATTTAATTTCATTTACTTTTACTTTATTTATTTTCACCTAGTCTGCCTTAGTGTAAAGGGGGGTTCTGTCCCTTTTCAAAGTTCACGCTGCCAGCTAGCCTCTCTGCTTGGGATTCTTCGGTCTCTGTGCCCGGTGATGATCTCTCCCCCAGGACTGTACGGGGCAGAGCTCTGTGGAACACCTGCATTTTGGCAGTGTCCATGCGGCAGATTCCCATCGCGGCGGGAGCCTCAGGCCGTTCGAGGTTCTTTAGCCGGTGGGCCGGGGCTCGCAGCGTCTGCTACTTCTGGTGGCGCGAGGCAGCAGCGTGTCTGGACAGCTCTTCACCCCGCAGCTACAGCGGGGTAACTGCTGCATCCCGACGCCACAAGGGAGTCTCTCGAGTCCACATGGAGTGGCTCTGAGCTCTTGCCGCATCTGTGGTGTCTGGCGCCAAACGGGCCTGCTTCGGATTGGCGCTATTTTCTCGGCAGGGCTGAGGCCTCGTGGCGGAGAGCGGAGCAGCCCCGCGTTTGAGCAGATGATGCTGTTCCACGCGGCTACACCCAGATAAGGACTTCCTTTTGCTGTTACTTTTGATTTTAATTCTAATTCTAATTTCCTTTTAATTTCATGATAGTTTATAGTTCTCCAGGACCAAGCAGGAAGTCAGTCCTCACTTATGGGTGACGTCGGCGCCGACGGAGCCCTCGCGGAGCAATTTTCCCCAGCTTTCAAAGAAAGCCTTTGGGAATTGCAGCGCGCATGCGCGGTCGTCTTCCCGCCCGAGGGTGCCATCTTAGCCAGTCTTCTTTTTTCCGCGGAGCCCTACAGACGTCCCCGGCTTGTCCCCGCGAAAAAGGAGATGTTCTTCTTAATTTTTTTGTTCTTTCGTTTCGACGCCGATCGTTTTCACGCCCGTAAACGCGACGCCGGTCTCGAGTCCGCTAACTTTTGTTCGGTTTGTCTGACTTAGTCAGCTTTCGTTTTCGGTTTCCCTGGCAGCCCGGTCCTTTGACCTCGCAGGGGCCCTTTTTCCCCCGATGGCTGCCAGTGGGTTTAAGCGGTGTGGTCGGTGTGACCGAAATATGTCACTAACCGACACACACGACTTTTGCCTCCGCTGCCTGGGCCCGGATCATGAGGAACTGATCTGTGGGCCCTGCAGCAAACTGTCCTCAAAGGCGTTGAGGAGTCGGCGGCATCAGCGTGAGAGAATCTTCGCTGACCCCAGCCGTACCCGGACCTCGTCGGAGGCCTCCGCGTCGAAAGGCTCCAGCTCGGACCGTCGACGGAGCTCCTCCGACCGGGGTTCTCCCTCCGGGGACCATCGTCGGAAGGAAAAACCCGCGAGGGCGGCGTCGGTGGACGCTCCTGGCTCCGCGAGGGCCAGGTCGCATAGCCCCGACAGCCGCCCCGGGTCCTTGGAGAAGGAACACATCCCGAAGCGACCTCGCCTGGAGTCGGAGATGCCTGCCCGGGTAAGTCCTGTGGTCCTTCTGGACTCGCCTCCGCGACAGCCGACGTCGGGCCCGACGCCGTCGGGGCCCGAGTCGGGGGCTGCTGGGTCACCTGAGCTCGGACTCAGGTTGACGGCCTTGGAGAGCAGACTGTCTGCCTTCATGGACCAGCAGCGGGCACTGCTCGCTGGCCTCGCTGGCGCCGCTGCCCCGACCGCCGGGACGTCGACGTCCAAGTCGACCCCGGAGACCGAGCCGATCCTCGAGTCAATGAGAACTCGAGTCGATCCTCGGTCGAGGTCACCCTCGGCCTCCCGTTCGGGACCGAGGTCGCTGACGCCGACTCCCTCGACGTCGGGACGGCTGGCGCCGCACCCTGCCCGGGCCGACCCCACCGAGTCCTCGTCGGAGTCGGTCTGGGAGTCTGAGGAGGAAGAGTCACCTGATTCTTTCCGGACTCGGTGTGTCCCATCGGACTCACCTGAGTCCGAGCCTCGGAAGCAGTCCCCCCCGGAGGATGCCCGGTTCTCGGACTTCGTTAGGGATATGGCCAAGGCTTTGGCCTTCCCTGCGGATCCCGAGGAGGAGCCTCGAGCCGAAGAGCTCGACGCCCTCCAGTATGACTCTCCCGCGAGGGAGCACTTTACTGTGCCGGTTCCTCCTATGCTGGAACGACTACTCTTCCGCATGTGGGAGAGTCCGGCCTCCTCGCCGGTCCTGAGCAAGCGGGTCGATTCTATCTATCGGGTCCGCAAGAGCCCTGGCTTTCAGAAGGCACAGCTGCCACACCATTCCATGGTAGTGGAATCGGCCATGCATCGTCTTAAGAGCCAGAAGATGCACTCCTCGGTGCCTCCTGGAAGGGAGGCCCGTAACCTGGATGGCCTTGGCAAGAAGTGCTTCCAGGGCTCTATGCTCGCATGTCGTGTCCAGACTTACCAGCTCTACATGGGCATGTATCTCCGGGATCTGGCTAAAGAGCTAGCCGGATTCTCCGCTGGTCTCTCCGAGGAGCCCTTGCGGAGGTTCCTAGCCTTGTCCACGGGCATTCGGGAATGCTCAAAGTTCATGTCCCGAGCAGCCTATGATGGCTTTGAGGCCTCGGCTAGAGTGGCCGCAGCCGGCATCGGTGCCCGCCGACAGGCTTGGCTTCAGTCGTCGGACCTTGAGCCCTGGGTACAGGACAAGTTGGTCGATGTCCCCTGCCGAGGCGAAAACCTCTTTGGCAAGCCCATGGCGGAAAAGGCTGCACAAATTGAGACTGAGACTCTCACCAGGACCAGGCTTTCTAGGAAGACCTCCGCCCCTTCCCAGAAAAAGAAGGGCTCGGGAAAAAAGTCCTTTTACCCGAGGAAGGCGGCTGCCTACAAACAGTACCCCCATTATCAGGCCCCTGCAGCTCCGCAACGGGGCCAGCAGGCCAAGGGACGGGGTAACGGGTCCCGTAGGCAGCAAGCCCCCAAGCCTGCACCACCAGCCCCTGCTCAGCAGGGTGGGGGTTTTTGACTCGCTCAGCATAGCCTCTCCCCCCCGCTGGTTCCTCCCAGCACCGGAGGCCGGCTGGTTCACTTCGGCCACAGGTGGTCCAGCATCACCGCAGATGCCTGGGTACTTCAGGTCGTGCGAGAAGGCTACCTTCTCCACTTCCATCAGGTCCCTCCCTCCTATTTTCCGGGAGAACCTTCGCGCCCCCCTCTGCACAGGGAGTTGCTCCTTCAGGAGTTAGCAGGTCTTCTGCAGGAACAGGCGGTGGAACCGGTGCCCCACCACCTGAGAGGTCAAGGCTTTTATTCAAGGTATTTTCTGATACCAAAGAGAACAGGGGGCCTCAGACCCATCCTGGACTTGCGCAACCTCAACAAGTTCCTTGTGCGAGAGAAGTTCAAAATGCTTACCCTTGGAATCCTTCTGCCCTACCTCCAGCAGGGAGATTGGCTATGCTCCTTGGATCTAAAGGATGCCTACACGCACATCCTCATCCACCCAAGCCACCGCCAATACCTAAGGTTTGTGGTGGCAGGAAATCATTACCAGTACAGAGTACTGCCCTTTGGCCTATCCTCCGCACCGCGAGTCTTCACAAAATGTCTCGCGGTCGTGGCGGCCCATCTCCGGCTTCACGGCCTCTATGTCTTTCCGTACCTCGACGACTGGCTCATCAGAGCAGCGTCCGCTCAGGAGGTCGCCAACGCCACGCGCCGCACGGTGACTCTGCTGCAGCACTTGGGCTTTGTCATAAACTTCGCAAAGTCCACTTTGCTCCCCTCACAGGATCTCGAGTTCATCGGCGCAAGGCTGCACACTCCTCGGGCACGAGCGTACCTACCGCTCGACAGGGCTCAACGGCTCATGGACCTAGCCGACCGCTTTCGCAGCCAGCCCCTGGTCTCCGCCAGGCGCTTCCTGAGACTGCTCGGCCATATGGCTTCCACCGTCCATGTGACCCCCAATGCCCGCCTGAACATGCGGTCTGCTCAATGGTGTCTCCGCCAGCAGTGGCGACAAGCCACAGGCGGCCTGGCAGACCTAGTGCGCGTCTCCGAGCCGCTGCTCTCCTCTCTCCGGTGGTGGCTCCGGCAGCCGAACCTGATATTCGGAATGCCTTTCCAGTCACCTCAGCCGACCCGGGTGCTGACCACCGATGCATCCCTCCTGGGCTGGGGAGCACATTGCCAAGAGGCACGTACTCAGGGCCTCTGGACCACGTGGGAGTCTGCTCAGCAGATCAACTTCCTGGAGCTCAGGGCGATCCGCCTAGCTCTCAAGGCCTTCTCCCACCTGACTTCCCAACAGTCCGTCCTTGTCCAGACGGACAATCAAGTTGCCATGTTCTACGTGAACAAGCAGGGGGGCACGGGCTCCTTCCTCCTCTGCCGGGAGGCACAGAAGCTCTGCTCTTGGGCCGTCAGTCACGGCATTCTCCTCAAGGCAGTTTATCTCCCGGGCCAAGAAAATTGCCTTGCAGACAAACTCAGCAGGGTCCTCCAGCCGCACGAGTGGCGTCTGGATCCCTTGGTAGTTCAGAAGCTCTTCCTCAAGTGGGGTCTCCCCACGGTGGATCTCTTTGCCAGTCCTCACAACCGGCAGCTTCCTCGCTTCTGCTCTCGTCAGCCACACCCCCTTCGGGTTGCGGCAGACGCCTTTCTGATCTCGTGGTCGGGGAGCCTTCTGTACGCTTTCCCTCCCATCCCGCTGGTCTCTCGGACTCTTTTCAAGGTTCTCCGAGACACAGCCTTCATGATCCTGGTGGCCCCTCGCTGGCCCAGGCAGCCGTGGTTTCCGCTCCTGCTGCAACTGGCGGTGGAGGATCCAATCCCTCTGGGGGTACAACCGGATCTCCTCACTCAGGATCAGGGGTCCCTTCTGCACCCCAACCTCAGGTCTCTCAACCTCATGGCCTGGCTGCTGAGAGGGTAGTCCTTGCTCCCCTTCTCCTGCCGGCGGAGGTGGAGGAGGTCGTCTTAGCTTCGCGACGGCCTTCTACCCGCAAATGCTACGCCCTTAAATGGCGTCGCTTTGCAGTCTGGTGTACCCAACAGTCTCAGGATCCCTTCTCCTGCCCGGTGTCGGTGATCTTGCAGTACTTGCTGCACTTCTCTAATCTGGGACTTAAGTCCAACTCCGTCAAAGTTCACCTCAGTGCTCTTTCAGCACATCATGTGCCAGTGGACGGCAGACCTCTCTCCAATGACCCTCTCGTAGCGAGGTTTCTCCGAGGTCTCCTTCTACTTAAACCACCTCTGCGCCCGCCAGCGCCTGACTGGGACCTGAATGTGGTTTTGCAGCGGATCACCTGTCCGCCTTTTGAACCTATGGCTACCTGTTCTCTCCGTTTTCTGTCTTGGAAAACACTGTTCTTGATAGCCCTCACTTCCGCTAGGCGCGTAAGTGAATTGCAGGCCCTCGTGTCTGATCCCCCTTACACTAGGTTCTACAAGAATAGGGTAGTCCTACGGACTCACCCAAAATTTCTGCCTAAAGTGGTCTCCCCTTTTCACATCAATCAGGAGGTGGTACTTCCAACCTTCTTTCCCAGACCACACTCCAGCCGAGCTGAAACGGTCCTCCATACCCTGGACTGTAGAAGGGCATTGAACTTCTACCTTGACCGTACGCGGGAGCACCGTAAAGCTGCTCAGCTTTTTGTGTCTTTTGACCCCAATAAATTGGGGCTCCCGGTCTCCAAGCGTACTCTGTCCATCTGGGTTGCGGACTGTATCTCTTGGGCTTATGGGGCAGCCGGACTCTCCTTAGAAAGTCGAGTCACGGCTCATTGCGTTCGGGCAAAGGCCACGTCAGTGGCTTACCTCCGCTCTGTTCCGCTGGCAGACATCTGCCGGGCCGCTACTTGGTCTTCGAGCCAGACTTTTGAGGTCCATTACTGTCTCGAGAGGGAGTCCCGTAGGGACAGTGCTTTCGGACAGGCAGTCCTCCATAATCTCTTTGAGGTCTGAGCAACTCCTACCCTCCATCCCGGATGTGGGCTACCGGTGGGTGATAATTCAGCGAAGATTCTATCCTTCTGTGCTGCTGAGCTAGAGGGAGCTCATTTTTGTGCTTAGGGTCTCCGGTAGCCTTGAGCTTGGGAGTCCCATAAGTGAGGACTGACTTCCTGCTTGGTCCTGGAGAAAGCGTAGTTACTCACCTGTAACAGGTGTTCTCCAGGAGCAGCAGGAATCAGTCCTCACTACCCTCCCTCCTCCCCTTGGAGTTGCAATCGTCTGCTTATGTTCTTTTTTTGCAAATTTTTATGCTGTCTTTTTTAGCTATGTCATCTGACTGGCTAAGATGGCACCCTTGGGCGGGAAGACGACCGAGCATGCGCGCTGCAAATCCCAAAGGCTTTCTTTGAAAGCTGGGGAAAATTGCTCCGCGAGGGCTCCGTCGGCGCCGACGTCACCCATAAGTGAGGACTGATTCCTGCTGCTCCTGGAGAACACCTGTTACAGGTGAGTAACTACGCTTTCTTTGAATGCAATGTGATTGGTTTGGGTTTTACTTCTTGGGGGGTGCCTTTACCTTTCTCTGCATTCTGGCAGTTAGCGACGTCTGTCAGCAGCAGGTTTCCGTGCTAGGATTTGGCCATTCAGGGTCATCGGCGGCACAACCACCTACAAATTGAGCCCTTTCTGAAATTGTCATTTACATAAGGATGCTATTTCCATGTTTATACGCTTGGAAATTGTGCAGACAGCCTCTAAATGTCGTTATGCCATCTGCAAATTTGATCGCCATGCTTGCTGATCTCTTTTCCAGATCATTTCAGTGCAGTAGATGTTACCAGATGCCAGTTCCAGTGCAGATCCCGAGACATTCCACTATTTACGGGTCTCCTGTGAGAAAACTGGCCATTTAGTCCTATTGTGTTCCTGTTTTTGATCCATTTCCCATTCTATAATAGCACATCATCTCCTTCCTCAGGAGAAGTTCATAAGGGGCTTTGTCAAGTACCTTCTAAAACATCCAGATACATATCATTTTGCTTACTCACATGTTTATTAACCCTTTGAAAAGACAGCTTGGTGCTGCTTTTCAGAACAAGTTCTATCATTTAACTGGCACTGAACTCAGATTCATTGGTCTGCAGTTTCCAAGATCGCCTTTGAAGCTCTTTTAAAAAAAAAACCAAAATAAAAAACCAAAAAAAAAAAAAACCAATTAGTGTTACATTAGTAACTCTTCAATCTTTAGAGATCATTAATACTAATGTTATGATTGAGCCTGGCTGATATTATGAATGATCACTATTAGACAAAAATTAGCTAGGTTAAGACACTTTGATTTGGTTTTCTGCACTATGTTATCAGAGCGCAGCTTGCCCATTTGGCGGGAACACTGCCCTTCTGGGCCATCTGGGGAAAGGCCCCTGCTGGGGATCGTGAGAAGTGTTGCTGGATGGCACAGTCCGGGGCTTAGTGTTCCAGGGTCCTGGAAGGGTTGATAGCGGCAGTCAGGCCTCCCTGTCTTTGCTATGACGGTCACCTAGGTTCAAGCGTCCTGTGTTTTGGGTGACAGGAGTGGGACACCTGGACATGTGGTGCTGGATGTTGGATAGGCTCATACTTCTTAGGTGCACTCTCCTTGAGTGCGTCTGCATGTTCGTGTTCCGTCTGTGATCTCATGCTCAGGTGATTGTTGCAGCAATGACAGAGATCGCTTGGGATATCGTGAGCGGGGTTGTCATGGTGTTGCATGGGGTTGCCAATGCAAGACGGGGCCATCCTGAGGAGTTTGGGCCTCAGTCATCAGCTTTCCCTTCGGTGGCCCGGCTGTCCAGATCCGCCGGTCCAGTTCTTCTCTGCCTCTTCTCAATGTGGGCAGGGGGGCTGGCAGATCTGGAAATTCACGTCCACTGCACGTTCTACTGTTTTACCTCTGCCTTGGGGTTCTGAGGTCATATATTCCCAATCATTTGTTTGGTGGGGTGCTGCTGTCTGTTGTGCAAGACAAGGTGGTCCACAGTCGGAGGCTGTCGTCTATTCCCCTTACCCCTGAAGGTGCTCACAATTTAAGTTTTTTTGTACCTGCGGAGGTGTATGTTGTTAAAGGCTAGCAGGCGCACCTGTGGGACCAGAATCCTCGGTTCTTCCGTCCTTCCGTTGAGGTGCGCGTGTGGGGTTTTACTCCCTTGGTCGGCTAGCAACTTGCTTCACCCATTGGGCCTTCCCTTTCCTCAAGGCATCGTTGCGTCCCACTTCTTCGTGGGGACTCGCTGCAGGGCCTGGAGTTATGCTCAGCCGGTTCCAGCCAGGGCTGAGTCCTTGGGGGGAGGCTCCGATCCTAACGATACAGGGAGTGCTGGGATCCGTTCAACCAGGTTTCTTCGGGCCCAGCGTACGTCGTCTTTTGCTGGCCGGTTTAGGTCTTCGGGTCGTGGCGGTGCTCCGAGAAGACCAGTAGGCTGCACAGTGCTTGTCTTGGAGCAAGCGCGGGATATCTGTAGCTTCATATTCAAAGCCGTCCGGTTACATGTCCCTCCATGGTGGAATACTGTACTAGTAGGCATACTTCATATGCTGGGCTTACAAGTTGGCTTCCGCGCTGCTCGGTATCAGCCAAGGTGACTGCCGGTTTAGGCTGTGGATGTGGAGTCAGCCTGGAGGAGGGGCCTTGCGTTCTCTGGACAATGCCCTGTTCAGTTGTGTACCTTGTGGCCCTTGTGGAGTTGTAAAAAGGAAAAAAGAAAAAAAAAATCATCAAACAGGAAAGCCTTCCTAATTGTCCCCACTTCTTTTTTATAAGGTTCTGTCCCTTTCTTCCGGGAGCTTGGCCGGAGCGTGGTTAGACTCAGCTACATTTTGGGGATCCTTTATGTACAAGGCGTTTTAGTGTACGCAGCACGCCCAGTGTTCCATCGTCTGACTGGAACGGTACGCGGTACGTCAGCCGTGGCAGGCGTTCGCGGACACGGTAGCGGATCGAGCGCTGTAGGTGCTGTCTGAGATCTCCGGGATGGTGGCCTATTTCGATCGGCAGGGTGGAGTCGGTCGGGTGGTCAGGGTGGCCCGAGCGAAGGGACAGCGTGCGCGGTTGAAGCCTTGGCGGCCTGTGTTTCGGTGGGGACACTGTGGTGGCGAATGTCCTTAGCGGGGTCCGAGTGTTTGCCGGAGGAGTGAGATTGCATCAGGTGGTGTGCGCGCCGTGTGTGCTCAGATGCGGTCAGCCCATATTGGACCTCATGGCGACCTGTCAGTCTGCGGCGACGGGTTGATGTTTAGCAGAGGACATATGAGGCTACTGGATAGCGTCGACGCATTGGTACGGGGCCGTGGCCCGGTCCATTCTATGCCTTTCAGAGGTCATAGTGAAAATGGCCGACTGGGTCTGGTTGCTAAGATATGTGCTCTTCATTAGTCAGTGGGGACCATTACCGGTGTATTCTGCAACATTTGCGTGAGTTTGCATAATCTTTACTTGCAACCAATCGAAATAACTGTCCAAAACCAGTTGATGCAGTCACTACTTAAATTTGCCTCGCTTGACAGTAAAAAAAAAAAAAAAAAAAATGAAGAAAAACCCATTTATTTTATACCGATAGGTCACTCACAGCATATTTGGCGATTCCTCGTACTGGTGTTAATCATGCAGATAATTTCTGCTCTAGTTGAGGTGATGTGACTTTTACATCACAAAAATGGCATATGACTGTGGCGGTTCAGAAAGCCTACAATTTATATTTTGGCTGCAGAATAAAAGATCAGGATAAAAGCTAGGCGCCACACATATGCTGCAATACATGTGTAGCAGATCTCAGGCTGTGGATGGATGGGAAAAAACCATCAAAGTCTTTTGCGGGTCCAATGATCTGGAGAGGGCCCATGGATCACGTCGGCGATTGCTACTTCTGCATGGTTCCTCCAATTCCGGAGGGCATATCCAGGTGATGTAAGCGGTTGGCCTACTGGCATTGCGTCGTGGGCGTGGCTACCAGAGTCGTCTCTCTTTTTTGTCACACCATGTAAGACTCCACATCTTCTGAAATAACGCTGGACTCTGGGGCACTTGACACCCTCTTATATGCCCTTGGTGGATCACGCTTGGTTTATTGCAACTCATTGCTTAGCTGCATTCCACATTCTCAATTAAAAAGACTCCAACTGGTCCAGGACATAGCTGTAGAGCTACTTTGTGTTGCAAAGAATAAAGCCCTTAAGAGGTGTGACAAATAGGGTGTTTGACGCTGGTGGTTTTTCCATTTCCCTCATTTTGCTTCCCACCTCTGTCTGGATGGACCTCGGTTCCGTTCTCCCTCGTGGAATCCGGCTGTGCCTGTCTAGTTGTCGGTTTGGGACTTACGCAAGAACACTTTGCTTGTAACCTGCGTTTCTTGGACCTTAGGTGAAGGTTCCGTCGCTTTCTGGGAGGTCTCTTCGCTGCCTGTCCCTCCGTGGAGGCGGGTTCTGCGGGAGAGCAGCGGTTGCTAACACTTGACACCCTGGTGGGGTCGAGAGCCAAGGGGGAGCTCAAGCGGATTTTTCAGGCGGAGCTCCGGTAGCCTTCTCAGTAGGTCTGTTTCTAGGGCGTTCAGTGTGTTTGCGATGGCGAGTTTGTCTTTCTGAAGCACTAGCGCTGCTTGGGGCAGAGTTCTGTGCTGTTTTCACCAGTGCAGAGGATCCAAGTGGGCTCTCGGTCGTGTCTTCCTGGTTGGCTTACCGCCTGTTGACGTGAGGAGCGGGCTGGGGTCGGTGCCTGCTCTGTTCGTTTAGGGGCCGAGCCGACTGGATAGGTCCCTCCCAATGATTACTGCTCTGGTACATCCCAGTGGTGGAGGACTGAACTGTAGGACCGATAAGGAAATGGAAATTACACTTACCTGGTAATTGATGTTCCTTGAGGGAGTACAGTTCAGTCCTCATTCCCGCCCGGGATGGATGTTTCAGACGCGAGGCGTCAGTTCCGAGTGTGCTTTCGGATCTTAGCGTCGGCAACGGGCTCTGATTGGCAGGTAATCGCGAGAGCAACCTTTTCTGCCTATACTCTTCCTTAGTTCTCCTTCCTTCTAGCTCTCTGTCTTCCGCTGTTTGGTGCGCAGGGGGACAGGGGCACGGAGGAGGGTGTTTTCGGCCTTTCTTTTTGGGGCCCTGTGATTTTAAAGTTGAAATTTGAGCATAGCTTTGTATTTAGTACTTTAACTGGTTGTTTGTTTGCTCCTTTGAGTCTGCTTTGACAGTAGGTCACTGGGGAATCATGGGAGAAGACCAGCAGGATATACCCGGTGATGTCACAAGTTTGACTTGTCCAGTCTCCATGTTGCAGGAGGAGGTGCACTACCCAGTGGTGGAGGACTGAACTGTACTCCCTCAAGGAACATCAATTACCAGGTAAGCGTAATTTCCATTTCTTTAAAAAACACCATGTTCTGTAAAAATTGACTTTTTATGAAAATGTATGTATTTCCAGAATCTATTAGTTGAACATACAGATCAAAAAATATAAAGGCATACATATAATTTTTGTTCAAAAACTTGTAATGCTCAAATGAATCATTTCACAAGATGAAAACATTTTATTTGAAATAAAACATTTTGAACCTACAGTTTTGTGTGGTGTGTTTTAGGAATGCCTAGTTAATTAAACCTACAATGGGTTGTCTGGAAAAAATGGGACCTTGTGATTTAGGCCATATAATAAGAATGTGGAGAGCAGAGCTCTATTGTAGAACTAAAATCCATTTAAGGTGTCTGTAGGTTCAAAATGTTTTATTTCAAATAAAATGTTTTCATCTTGTGAAATGATTCATTTGAGCATTACAAGTTTTTGAACAAAAATTATATGTATGCCTTTATATTTTTTGATCTGTATGTTCAACTAATAGATTCTGGAAATACATACTTTTTCATAAAAAGTCAATTTTTACAGAACATGGTGTTTTTTAAAGAATGATCTATAATCTGTCACAGATTAAACCTTCTACTAGCTCTATATCACAGTCTGCCGCAGATCTAAGCAAAATATTGGAGCAGTTGTCCTGGATTTCTACTGGTATTAAAATCTGAGTTCAAACAAAAAATTCAAATTTTCATAAACTAGGGCAGTTGCTTTCATTTTATGACCAACAATCATGGCAACATTTATAAATAGGTCCTAGACACAACCTGTTACAGCAGAAAATCCATAAAACTTGTATTTCCTTGTGTCCCCACCTCAGACAATCATGATGTCTTTGCCCTGGAGCATGTATTACACAAGCTGCACAGTCTCTATGCATAACACCCTGCCAGCATTTCCTGAT
Source organism: Ichthyophis bannanicus (assembly GCA_033557465.1). Lineage (NCBI taxonomy): Eukaryota > Metazoa > Chordata > Amphibia > Gymnophiona > Ichthyophiidae > Ichthyophis > Ichthyophis bannanicus. Next base: position 242,298,339 of record CM066032.1, read on the forward strand.
AAAGTCCACCGTTGCTTGTATAGCAGATTTAAATGTGTTTATTTCATCAGGTTTTTTTTGAGTTGTCCTTTTGGCTGGCTATGACATCAAATGCCTCCCTTTGATATGTACAGAGAAAGCACAAACAGCGTAGATTGGTTGCTTGTATGTCCTCTAGCTCCTGTAGGAGTGGAGATTCGTTACTTCCCTACAAAAAACAAAATAATGTCAGGGTGAAATTGTGAACCACCTCTTCTATAACACATTTTTCTAAATAACAAAAAAAAAGCCTTCTCTTACCTCTGCTGATCCTAGTTCTTCCAATAAACAGTTTGTTTCTACATTTGCAGCGGCGTAATACAATTCTATATCCTCTGGAGCCATTGTGTTGTCAGATGTTAAGTCAATCTCGGTGTCGGAATCGCAGGGGTCTTGAGAGTCGAATAATATCTGACCATCTGGAAAATCTACATTCTCTATTTCTTGTTCAGGCTCTGCCAGACTCTCTTGTAGTTCAAATGGATTTTCAATTGGTGGATACCCCTCTGCAGCGGCATCACGATCCTTAAGAAAGTAATTAATGTTGTGTGCCCTGCTGGAAATTCTGCTTGGTGTTCCAAAAAGAGGCATTTTTTCTTTTTGAATCTGTGTTAAAATGTTCCCCTTACACAGGACACACAGCCTTACACCAGGAGCATGCTCAGAACAGGCCTCTTGTTTCAACCAATCACGTGTTACCACACCCTAGAGGCATGTTCAGACTTGTCTCTCTGTATTGGTTTTTTCAAAGCCACTAAAAAATAGCTGTGGCTGTGTTCGAGCTCCGCTTTCTCTCTCCAAAAAATAGCTGTATTAGGGGGATTTGAACTCAGGTCTCTCCCTCTCTCTCTGTTTGCTAGAATACTTGTCTCTAACCATGAGGTCTTAAAAGCAAAATTCTATCACATGGACAGCACTGGTTTGTCTAACAAAAGATGTGTTAATTGAGATTTAACATTTGTAAAGGAAAGCTTCTACCCTGTCTGTGCCTCTGTGAAAAGCCTGTGCTGTGCTAAGAATCTTTTGTGAGAAAAAGAACTGGGGCAGTGGGAGAGAGAAAGCATTTTTGTTTTCCAGGGTTCCTGCTTTTTGCAGATGTAAGCATTAACCAGAAGCAAAACACATTCCTGATCGTCCCTCCAGTCTAGTCCCGGAAACTCTGGAGTTGTGATCCTCTTCTAGCAGCTTGGAGACTGATCCACGTCATACTTTAAATGACACCAGTATAAGTACTCAGGCACCTCCTCCTGGCTCCAGTTTAGATCAGTCTCCAAGCAGCTGGAGGATGTGAGCCGGTGGTCCGGCTCACTTGAGGGACAATTAAGGATCCCTTTTTCTAGAGAGTTAGGATATTTCCCTTTGGAATCCTTTAATTTTCTTTAATTTCTTGGGTTTTTTTGAAATTGGTCCCCTGTAGCTTTAATTTAAAACTGTTAAGATTCTCGCTCTCTCTCTACCTACCCCTCCTTTGCAGAGCTCAAGGGGGGCGAAGGTAGCTGCATATCCGGGACCGGTGGCAGTTCCGGGGTTTGTCTTTGGCAGCAGCAGCCCTTCACAAGCGCTATACAGAGGTCTTGCCTGTTTTAAGCTTGGGGGGAAAAGGGCAGGACAGAGTCGGCTGTGCTTGTTTGCCTGGAAGCCGGGCAAGAGGCAGCCGCGGAGTGCTCAGAGCTGCGCGCTTCTCAGTTTCGGCGGGTTATCGAGGCCGGCTGCAGAAAGCGGTGGTATGTGCGGCAGCGTTTGCGACGGGTGAGTAAAAGACAGGCAATTTTCATCAGTCAGTGGAGATTTGTGAGGAGAGAGCGTGTAGCCCCGCGCCACATGGTTTTGGGTGGGAAATGCCGGAACCGCGGGCGGGGGAAGAAGTTGCAGAAACTCAGGCCTAAAGCTTCGTTTTCAGTTCGGGTTGGCTTTTTTCGAGTCGAAGGCTGCCTGCTTTGTTTTGAGATTGTAAAAGAAAAAAAAAAGACCGGAACGGGGCTATTGAGCAAGAAACTTTTATAGGACAGCTGTTATTCTCGCTTCCGTTACAGAGCGGTTTGAGGAGAGAGAGAGGCAGAATGCTAGCTAAGGTTTTGTGTCTGCTATGTGGTATTAAGAGATCTGTGGTTTCAGAGGCCGGAGTCTGTACCCACTGCAGCAAGGCCACTGTTTTCGATCACAAACAACTGGATATGCCTGAGAACCGGGAAGGGGGTCTTGGGGAAGCTCCCTTGCTGGTATTAGACTTGGAAGATCCGGTTCCGGGGCCGTCCTCGGTTTCGAAGCGGCCAGTTCCCAAAGCCCCATTGCCCGCGGAGTTGGCTATTTTCTCCCCAGGTTTTGTGGCTGTGATGCAGCAAGCGTTTGGGGGTTCCTTTACTGAGGCGGTTGCTTCGGCCTCGGGTACGGGGGCAGCAGCTTGGCTCAGAAGAGACCCGGAACGCCGTTGTCGATGGGGGCGTTGGGGGTTGTTTCCAAAAAGGCAAGAGTGGATATGGATACCCTGGTGCAGTCAGAGTTGTCGGAGGACTTGCACTCCTTGGAGGGCGACCTCGATCCGGAGGTCGAGGAGGAGCTCGAGGAAGGAGAAATTGCAGAGCAGGAGGATCAACCTAGGGTAGTGCGGATCTTTCGAAGAGAGGAGTTGCCTGCGCTCATCGCGGAGACCCTTAAGACCCTCAATGTGCCCATGTCGGATGCTGGAGAAGAGCCGGCGTTAGAGGATCCGCTTTTACAGGCCTTTAGGAAGACGCAAAAAGCATTCCCTATGCACAGGGTTATAAGGGAAATGATTCAGGGTGAGTGGGACATGCCTGAGTCATCTCTCAAGGGTACTAGGGTAATGTCCCGTGTCTATCTGTTGGTGGAGCAGGACAAAGAGATTTTTCGGCCCCCGAGGGTGGATGCGGCCGTGTCTGCGGTGACTAAGAAAAGACCGTTCCGGTAGAGGGGAGTGCAGCTCTTAAGGATGGTCAGGATAGAAAGCTGGATGTCTTGTTGCGGCAGGTATTTGAGGTTAATGCTTTGTCCATTCAAGCTTCCATTTGTGGAGCCTGGGTGGCAAGAGCCTGTTTGCGTTGGGTGCAGCAGGTCCAAGGAGAGCAGGCAGAGGACGCGGCGGGGGAAGCTGCTCGGTTGGAGTCCGGGACGGCTTATCTCGCTGATATCCATTATGACCTAATTCGAGGCCTTTCGAACAGTATGGCGTCGGTGGTGGCAGCAAGGAGGTATCTTTGGCTGCGTAATTGGGCAGCGGATTCTTCGTCCAAAGGCCAGATTAAGTAAACTGCCGTTTAAGGGTAAGCTACTGTTCGGTGAGGATTTGGACAAGATTGTGAAGGATTTAGGTGAATCCAAAGGTGGAAGGCTTCCAGAGGGTAAGCAGAAGCCTGGGAGGTTTTCGTCCACAGCCCGGCTGCCGCAGAGGGAGTATCGGCGTTTTCGGGGGGCAAGGTTCCCTCAGACTCAGACTCAGAGAGGACGTTTTCCCTACCGGAACCAGGGGTTTGGAAGGTTCCGTGGGGCGAGTAGAGGTTTCACGGCCTCCGCTGCGGCGGCCAAGAAACCGCAATGAAGTCAGGGAGGCCCAGGTGGACGTGGCAGTCGGAGGCCGTTTGCAAGAGTTTTATGCTGCCTGGGCCGAAATTACGTCAGATCAGTGGGTCTTGGAGGTGATACGGGAAGGATATGCGTTGGAGTTTCAGAGACTGGTAACTGATTCGTTCGTACAGTCCCCGTGCAAGGCGCGTCGCAAACGCGATGCGGTGCGTCAGACATTGCTCAGATTAATAAAGCTCAAGGCGGTGGTACCGGTGCCTCGAGACCAATGCGGGTTAGGTCGATACTCCATTTATTTTGTAGTCCCAAAGAAAGAGGGTACCTTTCGCCCAATCTTGGATTTAAAAAGAGTGAACAGGTGTCTCCGGGTGTCTCATTTTCAGATGGAGACGTTAAGATCCGTGATCTTGGCAGTTCGGAAGGGTGAGTTTCTGACTTCTCTCGATTTTGTCCGAGGCGTACCTTCAAATTCCTATTTGGCCGGATCACCAAAGGTTTCTCCGGTTTGCGGTGCCAATGGGTCATTTTCAGTTTCGGGCCTTGCCGTTTGGGCTGGCAATGGCTCCTCAGACCTTTACCAAGGTGATGGTGGTCGTAGCGGCGGAGTTACGAAAGGAGGGTGTTCTTGTTCATCCGTATTTTGACGATTGGTTGATTCGTGCGAAATCGCGAATAGAAAGGCAGGAGGCGACGGCAAAGGTAGTCGGCTGTCTGCAGAGATTAGGTTGGGTGGTGAATGTGGCCAAGAGCAGGCAGGTGCCTTCTCAGACTCTAGAGTATCTGGGGGCGCACTTCGACACGCAGGCGGGCGAGGTCTCCCTGCCGGCGCATCGGGCGGAGGCCGTTTGAAACTTGGTGCGGGGGTTTCTAGCCGAGTCACAGCCGATGGCGGGGCATTATTTGCAGCTACTGTGAACAATGGCAGTTACTCTAGACTTAGTGCCCTGGGCGAGAGGGCATATGAGGCCCTTACAGAGGGTGTTACTTCGCCGATGGTCGCATCAGAACGATCAGTTGTCTCGGCATCTTCCCTGTCCGAAGGAGACTCAGGAAGCGTTGCGTTGGTGGCTGCTTCTGGAGTCCTTAGCAAGGGGGATGCCCTTGGAGTCTCCGTGCTGGGTCCCTCTGACTACGGATGCCAGTCTCCTCGGTTGGGGAGCGCATGTTCAAGGCAGGTTCGCACAAGGTTGGTGGACGGACCAAGAGAAGACTTGGTCGACCAGCAGATTGGAATTGCATGCAGTATTTTTGGTGTTGCAGGAGTTCCAGCCGTATCTAAGAGAGATGGCGGTTCGGGTGTTTTCGGACAACGCGACCGTGGTTGCATACAACAAGCAGGGGGGCACCCACAGTGTCGGTTTGGAGGCCGAGGCAGAACAGTTATTCCAGTGGGTGGAGCAAAATCTTCTCGGGTTGTTGGCGGCTCACGTGGCGCGAGTGGACAACGTAGCAGCCGATTATTTGAGTCGAGTGCAGGTAGACCCCGGGGAGTGGAAGCTTCACCCAGAGGTGTTCGACTTGGTGGTTCAGCGCTGGGGTGCGCCGATCATGGATCTCATGGCGACATTTCAGTCGGCAAAAGTCGGTCGGTTTTTCAGCAGACGAAAGGAGCGGATGTCGGAAGGGCTGGATGCTCTCATTCACGACTGGCCGCGGGGGCAGCTCTTGTACGTGTTTCCGCCCTGGGTGCTAATAGCGCGGGTGGTGCGGCGCATAGAAGGTCACCAGGGGTTCGTGATTCTTATCGCCCCGGACTGGCCGAGAAGGCCATGGTATGCAGATCTCAGAAGGTTGGTAGTGGGGAAGACGTGGCGGCTCCCAGTCAGGAAGGATCTGTTGATGCAGGGTCCGTTGTGCATGCCTCAGGTGGCTCGGTTCTTGCTTACGGCATGGCTCTTGAAAGGGCACGGTTGAGAGGTAAGGGCTGTTCGGAAGCGGTAATATCCACACTGTTGGGGGCTCGTCGAAGGTCGACGTCCTTAGCATATATTTGAATTTGGCGCATTTTTGAAGCTTGGTGTGTGGACCAGAAGTCTGCGGTATTAAAGGCCTCTGTGCCGCAGATATTAGCCTTTTTGCAAGATGTGTTTCAGAAAGGTTTGGCAGCTTCGTCTATTAAGGTGCAGGTGGCCGCGATTTCCTGTTATAGGGGGAAGATAAAGGGCCAGGTGCTGGGCGTTAATCCGGATATTAAGCGGTTTTTGAAAGCGGTTGGTCTATTGCGGCCTCCGTGCAGGCCAGTTGTTCCTACTTGGAATTTGCAGGTGGTGTTAGGTGCGTTAGGTGAGCGTCTGTTTAAACCTTTAGCTAAGGCCTCGATTTAAGGATCTCGCGCTTAAGATGGTGTTCTTGGTGGCAATGGCGTCGGCGAGGAGGATTTCCGAGTTACAAGCGCTATCCTGTAGGGCACCGTTTCTGTCCTTTTTTGAGTCAAAGGTGGTGTTGCGCCCGGTTCCGTCCTTTTTGCCCAAAGTTTCACTTGAATCAGGTGGTTTCCCTGCCGGTGTTCTGGGTGGATTCCTGGGAGTCGGCTGCACATCAGCTACATCGGTTGGACGTTCGGAGGGCTTTGAAATGGTATCTCCGGAGGACGGCTGAGTTCAGGAAGTCCGATAAGCTGTTTGTGGTGTTCGGGGGGCCTCGCAGAGGACAGGCGACTTCCAAGGCCTCGATTGCCAGGTGGATAAAAGCGGCAATAGCATCAGCTTACCTTTTGAGGGGTAGGCAAGTGCCTGAAGGTTTGCGGGCACATTCTACTAGGGCGCAGGCAGTGTCGTGGGCGGAGTACAAATTTGTTCCTCCGGTGGAAATTTGTAGGGCTGCAACGTGGTCGTCCTTAAATACCTTTGTTAAACATTATCACCTGGATGTTCAGGCGAAGGGGAATACCTGTTTTGGATCAGCAGTGCTTCAGGCTGGTCTTTCAGGTCCCTCCCCTTGAGTTCTTTACTGCTCTGTTACATCTCCAGAGTTTCCGGGACTAGACTGGAGGGACGATCAGGAAGTGTAAATTAGACTTACCTGCTAATTGTAGTTCCTGAAGGAACTCCAGTCTAGTCCCGGATCCCGTCCCGATTTCTATGAAGTTAGTGCTTGAAGCAAGCAGGTGTACAGGTAAGATAACAGCGTGCTCTGTGGTGCTTCCGGTTGGGATGGGAGCTGTGCTTTGGGGGGCATCATGGTTGTGGGAAATGTATCTTTGAGAGAAGAAGCGAGAGCCTTCGCAGTTTTGTACAGGTTCCAATGGTTAGTCAGCCAATTTTGGCACTGTTAGGAGTATGTTTTTACTTAATTGTTGCTCTGGTGAGTCTGCTTTGTCAATAGGTTACTGGAGCCAGGAGGAGGTGCCTGAGTACTTATACTGGTGTCATCTAAAGTATGACGTGGATCAGTCTCCAAGCTGCTGGAAGAGGATCACAACTCCAGAGTTTCCGGGACTAGACTGGAGTTCCTTCAGGAACTACAATTAGCAGGTAAGTCTAATTTACACTTTCTGGAGTCAGTCACTCTGCTTCCACTGCTGTCATCAGAAAAGGACACGGTCCATTTCTGAGGACACCCTGTTTCCGGTGATGTCAGCAAAAAGCGACAGTCCATTTCTGAAGACACCCTGTTTCCGGTGACGACATTTTCGATGATGTAGGCAGGGGCGTGGTTGAGGGTGGGAGGCTGTGGGTGTGGCACAAACGTGGAAGTGGGTGCTGATTGGCTAATGCCAATATTGTGGGGCGGGGCGTGGTCGTGGCACAAACCTGGAAGTGGGTGCTGATTGGATGATGTCATCCGTGGGGTGGGGCGTGTCAAGGTGGGGGCTGTGGCCACGCCTGGGGGCGGGAGTGGGCGGGGCTAACTCAGCACTCACTTCTATGGGGGCGTGGCCTAAGGCGGGACATATACCGTAAGTGAACGTTGATTGGCTCCTGTAATCCTTATCTCACGTGTCAATCAGTTTGAGTAGTGTACCCATTATATTACTACTGGCAGGTTAGATGCAAGGCATTTTGGTGTCTTTTTGGTGTTTCCCTTCCCAACACATTGGTAGCATCTGTGGAATACTCCATAATGTTCAGCCACTAAGGCAGTGGCTGCCAATCTGTGGTTATGAGACCATTATAGAGAGTCCGCCGGATATAGAGAAGAGAAAGAAAGAGACTGGGGGGGGGAGAAGAAGTGACTGAGATTGGTGGTGGATGACTGGAGAGGGAGCAAAGGAGATACTGGTGGATATAGTAGGGGGAAGGGAGAAAGAGGGATAATAGTGGGGCCAACTTGCGCTGTGGGGAGGGGTATCTAGGAAGAGTGGTGGGGATGGATGAGTCCATGAACCTTTTTTGAGGTGGTTAAAGGGTCTACACAACCAAAAAGATTAGGAATTGCTGCACTAAGTCTTTTTGGTGTTTCCCTTTCCAACAAAAACATCGCTTTTTACACTAAAAAAAACAAACAACCCCTTCCTCCCCCAGAAAACTATCCTCCAAGCACAGTGGCCACCAATTTAAGAACTCTGCATGAGGACACAAACTGGCTTTGTTTCTTCCTTAAATCATTGTACCTTTTTAGATATGCAGTGTAACTGTATGATGGGAGTCTTTCCAGAAATCAGCAGGGCCTGGCTCACTATAGACAGTGACATTTTCATGTGGAACTATGAAGATGGGTATGTAGAGAATGAACAATGGTTAAAAATAAGCTTGTATACCTAAAGATGAGTAAAAATAGTAATTTACTAATAGTGTATGCCATCCTGAGGCACAGGAAGAGAATGAGGTACCAAGAGACGGGCAGAATTCATGTTGTTTGTGTTAGATTACCACAAAGTTTGTAACATATACATAATGATGATTTGTTGTGTGGCATGCAGTGGGGAAGGGGTTTTCTTTAAAGCATAGGCCAGATAACACAAAATCAGAGAATCAAAATCAGCTTTGCATCTCCAGGAACAAGCAGGAATGAGTCTTCACATATGGGTACGTCGGTACCGACGGAGCCTGCGTGGGAACGCTCCCCAGCTTCCCAAAAAGGAAAGCTTTTGGGAGCATCCCACAGCGCCTGCGCGCTGCCTTCCCGCCTTTCCTAACCGCCTCTCCTCAGTTCTTCTTTGCCGCGGAGCCAGCAGGTCGAGCCCTGTCACCGCTGAAGAAGTTCTTTATTTTATTTCTTTGGTCGCGTGTCTGACTTCCCCGACTCCGGACCGGTACCGCCGGTCTTTTTCTTTCTTTCTTAAAAATATCTATACTTTTCCTCACTTAGTGTATTTTTCTTCTTGGGCCTCAGGGCCCACAAGAAAATTTCCCTCATGGAAAAACCAGCCTCCGGGTTCAAGAAATGCACTAAGTGTAGCGGTACTATTTCTGTTACAGATACCCATGAACACTGTTCCCTCTAAGCTGTGCGCGCGTGCGCGCGCACACCTCGCCAAGCAAGCGCACATACTTTACAACAGAACGCACAAAAATTACAGCTCTGATTCTGATAGAAAACAACACCGACGTCTTAAAATTTAAAAGTTATGATTGTAATTACTAGAAATTTCCCGCTTCATTTAGTAATCGTCTATTTTCATTTAATTTGATTAAAATCAATGTGGTGTACATACTGTATTCTGACGTGTAGTCAAATTTTAAAGTATATAACTCAGAGTGTCGTTATGTGGCGCACAAAAATTTAACCTTCCTTCAAAATCTGCACACAGCTGATATTTGATGCACACACAGCCTACAGAAAATTAGAGGGAACATTGCCCATGAATGGTGCCTTAAATGTTTGGGACCTGAACACTCCATTCCGGATTGTCCGTCCTGCTCTCTAATGTCTAAATGGGGTTTACAGAACCGAGCAGCCAAGCTCCATGTGCTGTTTCCCGCTGATGCAGCGTCAGTAGCATCGACATCTTCCAGGTCGTCTTCTCCTGATGGATCTCAGGTAACCAAACATAAATCTAGCAGATCCTCGAAGGGTAGATCTCCCTCTAAGCATCGAGATGCCTCCGGGCTTGCCCTTGAGGATCCTGCACCAGCAAAACAGCCCCGGCGGGAAGCTCCGGCTTCCAAAGCTCCTTCTATGGGGTTACAGGTTGACATCGATGGCACGGCCTCGACCGATCACCTGTTAGAATGCTCTGGGGTACCGGCACAAACTCCCGGTACCGATTTCCAGGCATTCATGGCGTCGATGGATCAGAATGTTATGTCCATGCAGCGGGCTATCACAGCCTTCATTCAAGCTGCGACGCCGATGGTACCACAACAAACTCTGTTGTCGGTATCGGCTCCGGTACCAGCACCAGCGCCGATACCGGTACCGACTGCATCGACATCGACCAGGATACCGGCTGCAGCGGTTCCTTGTCCAGGGCTACTTGTTTATTTTTTTTATTTAACAATTCTTTTATACCGCGCTATTATAATCAGTGCGATGTACATAGAACAAGAACATTGAGTTTTACATTGAACAGGGAACTTCAACAATAGGACAACCGGGGGAACTATGTACAGATTAACTTAATGGTATATACAGTAATATCAAACTCGATTGGGTGTTACAATGTGGTTCACTAATAAGACTAGAGAGAAAGGTTGACCAACTAGCCCTTTTCAGGTTGTATTGAGGTGGTAGATTTGTTGGTGACTAGGTTGACTTCTGGGTAGCATTTTGTGAACAGGTGGTATTTCAATGCTTTTCTGAATAGGATTAGGTTTTTGATAGCACGGATTTCGTGAGGTAGTGCATTCCAGTTTAGAGGAGCAAATAAGGAGAAGGCCCTGTTGGAGGTGGCCTTAGTGCACTTCGTTATTATCTTTGGGACAATTAAGGTGTTCATTGATGTGGTTCTCCTTTTTCTGTTTTCCAGGGTGCCATGGATGAGCTTGCTGATTGGCGTAGGGGGGTAGTTATTTAGTGCCTTGAAAGTAAGGACTAAAGACTTATACTGGATTCTGGCATGTAATGGTAACCAATGCAGTTCTTTCATGATGGGTGTTATATGGTCAGATCTTGATGAGCCGGAGAGGACTCTGGCGGCTGTATTCATGGCTAGGCGGAGCGGGTTTAAAGTTGATTGAGGGAGGCCATGTAGGATGATGGCAAAATCCAGGTGTGGGAGGACTAATGCTTGGAAGGTTGTTCGGAAGTCTGTGGGATCTAGTAGGGAGCGGAGGTGACGTAGCGATTTGATCTTATAATATACGTTTTTTGTGATGTTCTTGACATGAGTTGTCATGTCCAAGTGCTGATCCAATGTGATGCCGAGGTAACGGATGGTATCTTTTGATTTCAACTCTGTTGTTTACGAGTAGTGATGGAGGCGGTATGAACTTACGGTTCCTTGTGACAAAAAGAACGTCAGTTTTGCTGTGGTTAATCCGAAGGTTTTGTGATAGCAACCATTCAGCTACAGCTTCAAAACATTTGATTATTGGGGAGAATACTGGATGTTCAATTGTGAACGGCATATATAGGAGGATGTCATCTGCGTAAGCGAGACATTGTACATTAAAGGATCTGATCAAGTCACATATCGGCTGCATGTAGATATTAAACATTAGTGCCGATAAGGACGATCCTTGAGGTACACCCTGTGATTGCAGGAATGGTTCTGAGGATGCGTGGCCTGTTTTTACTTGTTGCCACCTGTTAGATAGGTAGGATTTACACCACTCGAGTGCTGTGCTTTGAATCCCCTTATCTTTCAAGCGTTGTAGAAGTATATCATGACTCACAGAGTTGAAAGCAGCGGAGATGTCCAGGAAGATGAGGACGAAACCCTGTTGTATGTTGTTTATTCCTGTTACTAGAACATTGAATAGGGTTGTAAGGACTGTGTCAACTCCATGTGCTTCCCTGAAGCCATGTTGCGATGGATCTAGTGGTGCTTCAGTGTCAATATGATGTTGGATTTGTTGTTGGGCGGCCTTCTCAATGATTTTTGCAAGCTGTGGGATGCTCGAGATAGGTCTGAAGGAATCAACCTTGGATGGGTCCAGTCTATTATTCTTCAGTAGGGGCTTGATGGAAGTGTGTTTTAGGCTCTGCGGGAATGAACCTGATGAGAAAGACTGGTTCAGTATTTTGCTCAATATTTGACTGAGGTCATGTCGCATGTCCTTGATCCAGCTGGCTGGACACGGGTCATTAGGAGCTGTACTGGGGTTGATTGAGGCAATAATGTTCACAACCTCGCTATTTGATACAGTGGAGAAGTTGTGAAGTGGCATAGCATGGGATGTCTTAGGTGAAGTGGGGGGGTTATTGACATTTTTGTCTGTGTTGGTTTTAATCATCTTTGACTGCAGGTAGTTTGCGTAGTCCTGCGGCTGCTGCAGAGGGGGTTGAGCTGAGACCGGTTCACCTGTTATGGACTTTACTATGCTGAACAATGCATGTGGTTTGTTGATGGAGCGTTTTATTAATCCTGAGTGGTAAGTTTTCCTGCTCTGTGATATCTTTGCTCGGTGGGTAGTTAGGTATGAGCTGTATGCTACCAGCGCCTCGGGGGAGTGAGATCGTCGCCACTGTCGCTCGAGTTTGCGTAAATGGTGGAGGGATGAACGAAGGTCTGTGGAGAACCATGGAGTATGTTCACGTTTTCGAATTTTCTTTTCGGTGAGTGATGGGCATACTTCTTGGTACCGATCCGGTACTGAGAACGCCCGATGTTGATACCGCTTGATACGCATATCGAGCGTTAGAAGAGCACCCTGACAGGCGGTACTTCGATTCCTCTGGTGATTCTGATTCATCAGATGAGTCTCCTGAAGTATCCATAGCCCTTCCTGAAGAGCCTTCTTCTCCAAAAAGAAGAATGTCTCCTCCAGAGGACTTGTCCTTTCAAGACTTCATAAGAGAAGTAGCTAAAGGACTTTCTATTTCAGTAACCTCTGAATCAGAGCCTAGAGCAAAAAAATTAGATATTTTAGGATACTCTAAGGCTCCTAGAGAGGCAATCACCTTACCGATTCATGAGATTCTTTATGAACACATGATTGATTTATGGGAGACTCCTCTCTCTCTCTCATCATTCTCGCAGATTGGACACTATGTATCGTGTCCCTCCCTGTCCTGGATTTCAAAAAACTCAACTTCCTCACCATTCCATTGTGGTGCAGTCAGCTATGAAGAGGATAAAGAGTACAAAGAGACACTCTTCTGCTCCTCCAGGAAGAGAATGCAGGACCTTGGATGCTTTTGGTAGGAAAATCTTCCAAGCCAGTATGCTTATTGCCAGAATCAACTCACATAGTCTTTACATGGGTATGTTTCTAAAAGAAGTTGCAGAAAAGCTGCACAACTTCCTCCCTTTTCTTCCAGAAGATAAAAGGGACGAATGCCTCATTTGGCTTAAGCATACTCAAGACATTTCAAAGTTTTCCAACAGGGCAGCCTTTGACTCTTTTGAAGGTGCCAGCAGAGCCTCAGGCATTGCCATAGCTGCTCACAGAATTGCTTGGCTCCAGGCTTATGATTTAGAACCCTGGGTTCAAGATGGCTTAGGAAATCTGCCCTGTACAGGTGAAAATCTATTAGGCAAAGAGTCGCAAATAAAAGCCACTCAAGAGGAGGTCACGTGATGCGGTGAGCACAGCAGACGGAATCTGCTTGAGCTCCAGTCTCCTCCGGGTCATTAGTGCTGTTCTGAGAACCACTTCTGAGTTGAAATTACTCCCTATTGTGCCGGGTAGAGCTGAGAGTGCCCTTGCTGTTGGGAAAGCACGGGTGAGATGGCAGCGACTGTTAAAGCCGCGCAGAAAGAAAAAGAACGAGGAGCTCCGACACCTAAAATGGCGGACGCGCTTGCCATGCCGAAATCGCCAGCCTCCCCGGCTTTCTTGGAAGAGGTTTCGGCAGCAGTAGCAGATGCTCTGGCTCTGCAATTTACGACTTTGCAAGAAAAAATGTACAGTCTGCATTCCTCTTTTGGGGCCTTGGGCAGTCGTCTCCACGAGGCCGAGGAACGCATTGGGAAGACTGAGGATAGCTTGGAATCCCTGACCCATGAGCTGACAACTCTGAAAGCCCAGGTTAATACCCAGGAAGCGAAAATCGATGACCTGGAAAATCGGTCACGACGTAATAATTTGCGGCTGATGGGTATTCCAGACTCTGTCTCTGACACAGAATTGAAGCCCTATCTAGAGAAAATACTCCCCGAGGTGTTTGAAGGCATTGCGGAGGGGGGGAAGTTGTATATCGAGAGAGCACACCGTGTGGGGAGCAAACAGCCCCGCGATCAACGGCCGCGAATAGTGCTCGTTAAATTCTTGCACTTCTCCCAAAAAGAAGCTATTTTACGAGCGGCACGGCAGAGGGGTGAACTAAGCTATGAGAACCTGAAGCTGAGAGTGGCCCAAGACTGTTCTGTGGCATTGAGCCAACGGCGGAGGGCCTATGCCCCCCTTTGTCAGCAATTGATTTCCGCTAAAATAAAATTCTCTGTACAATATCCTGCGAGACTGCATGTCTTCCATGAAGGAACCCGCCGGACCTTTGAGTCTGCTGCAGAGGCCAGACCCTACATTGCGACGCTTCTGGGAGAGGATCGGGCGCCCCAGTCACCTCTTCAGAACTCCTGAGAGCCTTTCCGTGACACTTCCCCTGATGCGGGCACTGACTGTGTTAAGGGACAGCCTCCGATTGCTGGACAGTACAGTGGACGTTGAACTCCCTTCTCCAGGCAGTGGAGACCCTGTTCTTTTAATGTGTGAGTTTCGCCCCTCAGGGGTGGAAAGGAAGAGGAGTAGGATGCTCTTGAGTGGCTGACTTAGGCCACGGCTGGCGATAACTCTTAGCCCCCACCTCCCGGGCCTTACTAAAGGGGTGAACGATGAATGTAGGTGCTGGGGGGAGAAGGGGGGTTGAAGGATTGAGTGCGGATGTACATGGGGAGTGCGGGGTGGGATTCCAGGACATGATGCTCGGGGATAGTCTTGGAGTACAGTCCGAGAGCGGGGCGATCCTGATATCGGTCTGCATTGGGGGGGTAGGGGGGATGTCTGGTTGTGTGGGCAGTATGGATGGGATTGGGTGGGGGATTTGAGGTTGGATGCTTTGGGGTTCGCCAGTGTGTTAGAGAGAGTGTGCCCCTTGTATGAATGAGTGGGCCTTCTAGGGGTCAGCTGCATTTAGGCCGGATAGGCCTCTGCTCTGGATTGCGTCGCTCTGGGCCTCCTGCGGCTGGATCCCCTTATCTGGAGGTTATGGTGAGTGCTGGTTTGAAGCCGGTAGGTAGCTGGGTACTGGGACCTTAAGAAAAGTGCGTTGCAAATCTTTTTGTTTTATGTGTTGGTGTGTGATATGAAGATTGACTGAGGGGAAGGGGGAGAGTGAAAGGCGTGATAACTCTGTTGGTCCCAGAGAGGTGTTCGGCCCATACCCTAGAGCAGCGATGGCGAACCTATGGCACGCGTGCCAGCTGTGGCACGCGAAGGCCTTGCAGCTGGCACGCCTGAAGGTCCGCAATTGAAAAAAAAAAAAAAACCTGTCTGCTGCCGCTGTCGGGGCCGCCGCGGCAGAATCGAGCGTGCCGCGGGGCCCCCTGTACCCGGCAGAGCCTGCTCTCCCCGTAGCAGCTGTCTCTTTGGAGCTGCAGTCTGACGCGCCGGCTTGCAGAGCGCGAAGGGAAGAGTTTCCCTTTCGCGACTCTGTTAAGCCCGCGGGGGCTGATGGGAACTTCCCATCAGCCCCCGCGGGCTTAACAGAGCAGCGAGGGAGAAACTCTTCCCTCGCGCTCTGCAAGCCGGCGCGTCAGACTGCAGCTCCAAAGAGACAGCTGCGACGGGGAGGGCAGGCTCTGCCGGGTGCGTACAGGGGGGCCCCGCGGCACGCTCGATTCTGCCGCGGCGGCCCCGACAGCGGCAGCAGACAGGTTTTCTTTTTTTTTTAATTTTCCCTGGGCTGGGCTGGGCTGGGCTGGGGGGGTGGGAGTTAGGAGTGGTGATGGGCGGGGGGGGGTGAGGAGTGGTGCTGGGCTGGGCTGGGCTGGGGGGGGTAGGAGTGGTGATGGGCTGGGCTGGGGGGGTTAGGTGTGGTGATGGGCTGGAGGGGGGGGTTAGGAGTGGTGATGGGCTGGAGGAGGGGGTTAGGAGTGGTGATGGACACTGGGCTGGCTGGGGGGGGGATAGGAGTGGTGATGGGCACTGCGCTGGCTTGGGGGGTTAGGAGTGGTCATGGGCGCTGGGCTGGGGGGGTTAGGAGTGGTGATGGGCGCTGGGGGAGCTTAAACTAAAAATTGAGTGATGGGGGATTAGGACTGGGAGTGGGCTGATGAGGTTAGGACTGGAAATGGGTTGGGGGGGTTGCTAGGACTGGAAATGGGCTGAGTGGAAGGGGGCTTGAACTGAAAATAGCTGTTGGGGATGGGGCTTGGAATGGAAATGGGCTGAGGGGAAGTGGGTGGCTTGAACTGTAAATAGCTGATGGGGACGGGGCTTGGAATGGAAATGGGCTGAGGGGAAGTGGGGGGCTTGAAGAAGGGAATGGATGCTGGGTGAGACTGGAACTAGAAGGGAGCTGATGTTGGGGGAGGATTAGAATGGGATGGGGCTGGGAGAGTAAAATGGAGAGGGGAAAAATATTTTGTGTAGGAGGGACGAAAAATCTACAATTGGCCAGGTATTGGGAGAGTAATTGGGGATTGGGGATAGAGGATGGAGGGGTAAAATTTGTGTGGATGAAATAGGAATGAGGAAAGAGCAAAAGGAGAAAGATTAGTATGTTAAAGCAGATGTAGAGAGAGAGAGAATGGAAAAAAAACTAGAAGAGAGAAGAAAGGACAAAATGGACAGCAGACGATGGAGAGTTAGCAGAAAACATGAAGAAACCAGAAGAAAATGGCTGGACCAATTGCAACTGAAAAAAAATGCACAAAAGGTTTTAAGATATCTCTTTATTTTGAATTTATTAACTGGAATATGTCAGCTCTGGGAAATGTGCATCATTAACATCTGCGCTTTGTTTGGTACAAGAGGAAATTCCTATTTGACGTTGCCACTTGTTCTCTTTCCCCAGTATTCTCTGAAATGTATTGGTTTAATATTTGCAGTGTTGCCTTTTGATAGGTAGGGTATGGTGCTTTGTGAGTCTTGGTAATGCTGTCAGGATACGGCGGGTTTGCTATGGGTTCTAAATGGGCAGCGTTTGTAGTAATTCCTAATGTGCCTGGCGGTTGGCACTGGATTATAGTAATGTAGAAATCTTTTAGTCTTTCTTTATCCATACACTCATTAAGAGACATGTTTACTAAAAGTTAGTGTATGGTAACATTATGCAAATATTTATGCAAATAAGACCACTTATGCAAATGACGTGCTGGCACTTTGAGGAAATTCTTTGGTTTTGTGCAGCAGTTTGGGCACTCGGGCTCAAAAAGGTTAGCCATCACTGCCCTAGAGCCTTTCTGGTTATGGGGGCAGGACGGGTGACCCGCATGGTAAGCGATACCTTCAGGTAGTCTAATGTTCATTGAATTAGATGCTATTGTTTGCTCTCTCTCCTCATATTGTGGCTGTACAGCAACTGTATTAGGGGATGTTTTCTCAATGGGCTGAATGGAAGGTGCAGGGGGGGGTCTAGGAGTCCGGAGGAGACCACACGCATCACAGATTGGTCTCTATCCAAGGAAGGAGGTAGTGGATGGAGAGACAAATTGAGAGGGGGGATGGGGGAGGGGTGGGGAGCGGGGATGGGAGTGGGATTATAGTCACATCCAACCAGTAGGCGCTGGGTATTGTGCACACCATCTGAAGACTGCGGGGAGGGGACCCCAGGCTGTGGGGGTTCTTTCCGGGTTATCGCTTTGTATCTTTTTGGGAGTTTGGCAAGATGTCTTACCCCCCTGAAGTTAATTTCCTGGAATGTTTGCGGTCTGGGAAGCCCCATTAAGAGGACCAAAATCTTGCAGGCCCTGGCTAGGCAACGGGCCGACATCGCCCTGCTTCAAGAAACCCACCAGACAGCCGAGGAGCATGCTAAATTGCATAGAGATTGGGTGGGACAGATACCGGGGGGGGGCCCTGGCCATGAATAAGGAGGGTGGTGTGGCTATACTGATCCACAAGCGGCTACGCTTTGAGATCGAAAGGGAAGTAGTGGATTCCACTGGGCGGTTCCTTTTGTTGCAGGGGTGCCTTGAGGGGAGACCAGTTATTCTTGGTAATATAGATTGCCCTAATGTGTTAGACCCTGATTTGTATTACCGTTTAGCATCCCAAGTGGAGCAGCTCCCGGAGCTACCACTAATATTGGCAGGGGATTTTAATGGTGTGATGGATGTGGAGCTTGATATGTCTAGAGGGGAAGGACCAAGGGGGAGAGCTCAGACAGCTCGAATGCTTACCCGCCTGCGGACGCGACTGGGACTGGTGGACCCGTGGCGATTGCTGCACCCCACTGAAAAGGATTACACTTATCAGTCTCGGGCTCATAGTTCTAGTGCACGAATAGATTACCTGCTGACCTCTCAGGGGTTGTTTGGTAACGTAGATGATGCGCAGATAGGTCCCGTGGAAATTTCCGATCACGCCCTTATTTGGGTGCAGCTGCGCTGGGGTGACTCTAGACCTGGGACAAGGTTCTGGTGGTTCCCCTTGGAATTATATAAGGATTCGCAGTTTCGTCAGTTTTTGAGGAGGCGTTGGCAGGAGTTTGAATCGGACCACCGGGGTCACCACGATGATCCCGAGTTGGTTTGGGAGACGGCGAAAGTCGTCCTGCGGGGGGATATTATCGGCTTCATGGCGAGTAAGCGGAGACTTTTGGCGGCGTGTATAATTCGCCTAGAACATCTCGTAACCAGGTTACGGCGACAGTGTGCTAGCGCTCCTTAAACAGGTCTGGGAGACGCAAACTGCATTAAATGAGCTCTTGCATCAGCATGCAAAGAAGTCCGTACTGTACTACCGTTTTCAATTGTATTGTCATGGGGACAAGCCGGGAAGGCTGTTGGCCCGCTGTTTGCGTGGTCCTCGGAGCTCCCGTCTGATACCAGCGCTTAGGGACGATCAGGGGACTCTCCATAGGGAGAGTCCGGCGATAGCTCAGGTGTTTCGCTCTTTCTTCCAGAGACTTTACAAGGCCGAGGTGACCTCTCCTGAGCAGTTGTCTGCCTACCTAGAGGGGTTAGATTTACCTCAATTGAGTGCGCAGCAACGGGCACAGCTAGACCAACCGATTTCGGCACAGGAGGTGCAAATGGTTATCGGGCAAGTTGTTATAAAACACCGGGTTCGGATGGGTTGGGAGCAGAATTCTATAAGATCCTTGGAGAGCTGGTGGCTCTGCAACTGGTGGCAGTCCATACCAAGCGGTCCGAGCAGAGCGCCTTTCGATGGGGTAGTAATCTTGCCCATGTTCTCATTCCTAAACCGGGGAAGGACCCTTTGCGGGCTGAGTCATATAGACCTATTTCGCTTCTTAATTTTAATCTTAAAATATTAGCGAAAATTCTTGCGGAACGGCTGGTGGGGTGTCTTGGGACACTTGGTGCATGACTCGCAGGTCGGTTTCGTGAAAGGGCGCTATACGGCGGATGGAGGTCCTAATTTGCGGGTTTTTGTGGAGGGGGGGCGAGAGCACGCATTCCCTATAGCCGGCTGGTGGGGACTTGGGGACAGGGTGGATTGGGGCTTCCGGACCTGGGTGCCTATGCTTTGGCTTGCCAGGCTAGACACCTGGGGGATTGGTTGGGTAGCACAGAGGTGTACACGCCCCTGGCCATGGAAGCAGCCTACGCAGCTCCGACTTTTTTACTTGCCCTCTTACATCTTGATGACCGTGTGCTCCCAGTTCCTTTAGCTTCTAGTGTGGTGCTGGATTCGGTGCGTCGAACCTGGCGACAGCTAAACGTTTATTGGAAGGGGAATTGGAGGGTCTTGAGCTGGTTGCCTATTCATGGTAATGTTCTGTTTACCCCGGGTATGGATACTGCGATCTTTCGAGTCTGGGAAAGGCACGGTCTTCATAGTTTAGGTCAGGTGGTGGAACCCTCGGGGAAATGCAAAGGGTTTCTGCCGCTCTGTGCTGAGTATGGACTGGGGCCGGCTCACTTTTTAGCGTATTTGCAGATTTCACATTATGTGGCCTCCTTGTCGGCAACGGAGTTACAGACAGACCGCTCGGCGCGAATTTCAGAATTTTTTGACTTGGGTGGAGAGACCCCGCCGTCCATTCGGGTGTTGAAGTCCCGCTTAGTTCTGTACCGACCCTCTCTGGATTATCGTCCGGTGGAGCTGGCGTGGGCTGGGGAGATGGGGAGGGAGATCCCTCCAGGTACCCTTCTTGCAGCCTTGCGAAGAGTGCGCGAGCTGGCGGAGGGAGCACGCTGGAGAGAAATGCAATTTAAATGTCTCACTAGGGTTCATTTTTCCCCCCGACGGGCTCTCCGTTCGCATTTAACTTTGGATGGCCGGTGTCCGAGGTGCTGGGAACCTTTAGCGACTTTATTGCATATGTGGTGGGGGTGTCGGTTAATTCGCCCCTACTGGGCAAAAATTAGCACCTTTATGGGGGGGTTGCTGGGGCAACGGGTGGGTTGGGATGTCTCCTTAGTTATACTGGATCAGTTGCGTCCCACGCAGCCCAAAGGTAAATGGGCGCGGCTGTTGCTGCGTAAGGCTTGTCTGGTGGGTAAAGGCCCCCTACTGCGCAGATGGCGGGAGCGGAGTCCGCCCTCCTTTTGGTAGTGGCGTAATGCCTTTCATCAGTTGATGCTTTTGGAGGCCCGGGGTGCCAGGGGGAGCGTCAGGCGATGACCGCTGTTTCAGCTACTATGGGATCCCTATATACAGAATTTGACCCCCCGCAGTCGGAATGAAGTGCTACAATTGGGTGCCTAGGCGTGGGTGCGGCACTAGTAGCTTGGTGACTGTATTAGTGTGAGGTTCTTGGGGTGTCCCTGTACGGGACTGGATGTGACTATAGGGAGGGGGGTTGGGCGGTTGGGGGAGGGGGGATAAACTATACTGGGTTAAAATGCACCTGTAACTGTGATTGTACTCCTGGTTGGGGATAAGAATCTACCCCATTAGGAGTTTGTTTACTGTTTTGTTGGCTGTTGTTGATGGTGTGTATTAAATAAAGTATATAAAAAAAAAGCCACTCAAATGGATGCA
This sequence comes from Ichthyophis bannanicus, assembly GCA_033557465.1. NCBI lineage: Eukaryota > Metazoa > Chordata > Amphibia > Gymnophiona > Ichthyophiidae > Ichthyophis > Ichthyophis bannanicus. Next base: position 242,318,999 of record CM066032.1, read on the forward strand.
GAGAACTCTGCTCTGGATAGACTTTCAAAGTCAACCTCCATTCCTGCCAAGAAAAAAACTTTTAAAAAGTCTTTTATTCAAAAAGGGCAGATTTCCTTCTACTTCTGTCCAACAATCTTCTACTGGTCGCTTTGCCACTAAGCGTCAGCAACCTAAGCAGGCCAGGCCTAAGTCTACGGGGGCTGCTGCAACTCAGCAGTCCCAACCTCCTCAGGGTTTTTGACTTGATGCTAGAGAACTTAGCCTTTCTGGCCCTACAACAGCCAGAACCTCTCACCATTCCAGGAAGGTTAGCTCATTTTGCTCCCAGATGGGAGCAAATCACATCAGAGCAGTGGACCCTCTCCATCATAAGACAGGGCTACAAACTTCATTTCTCAGACCTTCCTCCCCACACCATGGTGAGACACTTCAATTCTCCCACATCTCTTCTCGACCTTCTAGGTCAAGAGGTGACTACCCTTCTTGCCCAAGGGGCAATAGAAGAAGTTCCTCTTCTTCAACAAGGGTCAGGGTTCTACTCCCCCTATTTTCTCATTCCAAAGAAGACAGGGGGATACAGACCCATCTTAGATCTCAGAGAATTGAACAAATCTCTATGTAAGGAGAAGTTCAAGATGCTTTCTCTGGGCACTCTCCTTCCATACCTTCAAAGTCAGGATTGGCTTTGTTCTCTAGATCTCAAGGATGCGTACACATGTCCTCATCCATCCATCTCACAGAAGATTCCTACGTTTTCTTTTCCAAGAAAAACATTACCAATACAGAGTCCTTCCTTTTGGTCTGGCCTCTGCTCCAAGAGTGTTCACCAAATGCATGGCAATAGTTGCTGCATTTCTACGCACTCTGGGAATATTTGTCTTCCCATACCTGGACGACTGGCTCATCCGAGCTCCATCTCAGTCAGAGGCCCAGATTTCCCTGGACCGCACAAGGCGCATTCTGCAGTATCTGGGACTTGTGGTAAACCTCCCAAAGTCCCAGCTCACCCCTACTCAGTCCCTGGAATTCATAGGGGCCTGGTTGGATACCACCACTGCAAGGGCCTACCTTCCTCAGGCCCGTTGCCAACGCCTAGTGCAGTTAGCCTCCCAGATTCAGTCAAAGAGCCACTTAACTGCCCGGGAGATGCTACAACTGCTAGGCCACATGGCTTCCACAGTGCATGTGGTACCCTATGCTCGCCTACACATGAGAGCAGCTCAATGGACTTTGTCCACCCAGTGGACTCAAGCTTCAGGAGCTCTCTCAGACCAAATAGCAACCTCCAAACGTCTCTTTTGGTCTCTCCAATGGTGGATGTCCACTCAAAATCTGTTGCTGGGGTTCCCCTTCCAACAGTTATTGCCCCAAGCAACCCTCACAACAGATGCTTCCCAAACGTGTTGGGGAGCTCATCTACAAGACCTCTCCACTCAAGGCACTTGGTCCCCACAGGAGACCTCTCTTCATATCAACCACTTGGAGCGTCGAGCAGTTTTTCTAGCTCTCAAGGTCTTTCATACCCTCCTCAGCTACAAGACAGTCCTCATTCATACGGACAATCAAGTAGCCATGTTTTACATAAACAAGCAAGGAGGAAGTGGCTCTCTGTCGCTTTGCAACAAGCTTTAAGATTATGGGCCTTCGCCAGAGAGCATCAAATCCATCATCTGGCAGTATACCTCCCAGGAATCCAAACCTCTTGGCCAGACAGACTCAGTCGAGTTCTGCTTCCACACGAATGGTCCCTGCACATGGATCAGGTACTCAGAATCTTCCAAGAATGGGGAACCCCGGACATAGACCTCTTTGCAAGTCCGTGGAATGCCAAACTTCCCCGGCTCTGTTCCAGAATTCCGTGTCAGGGAGTTCAGGCCAAGGATGCCTTCCTCCTTCATTGGGGTCAGGGCTTCCTGTATGCCTTTCCACCCATTCCCTTGATTCCCAAGACTCTGTTCAAACTCCAGAGGGATCAAGGATCTATGATCCTCATAGCTCCACGCTGGCCACGCCAAGTGTGGTACCCTCTACTTCTAGTTCTCTCCCAAGCCCCCTCCCTGGACTTGAGAGCTGCTCCAGACCTTCTGTCCCAGGAGGAAGGGACTTTGTGGCACCCAAACCCCAAGTCCCTTCACCTCAGAGCTTGGTTACTGAAGGCCTAGACCTTCAAGGCTTGAATCTTTCTCAGCAAGTGAAGGATATCCTCCATGCTTCCAGAAAACCTTCCACTAGGCGTTCCTATGCTTTTAAATGGAAAAGATTTTCCATTTGGTGTGCTGAAAAGGGTCTTGACCCTCTAACACTACCTTTGAATTCTCTATTGGAATATCTCCTGCATCTTTCCACTGCAGGCCTTAAGACAAATTCAGTAAAGGTCCATTTGAGTGCTATTGCAGCATCCCTTAAGCCTGTCAATGGACAGCCTATTTCCTCTCATCCTCCTTATTGCAAGATTCATGAGAGGCCTAACTTTAACTAAACCTCCCATTAGGCCTCCTCCGGTGGCATTGGATTTAAATCTGGTTCTTGGTCAGCTTATGAAGCCTCCTTTTGAACCCTTAGCCACCACCTCCTTGAAATGTCTTTCCTGGAAGGTTATTTTCCTTATTGCAGTCACCTCAGCTCGCCGCATCAGTGAGCTGCAGGCCTTAGTGGCTAATCCACCTTATACAAGGTTCCATCATGATAAGGTAGTCCTTAGGACCAATCCACACTTTATGCCTAAAGTGGTCTCACCTTTTCATCTTAATCAAGAGGTATATTTACCTGTCTTTTTTCCAGCTCCTCATGCATCAAGGGCAGAGAAGAGTCTTCATACTCTGGATTGTAAAAGAGCTCTTGCCTTTTACTTACAAAGATTCAATATCATATCTGATGTAAATTCTTCAACAAATTTGTTTCATCTTATATTCTTAACTTAGAACCGGGTCTCAGACTGTTTTCAGTACTTATAATGGGATTCAACCCCGTAGTACTATTTGCATCAATGACCACGGTCCTTTGATTTGTTCCTTTCCTTTTATCAATCTCTTAACATTGTAAATACGAGCATAAAGCTTCTACTTCTTATAAGAGTATAGCTAGAGGAATGGAACTTAACTTATAGATGATTTTATAGAAGTGAATTATGCTCTTGATTAGACTTTCCCCTAGGAAGCATAAGAGCATAATTCACTTCTATAAAATCATCTATAAGTTAAGTTCCATTCCTCTAGCTATACTCTTATAAGAAGTAGAAGCTTTATGCTCGTATTTACAATGTTAAGAGATTGATAAAAGGAAAGGAACAAATCAAAGGACCGTGGTCATTGATGCAAATAGTACTACGGGGTTGAATCCCATTATAAGTACTGAAAACAGTCTGAGACCCGGTTCTAAGTTAAGAATATAAGATGAAACAAATTTGTTGAAGAATTTACATCAGATATGATATTGAATCTAAGGCGGTAGTTTTGAGGAACGTTTATATCTTTAACAAGGAATTGTCTCCTCTATAAAACAAAATAGACCTAAAACATTAAGTTTTACTTACAAAGGACACAGCAACATAGAAAGTCTTCTCAGCTCTTTGTTGCTTTTGATCCTTCTCATTTGGGACTTCCAGTCTCTAAGAGGACACTGTCCAATTGGATTGCTCAGTGTATTTCTTTCGCCTACCAGAGTAAAAACCTTTCTCTGGAGAGCTATGTCACAGCTCATAATGTGAGGGCCATGGCCACCTCTATGGCTCATCTAAATTCTGTGTCCATCGACCAGATCTGTCGAGCAGCCACCTGGGCCTCCGTTCATACCTTCACAGCCCATTACTGCTTGGACAAGGACTCCGCCGGGATGCCTTGTTTGGTCAGGCTGTTCTCAAACACCTGTTCCATTCTTAATCAACTCCTACCCTCCTTCCCTGGATGGATGCCTGAGATCCATAGGAGGAGGTAGAACCCTTCCCAGGGTCTCTCATCCTTGGGGATCTCCCAGGCATCTTTAGCTAGGGAGTCCCCATATGTGAAGACTCATTCCTGCTTGTTCCTGGAGATAGCACAGTTACTTACCTGTAGCAGGTGATCTCTGGGAACAGCAGGAATAAGTCTTCACAACCCTCCCACCCCCCTAGGAGTTGTACCTCTCTATCTATCTTTCCTTTCCTCTCTCTCTCTATTGTCTCAGCTTTAAACTCGAACTGAGGAGAGGCGGTTAGGAAAGGCGGGAAGGCAGCGCGCAGGCGCTGTGGGATGCTCCCAAAAGCTTTCCTTTTTGGGAAGCTGGGGAGCGTTCCCGTGCAGGCTCCGTCGGTACCGACGTACCCATATGTGAAGACTTATTCCTGCTGTTCCCAGAGATCACCTGTTACAGGTAAGTAACTGTGCTTTCCGTCCCAGTTTGTTAAACCTCTACAAGCTGGTTCTCCCAGCTCTTCTTCCAGACCCAATTAAAGTTCCTACCTCAGAACTCCTTTGCATGGCTTGCCCTGGAAGGACTTCTGGCTCCACGGGCCTCTCTCCCTCCTGCAGACTGCTGTGTTTTTAACTGCTCCCTGTGAGCCACGCTCTCCCAGCCCCAAACTCTTGGAGAAGACTCTTAGAGGGGACTGTTGATAATCCCTTTTGAGAGGGATGGGTAACATTCTATAGAACTCCTCATAATCTTGTTTTGGTTTAAAGCATCCATTTTACCTATGGTTTTATGAAAGAAATATGTTTAAAATCATTTATGTATGACCTAGATTAGTGGTGGTGGTCACTTTTTTTTTATGAAATTATGGAACTTAACTGGATACATCCATTATATAGTATCTTACGTTTCATGTTAGTAATATCAGGGTTATTTTATATAATCTTTTTCAGGTCACTAACACTCTGATTTAATAAGGATTATGGATTGTATGTATTGTACAGTCTCTCATATTTTGGGCAAGAGTGCCCACTGGTTTATTCTTTTGTTTTTGAAGATAGATTACAAAAACCATGCTACTTATTACTAACAAACACTTTTTAACTGCATATTTGTATTTATATAGTAAGATTTCAAAAATTTAATTTAGAAGGTGAAATGTTACCTACTTGATTTCCTTTCCTAGGGTCCTGTCTGGAGACCAATCCAGCTCAGTCAAGTATCTCCAGTGCTGCTGAAACACTGAACTACTTTCAGTTTTCTGGCCTTTGCCAGCGGCTTCCCACTCTCAGTGGCTTCTAACAATATTCCCAACTCTGTCACAATAAACCAATGGGTCCCTACCTCACAATAATGCCAAATTCCACAGGTTCCCAACCTATCCTTCTGACCTCAGTCAGCTCACTCTCCCTGTGAGAATTACTCTCCTACTTTCACCCGATGAGAACTTCAAACCCTGGCTACAACCAGTTACCTCACTCTCTCTACCAGTGAGTATTAAAGTACTATTGGATACATACCTTTTCCCTACAGGCTATCAGCCCCGCATAGCGGGTCTCCCACCTACTATCTGGCCTTCATACTCCAAGTGAGATTTGAATAACAACTGGGTACCTGATATTCTCCAGGAACAAGCAGGAAGTCAGTCCTCACATAGGGGTGACGTCGGCAGCGATGTAGCCCACGTGGAGCATTACCCCAGCTTTCAAAGAAAACCTTTGGGAATGCTACCATGCATGCGTGGTCCCCTTCCCGCCCAAGAGTGCCATCTTGCTCAGTCTTTTTTTTCTTTTTTTTTTTTTTCGGTGGAGCCCAACGGACATGGTCCTCTTCTCTCCTGGAAAAGGTTCTTTGATTCCTTCCTTTTGTCCGGTTTGCATATTGGTTCGCTTCCCGCCTCAAGGCTACACCACCGGTGCCAATCTTGGCTACCTTTTTTCCCCATATTCCTTGAGGTTCCACCTTGACCAGTCTTTGTGCCATTTTTTGCCCAGGGGTCCTGAACCTCGGCTGGGTGTGCTCTCATGATGACTCCCCGGTGGGTTTAAAAAAAATGTGACTGCTGCAGTCAGACTATCTCAGTCACTGGTACTCATGACTGCTGCATCCGTTGCCTGGACCCGGACCACGACAGTTCTACCTGCAACCGGTGCCACGCCATGACCCCTAAAACAAATAGGAGGTGGTCTGAGTTGCAGAGGAAGCTGTTCCCAAGATCTGACTCTGCGCTGGCTTCCCCATCGCCGAGCCCTGAAGCCAGCCCTTTGCGAGAGGTCCGGGCGTCCTTGTGGCAGTGGCTCCTCCGGTGTGGCCCCAGACCTTCCCAAAAACAAGGTCCCAAAGGAGGTGCCTCCGATCAAACCTGGCAAGGTCCCTCAACGGGACTCAGGTGACTCAGAGCAGCGCCCTCAGAAAGTCTCGAGACAGTCCTCAGCCAGCTGAGACTGCGCCAGAACCCGTGAACCTATAGTCTTCCTCAAGGATGCACTCTCTGGAGTGCCAGCATCGGACCTGAGACCTTTGGTGTCCACGCCGAGTGCTGCACAGCCATCTGGCCTTGAGTCGTGCATGGCGGCCATGGAGCAGAGCCTCTTCTCTATCTTGGACCTTGCAGTGGGCATCATTGGCCTCAACACCGGGCTCCTCGGCCAACCTCTGGGCATCGAACTTGGCACCAAGCACCACTGGTCTCGGGTAAGTTCTCAGCATCTATCGAGGGTCTCGATCACGCTCCTTGGGGTTCTGATCCTCTCTGGCGAGTTTCTGGGAGTCTGACCACAGGTCCTCGGGAGGGGGGGTCTGGTTCCCTGGGGCTGACTCCTTGATGCCCTCAGGCTCCACCTGGGAGACCAAGGTTGAGGCTTCCCTGGAGACCTCCCGACGCCTCCCGATACCAGGACGTCCCCTCCAAACTGTCTCCCCCAGAGCCACTCCTCACCTGAGGACGTGGCCTTTTATGACTTCGTTCGTGACATGGTTTGGGTTCTTTCGATCCAGACTGTTGGAGGAGGACCCCATGCACAGAGGACTCGAGATCCTACAATATGAGTCCCCTCCCAAGGAGACTCTTATGGTGCCAGTTCCACCCATACTTCAGAGATTGCTCCTCCAGATGTGGGAGTCCCCGGTCTCGCTGCCGGTGGTCTGTCGGCGCCTGGACGCCATCTATTGCGTCCAGAAGGGCCCCAGGTTCCATAAGCCGCAACTCAATGGTGGTTAAGTCCTTCATGCAAAAACTGAAGAGTCAAAAGATCTACTTTTCTGTCCCTCCTGACAGGGAAGCCCGGGTCCTCAACGCCATTGGGCACGTGCTACCATGGCGCCATGCTCGGGTGCTGTATACAGGCATACGAATTGCACATTGGAATGTACCTTAAGTGCCTGATACAGGAACCTTTGGGGTTCTTGGCAGGCCTCGCCGGGGAACCTCTGCAGAGGTTCCAGTTCCTAGCAGCAGGCATCCAGGAAACTTTTTCAAATTCCTCTACCGGACTGCCTATGATCGTTTAGAGTCTGCAGCCAGGGTTGCAGCCACCGGTATTGGGATCCGGCACCAGGCATGGCTACAGACCTTGGACCTGGAGCAGTGGGTACAGGAAAAGCTCCTGGATGTCCCCTGCAATGGTAAGAACCTATTCGGGAAACCGATACCTGACTGATAAGGCTGCAGAAGATCGAGGCCGAGGTAGTGACCCGGCAGAGGCTGTCCAAAAAGACCTCTGCTCTCCCAAGGAAAAAAGCCCATGCTGGCCACTACCAACCTTACTCGGGGCAGCCTCACCTGACCTCGCAGCCAAAAGGCCAAGGACACGGGCTTTGGAAGCCCAAGGATCCCAAGTCCCAGACACCTGCTCCCACCCAACTATGGGTAGCTTTTGACTCCCTTGGCTGGGCCTCCCGTGTTTCTAGGAGAGCTGCCACAACCTCTCCTCCACCAGGCCTTTCTTGCCACAGAACTCCCAGGTTTGCTCAGGGACAGGGCAGTGGAACCAGTACCCCAACACCTTTTGGGGAAAGGGGTTCTACTTAAGGTATTTCCTTGTCCCAAAATGAACAGGGGGTCTCCGACCCATACTGGACCTGCGCAATTTGAACAAGTTCCTGGTGAGGGAGAAGTTCAAGATGCTGTCCCTTGGGACACTGCTGCCCTACCTCCGCCAGGGAGACCGGCTCTGCTCCTTGGATCTCAAGAATGCTTAACACCCACATCCTGATCCACCCCTCCCACAGGCATTACCTGAGATTTGTGGTGAGGTGGGGGCAGCACTACCAGAACAGGATGCTGCCGTTTGGCCTTGCCTCCTCTCCAAGGGTCTTTACAAAATGCCTGGCAGTTGTAGCCTCTGATGTGTGCCTCCAAGGGGCCCATGTCTTCCCTTATCTGGACGACTGGCTCATCAGAGGTGGCACACCTCTTGAGGCCAGGTGGGCCACAGGGCTCACTATCCACACCTTGCTGCATTTGTGGTTCATCAACTACCCCAAGTCCAGCCTCTCCCCGGCCCAGGACTTGGAATTCATAGGGGCCCAGCTGGACACTCTGCGGGTCAAGGCCTTCCCTGTGGAGAGAGCCCACCGCCTGATGCAGCTGGCAAGGGATGTGCAGAACTGCAGTTTGGTGCCAGCTCGCCTACTCCTCTGCCTGTTAGGCCACATGGCCTCAAGAGTTCGCTATGCCTCTGGCCTGTCTGCATATGTGGGCAGTCCAGTGGTGCCTCTGTGCCCAGTGTATGTAGGCAATGGGCAGGCTGAGGAACAGAGTGACGGTTATCCACCAGTTGGCAGCCTCCCTCACCTGGTGGCCCTACATCACCTCAGGGCAGGGATGTCCTTCCAGCCACTGAAGACAGACACCTCCCTTGTAGGCTGGGGCGCACATTGCGAGGGCCAGTGCACCCAGGGCATCTGGTCCCCAGAGGAATTCCTCCTGCAAATCAATCTCCTTTAGCTCAGGGCCGCCTTCCTCCACCTCCTGAGCGACCTCCCGGTCCTCATACAGACAATCAGGTTGCCATGTTCTATATCAACAAGTTGGGGGGGTAGGGTGGGGTACGGGCTCTTATTCCCTCTGTCAGGAGGCAATGGCCCTCCAGGCCTTTGCAGTACACAACCATATCCTTCTGAGGGCAGTGTACCTACTGGGCCAGGACAACTGCCTGGCGGACAGCCTCAGCTGGGTCCTTCAGCCTCACAAGTAGCACTTGGACCCAAAAGTGACCAGGAGACTTTTCCATCTCTGGGGAAGATCCTGGCTGGACCTGTTTGCCTTCCTGGTCAACTCACAGCTGCCCAAATTCTGCTCCCCTTAGCCACACCACAGGAGGGTGGTGGCGGACGCCTTCCTGATCTCCTGGTTACAGGGCCTACTTTATGCATTCCCTCAGACACCCCTGATAGCCAAGTGCCTTTTCAAGATCCAGAGCAATCACATCTCAGTAATCATAATTGCACCCAGGTGGCCCAGGCTTCCCTGTTTCCCCCTGCTGCTCTCCCTATCATTGGCAACCCCAATACCACTGGGCCAGGACCTAGACCACCTGGGCCAGGAGGGGGGGCTCCCTACTACATCCCAACCTGGGGTCCTCAACACTGACAGCATGGCTGCTGAAAGGGGTAGCACTGGCCCCTTTCAACTTCCCAGGTGAGGTCGAGGAAATTCTCCTGGCCTCCTGGAAGCCATCAACCAGAAGGGCTTATGCTTTCAAGTGGAGAAGGTTCTCCATCTGGTGTTCAGAAAGGAATGAGAACCCGTTCTCCTGTCAGGTAGAGCTCATGCTGCAGTACTTGCTGCACCTCTCTCTTAGGCTTGAAATGTAACTCAAGGCTGCATCTCAGCGCCATAGCAACTAACCATCACCCTATAGAAGAGAAGCCCCTCTCAGGCCAGCCTTTGATCTCTAGATTCCTGAGGAGCCTCCTACTATCCAAGCCCCCTCTCTGCCCTCTGGGAGCAAAGTGGGACCTCAATGTGGGGCTCTCCCAGCTCACTAGGCTTCCGTTTGAGACTTTGGCCACCTGAGACACCTCTCCTGGATGGTGGCCGCCTTGGTGGCATTGACGTCCGCTCACAGAGTAAGCAGGCTGCAGGCGCTGGTGGCAGACACGCTCTATATCAGGTTCTGTACGAACAGGGTGGTGCTTTGCACACATCCCAAATTCCTTCCGAAGGTGGTGTCTGCTTTTCATCTTAATTAGGAGGTAGTTCTCCCCACCTTCAGGTAGTTATCTCCACCTTCTTCCTGTGGTCGCATGCCGGCAGGGAGGTGGTCATCTTGCATACCCTGGATTGCAAGAGGGCCCTGTCCTTTTATTTACAGAGGACCAAGGCTCATCAAAAAGCTCCTCAGCTTATCTCCTATGACCCCCAGCAGACTTGGGGCTACCTGTGACCAAGTGAATGCTGTCTACCTGGGTCGGGACTGTATTTCCCTCGCTTATGAGCAAGCTGGCCTCTCTTTGGAGCGTCAGATCACATCTCCAGGAACAAGCAGGAATGAGTCTTCACATATGGGTACGTCGATACCGACGGAGCCTGCGCGGGAATGCTCCCCAGCGTCCAATCAGAAAGCTTTTGGGAGCATCCCACAGCGCCTGCGTGCTGCCTTCCCACCTTTCCAACTGTTTCTCCTCAGTTTTCGTTTTTCCGCGGAGCCGGCAGGATGTACTCCTGTCACCGCAGAAAATTTCTTTAATTCTTTTTTAATTCTTTAATTCTTTGTTTTCTCGTGGTCGCGGCTGTTTTTTCCCGCCTCCACCGGTACCGCCGGTGGGTTTTTTCTTTTCTTTTTCTCAAACTCGGGGAAGGTTTTCCCTCAGTTTCTGTCTTAAATTTTTGGGCCTGTAAGGCCTCTCCACCATGGAGCCGCCTTCTCCTAAGAAGTGCCAAATTGTGGAAATTCTCTATAAGTAATGACTATATTCTTAGTAACCGCTCCTAGTAAAAGGTACCTATGCAGTAGTATTATCCTTGTAAATAGATTATAAATAATTACCCTTGTTATCCAAGTTCCTTCTCTTGTTATCTGTAAACTCATGCATGTTGACTGTACTGAGATTTTTGTTCTATGTGAACCACGCTGATGCTGAATAGTGCGGTATATAAGAGAATATAAATAAATAAATAAATATAGTTTTCTTTTTAGACTCAAACAACTGGTGTCTAACCTGCTTGGGTCCTGACCCTTTTCCTCCGGAGCCATTAGGCTACAATTTTATGAAGAAATTTTCCATTTCGAGTTTCCCTCGATACCCAGTTCCCTTCCAGTGTCAGGGCACTGACCAATTCTTCTCTACAGGATCAGGTAACCCACAAACAGTCTGTTAAGACTAGCCAATCCTTGAGTGGTAGGTCTCATGCCAGGCATGATGACGGCTCCGGCCTTGCCCTCAAGACCCTATTGGCTTCAAAACGCCGGCGGGAGTTTTCGGTCTCCAAAGCCTTTCAGGGGTTTCAGGTTGTTCCTGGGGCTCACCCCTCACAGAACATACCTGAGCCATGCCTGGTGGTGGCATCCGCTTCGAGCGGTACCGATACCCCGGCATCGGCACTGGTGTTGAGTGATCCACTCTTCACCAGGGATCGTCATCTGGCAGCGTCGGTACCTTTGGGACCGATCGATACGTCCCAGTTTGACTTTTCAGTATCTCAGCCATGCTCGGTGGTGGCATCTTCTTCGAGCGGTAGCGATGCACCGGTGTTGAGTGATCCACTCTTCACCAGGGATCGTCATCTGGCGGCCTCGGTACCTTCGGGACCGGTCGATACGTCCCAGATTGACTTTCCGGTATCGACAGCATCGCCGATACCACCACCGATGTCAGTACCCTCCAGACATGCATCGATAGACTCACTCCCTTCGATGCCGAGTCTGGAATCCATATCTAGTCTAGAAGACTGGGTACCGACGCGTCTCGGAACCGACGCTTATCGGTTCCGGATGCGCAGTACCGAGGATACTCACCAGGGGTTTTTAGTTGCCTCGGTACCGCTTGAGCAGCCTCCGATGACTGTTTCGATGGCGTTATCGCCTCAGATTCCGGCACAGCTACCGGTATCGCTATCTATGTCGATTCCTGCAGTGACATCGGGACCAGCCACTTCCATGCTTTTTTCAACAGGATTGCTCCTTTCTATACCTAGTTTGGAGTCTATACCTGACATGGACAATGCAGTTCTGCCTGTCTCAAATCGTGACTGCCAGTACCAGTATCCATCTAGGGCGGCTCTTTTTCTGCACCGGACCAGTACATCCTCTGGTGCCCAGGCTGCTACTTCATCTTTACCCTATCCAGGGATGGTTCCCATTGGAGATCCTTCTTTTCAGATATTTCTCCTTGACATGGCAACATTCCTTTTTATTCCTATCCCTAGCTGTGATCCTATTCAAGGCTCTCCAGCACAAAAGGGAAATATAATGCTTCCTTTACATCATTCTTTGCAGGATCTTCTTCTGAAAATATGGGAAACACCTTTAAGGGTTCTCTCACCTTCTACAGTAACTGATGTTCTGTATCAGGTGCCCCCCTCTCCAGGGTTTCAAAAGACTCAACTTCCCCATCATTCCATTGTAGTGGAATCAGCAATGAGGAAGGTCAAAAGCAAGAAGAAGTATTCTTCTTATCCGCCAGGTCGTGCATCTAGAGCACTTGATGCCTTTGGACGTCAAACCTTCCAAACATCTATGCTGGCAACAAGGATTATCTCTTATATTTTTTATATGAGTCTATCTCTCCAGGAGGTCACAAAGAAATTATCTCTTTTGACTCCTTTTTTATCAGAGCCCAAGGCTGCAGACTTTTCCTTACTTCTTAGTCATAGCCAAAATATTTCTTGGCTTCTTTCTCGTGCTTCTCTAGACTCTTTTGAGTCTGTTAGCAGAACCTCTGCTATAGCCATAGGAGCACGACGTAAAGCCTGGCTCCAGGCTTCAGACTTGAACAGATGGGCACAACAAAGACTGGGTAATTCTCCTTGTACTGGAGAAAATCTCTTCAATAGGGAGGCTTTACGTCAGGTTGCTCATTGCTCCACTGACTTCCCTGTTTCTGGAGGCTGTCCTAAGCCTTCTCTTTCCCCAGTCAGTAGGAAGTGTCCTACCAAACCTTTTCCAAGGAAAAGAATGTTTCACTCTTCTCCTGCCCATTCTACAGATGTTCCCAAGCAGGGGAAACCTCGCCCTGGTCTGAAGAATCCAAACTCTAGCCAGGCTTGAACTGACCCAGCAACCATAGGTTCCTGAAGGTTACAACCTACAGTTAACTTCTTCTTAGCAGAAGTTTTTTCACTGTTTTTTCCTTCAAAACTCTACACAGGGATTCATTTCTTCAAAACATCCTTTTCCTCCTAGATATGCTGAGCTGTCAGGATATTCATGTCTATGGGTCACAGGTTTCTCCTCTTCTTCCTACCAAGAAGGGAAGTTAACAACTATCCCATGATAGTTTTTCTGTCCCAACATGAATTTTTTCCTTCCACAGACTTACTATATGGTAAGTCACCCTTCAGCTCCTCTTTCTCTACTCTCTCATCCAGGGTTCCCCCTGAATGAGTGGTCCCATATCAATGCAGGGCTTCTCTAGCCTTTCATTCCAGTGTAGGGTTTTTTTTCCCCTTGAATTCCCTTCTTTTCTCTAGGCAGCTCATCAGACAGGGACAGGAAGTCTCCTCTCCTTTTGTCTGTTCTCTCTGTTTTACACAAGACGATTCTCTCTGCTATCTCATTCAGCAGCTGACTATGCAGGAGTTCCAGTGATTGGTCTACTGGTACTTTTCCACAAGTTTCCAGTCTATCTTCCACTACTTTCTGTCTGGCCTTAGTAGTGATTCCAAGATAGTGCTTTCATCTATCTTGGATAATCCTAATCACTTCAGGCTTATCATACTATCTTCTTTTCTTGCCATCTCCACTCCCTTGGCTTTGGCAGCACAAGTTGACCTACAGCCAGTTTTATTTTCTAATTCTCCTGCATAATGCTCTCTGCAATTTTAAGAGAAGCTTTCTACTATGGGCCCTTGCTAGAGAGCATGGGGTTTTGTCTCTGACGACTATTCTATATGGTGGGAAAGGCTTGTCAGTCATTTTCCATGACTGTGAGGGTTCTCCACACCCTGTTATCTCCTGTTCTCCAGGACCAAGCAGGAAGTCAGTCCTCACTTATGGGTGACGTCGGTGCCGACGGAGCCCTCGCGGAGCAATTTTCCCCAGCTTTCAAAGAAAGCCTTTGGGAATTGCAGCGCGCATGCGCGGTCCTCTTCCCGCCCAAGGGTGCCATCTTAGCCAGTCTTCTTTTTTCCGCGGAGCCCTACAGACGTACCCGTCGTGTCCCCGCGAAAAAGTTGATATTTCTTCATAATTTACTCTTTTTTCCTTCGGTTCGACGCCGGTCTTTTTCCCGCCCGGACTCGCGACGCTGGTCACGAGTCCTCTTCTTCTTTTCGGTTTTTCTGACTTAGTCAGTTTTCGTTTTCGGTTTTTCCCTGGCAGCCCGGTCCTTTGACCTCGCCGGGGCCCTTTTTCCCCCGATGGCTGCCAGTGGTTTCAAGCGGTGTGGTCAGTGTGACCGAAATATGTCACTGACTGACACACACGACCATTGCCTCCGTTGCCTGGGTCCGGATCATGAAGAAATGATCTGTGGGCCCTGCGGCAAACTCTCCTCCAAAGCGTTGAGAAGTCGGCGGCATCAGCGGGATAGGATCTTCGCTGACCCCAGCCGTACCCGGACCTCGTCGGAGGCCTCTGCGTCCAGGGGTTCCAGCTCGGACCGTCGCCGGAGTTCCTCCGACAGGGGTTCTCCCTCTGGGGACCATCGACGTAAGGTGAAACCCGTGAGGGCGGCGTCGGTGGACGCTCCTGGCTCCGCGAGGGCCAGGTCGCATAGCCCCGATAGCCGTCCCGGGTCCTTGGAGAAGGAGCACCTCACGAAGCGACCTCGCCTGGAGTCGGAGCTGCCTGCTCGGGTAAGTCCCGTGGTCCTCCTGGACTCGCCTCCGCGACAGCCGACGTCGGGCCCCGAGTCGGGGGCTGCTGGGTCACCTGAGCTCGGACTCAGGTTGACGGCCTTGGAGAGCAGACTGTCTGCCTTCATGGACCAGCAGCGGGCACTCCTCGCTGGCTTCGCTGGCGCCGCTGCCCCGACCGCCGGGACGTCGACGTCTGTCGACCCCGGAGACCGAGCCGATCCTCGAGTCGATGCGAACTCGAGTCGATCCTCGGTCGAGGTCACCCTCGGCCTCCCGTTCAGGACCGAGGTCGCCGACGCCGACTCCCTCGGCGTCGGGGCGGCAGGCGCCGCGCCCTGCCCGGGCCGACCCCACCGAGTCCTCGTCGGAGTCTGTCTGGGAGTCTGAAGAGGAAGAGTCGCCTGATTCTTTTCGGACTCGGTGTGTCCCCTCGGACTCACCTGAGTCCGAACCTCGGAAGCAGTCCCCCCCCGGAGGATGCCCGGTTCTCGGACTTCGTCAGGGATATGGCCAAGGCTTTGGCCTTCCCTGCGGACCCCGAGGAGGAGCCTCGAGCCGAAGAGCTCGACGCCCTCCAGTATGACTCTCCCGCCAGGGAACACTTTACTGTACCGGTTCCTCCCATGCTGGAACGACTTCTCTTCCGCATGTGGGAGAGTCCGGCCACCTCGCCGGTCCTGAGCAAGCGGGTCGATTCTATCTATCGAGTCCGCAAGAGCCCTGGCTTCCAAAAAGCACAGCTACCACACCATTCCATGGTAGTGGAATCGGCCATGCATCGTCTTAAGAGCCAGAAGATGCACTCCTCGGTGCCTCCTGGCAGGGAGGCCCGTAACCTGGATGGCCTTGGTAAGAAGTGTTTCCAGGGCTCTATGCTTGCGTGTCGTGTCCAGACCTACCAGCTATACATGGGCATGTATCTCCGAGACCTGGCTAAAGAGCTAGCCGGATTCTCCGCTGGTTTGTCCGAGGAACCCTTGCGGAGGTTCCTGGCCTTGTCCACTGGCATTCGGGAATGCTCAAAATTCATATCCCGAGCAGCCTATGATGGCTTTGAAGCATCGGCTCGAGTGGCCGCAGCCGGCATCGGTGCCCGCCGACAGGCTTGGCTTCAGTCGTCTGACCTTGAGCCCTGGGTGCAGGACAAGTTGGTCGATGTCCCCTGCCGAGGCGAAAACCTCTTTGGCAAGCCCATGGCTGACAAGGCTGCACAGATTGAGACGGAGACTCTCACCAGGACTAGGCTTTCTAGGAAGACCTCCGCCCCTTCCCAGAAAAAGAAGGGCTCGGGAAAGAGGTCCTTTTACCCGAGGAAGGCGGCTGCCTACAAACAATACCCCCAATATCAGGCCCCTGCAGCTCCCCAACAGGGCCAGCAGGCCAAGGGACGGGGTAACGGGTCCCGTAGGCAGCAAGCCCCCAAGCCTGCACCACCAGCCCCTGCTCAGCAGGGTGGGGGTTTTTGACTCCTTAAGCATAGCCTCTCCCCCCCCGGCTGGTTCCTCCCAGCACCGGAGGCCGGCTGGTTCACTTCGCCCACAGGTGGTCCAGCATCACCTCAGATGCCTGGGTGCTTCAAGTCGTGCGAGAAGGCTATCTTCTCCACTTCCACCAGGTCCCTCCCTCCTATTTTCCGGGAGAACCTCCACGACCCCCTCTGCACAGGGAATTACTCCTTCAGGAGTTAGCAGGTCTTCTACAGGAACAGGCGGTGGAACCGGTGCCCCACCACCTGAAAGGTCAAGGCTTTTATTCCAGGTATTTTCTAGTACCAAAAAGGACAGGAGGCCTCAGACCCATCCTGGACTTGCGCAACCTCAACAAGTTCCTCGTGCGGGAGAAGTTCAAGATGCTTACCCTTGGAATCCTTCTGCCCTACCTCCAGCAGGGAGATTGGCTATGCTCCTTGGATCTAAAGGATGCCTACACGCACATCCTCATCCACCCAAGCCACCGCCAATACCTACGGTTTGTGGTGGCAGGAAATCATTACCAGTACAGAGTACTACCCTTTGGTCTGTCCTCCGCACCGCGAGTCTTCACAAAATGTCTCGTGGTGGTGGCGGCCCATCTCCGGCTTCACGGCCTCTGTCTTTCCGTACCTCGACGACTGGCTCATCAGAGCAGCGTCCGCTCCGGAGGTCACCAACGCCACGCGCCGCACGGTGACTCTTCTGCAGTACTTGGGCTTTGTTATAAACTTCGCACTTTGCTCCCCTCACAGGATCTCGAGTTCATCGGCGCAAGGCTGCACACTCCTCAGGCACGAGCGTTCCTACCGCTCGACAGGGCTCAACGGCTCATGGACCTAGCCGACCGTTTTCGCAGCCAGCCCCTGGTCTCCGCCAGGCGCTTCCTGAGACTACTCGGCCATATGGCTTCCACCGTCCATGTGACCCCCAATGCCCGCCTGAATATGCGACCTGCTCAATGGTGTCTCCGCAGGCAGTGGCAACAGGCCACAGGCGGCCTAGCAGACCTAGTGCGCGTCTCCGAGCCGCTGGCCTCGTCTCTTCAGTGGTGGCTTCATCGGCCGAATCTGGTGCTCGGCATGCCTTTTCAGCCGCCTCAGCCGGCCCGGGTGCTGACAACAGATGCATCCCTCCTGGGCTGGGGAGCACATTGCCAAGGGGCACGTACTCAGGGCCTTTGGACCACGTGGGAGTCTGCTCAGCAGATCAACTTCCTGGAGCTCAGAGCGATCCGCCTGGCTCTCAAGGCCTTCTCCCACCTGACCTCCCACCAGTCCGTCCTTGTCCAGACGGACAATCAAGTTGCCATGTTCTACGTGAACAAGCAGGGGGGCACGAGCTCCTTCCTTCTCTGCCGGGAAGCACAGAAGCTCTGCTCTTGGGCCGTCAGTCACGGCGTTCTCCTCAAGGCAGTTTATCTCCCAGGCCAAGAGAATTGCCTGGCGGACAAACTCAGCAGGATCCTCCAGCCGCACGAGTGGCGCCTGGATCCCTTGGTAGTTCAGAAGCTCTTTCTAAAGTGGGGCCTCCCCACGATGGATCTCTTTGCCAGCCCTCTCAACCGGCAACTTCCTCGCTTCTGCTCTCGTCAGCCACATCCCCTTCGAGTTGCGGCAGATGCTTTTCTACTCTCATGGTCTGAGAGCCTTCTGTACGCTTTCCCTCCCATCCCGCTAGTCTCTCGGACTCTTTTCAAGGTTCTCCGAGACAAAGCCTTCTTGATCCTGGTGGCCCCTCGCTGGCCCAGACAGCTGTGGTTTCCACTCCTGCTGCAATTAGCGGTAGAGGATCCATTCCCTCTGGGGTTACAGCCGGATCTCCTCACTCAGGATCAGGGGTCTCTGCTGCACCCCAACCTCAGATCTCTCAATCTAATGGCCTGGCTGCTGAGAGGGTAGTCCTTGCTCCCCTTCTCCTGCCGGCAGAGGTGGAGGAGGTCGTCCTAGCTTCTCGGCGACCTTCTACCCGCAAATGCTACGCCCTTAAATGGCGTCGCTTTTCCGTTTGGTGTACCCAACAGTCTCAGGATCCCTTCTCCTGCCCGGTGTCGGTGATCCTGCAGTACTTGCTATACCTCTCTAATCTGGGACTTAAGTCCAACTCCGTCAAAGTTCACCTGAGTGCTCTTTCAGCACATCATGTGCCGGTGGATGG
The DNA here is from genome assembly GCA_033557465.1 of Ichthyophis bannanicus. NCBI lineage: Eukaryota > Metazoa > Chordata > Amphibia > Gymnophiona > Ichthyophiidae > Ichthyophis > Ichthyophis bannanicus. Next base: position 242,337,455 of record CM066032.1, read on the forward strand.
CAGACCTCTCTCCAACGACCCTCTCGTAGCGAGGTTTCTCCGAGGTCTCCTTCTACTTAAACCACCTCTGCGCCCGCCAGCGCCTGACTGGGACCTGAATGTGGTTTTACAGCGGATCACCTGTCCGCCTTTTGAACCTATGGCTACCTGTTCTCTCCGTTTTCTTTCTTGGAAAACACTGTTCTTGATAGCCCTCACTTCCGCTAGACGCGTAAGTGAATTGCAGGCCCTCGTGTCTGATCCCCCTTACACTCGGTTCTACAAAAATAGGGTAGTCCTACGGACTCACCCAAAATTTCTTCCAAAAGTGGTCTCCCCTTTTCACATCAATCAGGAGGTGGTACTTCCAACCTTCTTTCCCAGACCACACTCCAGCCGAGCTGAAACGGTCCTCCATACCCTGGACTGTAGAAGGGCATTGAACTTCTACCTTGACCATACGCGGGAGCACCGTAAAGCTGCTCAGCTTTTTGTGTCTTTTGACCCCAATAAATTGGGGCTCCCGGTCTCCAAGCGTACTCTGTCCATCTGGGTTGCGGACTGTATCTCTTGGGCTTATGGGGCAGCCGGACTGTCCTTGGAAGGTCGAGTCACGGCTCATTGCGTTCGGGCAAAGGCTACGTCAGTGGCTTAGCTCTGCTCTGTTCCGCTGGCAGACATCTGCCGGGCCGCTACTTGGTCTTCGAGCCAGACTTTTGCGGTCCATTACTGTCTCGAGAGGGAGTCCCGCAGGGACAGTGCTTTCGGACAGGCAGTCCTCCGTAATCTCTTTGAGGTCTGAGCAACTCCTACCCTCCATCCCGGATGTGGGCTACCGGTGGGTAATAATTCAGCGAAGATTCTTTCCTTCTGTGCTGCTGAGCTAGAGGGAGCTCATTTTTGTGCTTAGGGTCTCCGGTAGCCTTAAGCTTGGGAGTCCCATAAGTGAGGACTGACTTCCTGCTTGGTCCTGGAGAAAGCGTAGTTACTCGCCTGTAACAGGTGTTCTCCAGGAGCAGCAGGAATCAGTCCTCACAACCCTCCCTCCTCCCCTTGGAGTTGCAATCATCTGCTTTAGTTTTTTTGCAAATTTTTATGCTGTCTTTTTTAGCTATGTCATCTGACTGGCTAAGATGGCACCCTTGGGCGGGAAGAGGACCGCGCATGCGCGCTGCAATTCCCAAAGGCTTTCTTTGAAAGCTGGGGAAAATTGCTCCGCGAGGGCTCCGTCGGCGCCGACGTCACCCATAAGTGAGGACTGATTCCTGCTGCTCCTGGAGAACACCTGTTACAGGTGAGTAACTACGCTTTATATACAGGATATAAGCCTTTTCTGCGTGAATGTCCAAAGAGTTTTCCAATCCTGCAGGAATATGCTGTTTTTTCCTTGCAGCTTGTCCTCATGGTATCCTACTCCTTTATGGACAGCACATATTCTACTAGTAAGACATGATACCCCTGGTGTCCCTCCAGTGGGTCATCCTGGTATCTCCCCCTATGCGTTTTCTGTCCATTTACCATGTCAGAGTTCTGCAAGACTCAGGACTTGCTGTTTACAGACTATTATCCTCTGTTTTTTCACACAACCATCCTGGTTATTCCACTGGACAGTATTCCTGCACCATCTTAGCCCGGCGAAATAGATTCTCCATATATCTTCTCAAGTAGGTTCCACCTTCTTGTTAGATGAATCTTTCTCCTTCACATCTCTTATGTGAATGTTCTTATGGGCATATCTTATCTGCTTAGTGGCAGACATGTATCTTCAGACATACATGTTCATGTATGTCTATATCTCTATATACTTCTATAGATACATATGTCTGTAAGCTGTGTGTGCATATGTTATACCCCTATATATATATATATCCCTATATATGTGTATCTGTCAAAATGTTTCCTGATAGGGAGATAAGTATGTAAATACATATCTACTTAACTGTCTATGCTATAAAGGTCTTTACCTTCCTAGAGGTTCCAGACAGTGGGTTTGCATATGTTCATACTGTCCCTCAGTATGTTGGGGGTGTTATGCACACAACCACTATTGTGGTACTGACATCTTCCACTTTACTCTAGGTCTCGCTATCCCTGAAGCACCATGCTTCAATATCTTTCCTATCTCTCACCAGCTAGGAAAGACAGTGTAGATCTTCAGTAGTTCTAAGGTTTCAGCCCTTCATACATCTGTCCTCTTTGGGAATACGGGCTTTTTCCCATACCCCTTCTTCCCTCCAGGACTGGGCTAGTTGTCCAAATTGGTCAGTCTTTCTCTTTTACGCCTAAATGTTAATGACTCTGTAGCTAAAAGAGTTTCAGCTTTTTCCCATAAAGCTTTCCACTGAAGACCTGCCGTTTTTTATACTACCCAAGTTGACACCTGGGTCACCTGCCAATTCCAGATTTGGACCTTCACCTTCACTGCCGTGAGGTCACCTTGAGGATTCCTCTACTGAATCTCCAGTAGACTCCTTCAGCCTCTCTACTTCCTGCAATCCAGTAGGTAAGGTCCATATTGTGATTGTACATTCAATATTTTTAATGGTAATTATCATACATACCAAGGACTCCTCTCCTGTAGTCCTTAGGTTAGCTGTTTTTTTTCCTACAGCTCCTCTCTTTTCAACTCCTACCCACCATCCCTCATGGGATGCCAGAGATCCATGTGTGGGAAGTGCAGTCCTGTCCCAGGGACACACATTTTATGGGATCTCCCCCTGGCATCTACAGCTAGGGAGTCCCCATATGTGAAGACTCATTCCTGCTTGTTCCTGGAGATAGCACAGTTACTTACCTGTAACAGGTGATCTCTGGGAACAGCAGGAATAAGTCTTCACAACTCACCCACCTCCCCTAGGAGTTGTATCTCTCTTTCTATCTTCCTTTCCTCTTTCTCTCTCTCTCTTTGTCTCAGCTATGAAACTCAACTGAGGAGAGACAGTTGGAAAGGCATGAAGGCAGTACGCAGGTGCTGTGGGATGCTCCCAAAAGCTTTCTGATTGGACGCTGGGGAGCGTTCCCACGCAGGCTCTGTCGGTACCGACGTACCCATATGTGAAGACTTATTCCTGCTGTTCCCAGCAATCACCTGTTACAGGTAAGTAACTGTGCTTACTCATCGCGTGAAGGCTATGGCCACATTGGTGACCAACCTATGCGCAGTGCCAGTGTAAGAAATCTGTAAGGCCGCCATATGGTCTTCAGTCCATATGTTTGCAGCCCACTATTGCCTTGAGAGTCCTGCAGGGACAGTGCCTTTGGCCAGGCAGTGATCAGAAGCATTCTCGGTGTATAGGCAACTCCTGCCCTCCAACCCTTCAGTGTTCAGGTTACCGGAGTTATTGTGATGCTGGACGCTGGGTCTGCAGAGCCTCTTGGTAGGCACTCGCCACCTGCAGCTCATGACCTCCCTTGGATCGCCACTGCTGCTGTTGTGGTTTGGGCCCGGGCAGCCGGGAGCTAGGAAGTCCCATATGTGTGGACTGACTTCCTGCTTGTTCCTGGAGAAAGCATAGTTACTCAGCTGTAACAGGTGTTCTCCAGGGACAGCAGGAATTAGTCCTAACAGCCCTCCCTTCTCCCCTGGGAGTTGCTTTCTTTACCTTTTTGTCCTTTGCCTAAGCTGTGTCATCTGACAGAGCAAGATGGCACCCTTGGGTGGCAAGGAGACCACACATGCGTGGTAGCATTACCAAAGGCTTTCTTTGAAAGCTGGGGTAATGCTCCGCGTGGGCTCCATCTGTGCCGATGTCACCCATATGTGAGAACTGATTCCTGCTGTCCCTGGAGAACACCTGTTACAGGTGAGTAACTGCTTTTTTCCTTAGGCTACCCAACCCTAGCATGGTAGTGCTTCAGCCCACTATGTGGCCCAGCTTACCTTAGTTGGTCTGACCTCTCTCTCCAGGCTCCCCACCTCTTCATCTAACTGTCAGGCTTTTTTTATCCATTTTGAGGCAGGGCCATGTCTACCTTGCCTACTGGGAGCATTCGAGCTCCCCCTGCAGTTCCTCCATGAGTGTGCACTCGGCCCTCTATTAGAACTCACCTTAGCTCTTACTATTACTACTGCTGAACATTTGTATAGCACTACAGAATATATGCAGTGCTGCACAGACATGTAAGAGACGGTCCCTGCTCATCGGAGATTACAATCTAGTCAAGATGGATAACACAGTAGATGCAGAAAGGGATTCATCTAGGGGGAATGGTAAGGAAACACAAAGGAAATCAGGTGAGTCAAGATACGAAACCAGCAGCGAATAGGTGAGTTTTCAGCCTGGATTTGAAAAGGGCCAGAGAAGATGCCTAATGTACAGACGGGTAGTTTGTTCCAGGCATAAGGGGCAGCATCTGGAGTTAGCAATAAAAGAGAAGCACAGATAGACACAATTTTCCAAAAGAGCAGAGTTTCTGGGGAAGAAGGGTGTAGGGAGGTAAAAGAGGAAAGGTAGTGAGGAGCTGCAGAGTGAATGCACTTATAGGTCAGCAGGAGAGGTTTGAACTGGATGCGGAAATGGATAGGGAGCCAATGAAGTGACTTGAGAAGAGGAGTAATATGAGCATGATGAGGCTGGCAGAAGATTAGCCGTGCTGCAGAGTGTTGAACAGATTGAAGGGGAGAGAAAGAAGTCAGCGGGAGACCAGCGAAGAGTAGGTTGCAATAGTCAAGACGGGAGGTGACTAAAGAGTGGATAAGTGTCTTAGTAATGTGTTCAGAAAGGAATGGGTGTATTTTGTTGTTGATATAGAGAAAGAAATGGCAGGTCTTAGCTATCAGATGGATTGGTGTGGAGAAGGAGAGAGAGGAGTCAGACTACCCCAAGGTTGCGAGCTGAGGAAATGGGGAGGAGTAGAGTTATCCATAGAGACTGAGAGAGGAAGGTTTAGAGGGTAAAAATAAGCAGCTCGGTTTTGGCCATGTTCATTTTCAAGTGGCGGTGAGACATTCAAGCAGCAATGCCAGAAAGGCAGGCAGAGATCCGAGTCTGGATTGCCGGAGAGATTTCAGGTGTAGAGAGATGGATTTGGGGGGAGTCGGCATACAGATGGTACTGAAAACCTTATTTCAGCAACCATCTCCCAGCATGATTTATTTGACATAGTTCAATAACCAGCTCCCAGTACGATGAATTCAGATATAGAAATCTGTGCAAATGTCTCAGTAAATCTCTTCCAATACTGCGAACACAGCATTGTGTTTAGAGCTGATAACTATTCAAGCTCTATATCAATGCTCCAGTGGAAAGAACTCAGATTTACTGTTGCAAGATTTCACAAATGAATGGTTCTGAAATAACCCAGTTGATTTTTCAGCAAATTGACATTGATAAGAGAGGATCTGATAGGCCGAAAACCACCAATAGATGAACCTCACCAAGTTCACAGAAGGCTCCTCAAGTCAAGTTCCTGATTTAACCCAGCTGGAGAAACCATAGCCAGTTAAAAAAAAATCCATGACTGCTGTAACACCCGAGGTTTATGCTCACAATCCCCCCCCCCCTCGTGGATCCTGTGGGACAAAATTCATATACATATAATGAAGAGATACAATGACTCACTATGGGTGCACTCAAGACGTTATTGTGTAATCTGTACTGATCTTTTCAAAGACAAGCCTTAATGGGGCAAATAGTACGCCCAATGTATTTCTCTAGACACGGCCAAAGCAACATATAAACCACAAAAGCCGTACTACAAGTAGTGTACCAACGTGTGAGTGATGAATCTTGAGTAGCAGGATCAATCCAGCTAGTTCCCACTAAGGATTGCTCACAGAAAAGGTAAACCACGCAGGGAGCTGGTGTTGATTTTGAGTGAGAGCAAACTCATCAGATATGTACTTTTAACCATTTTACATTGAAGGAAGGAGGGGTACTCCTTTTTAGGTTTGAATTATTGGTGAAAGTTTGGTGTGTCACACATGCTTGTGTTGGTATACACTTTTAGGAATGGTTCACTGTTTGTTTCTTTTGGTAAACCTTAAAATAATTTAAACAGGAAAATTTGTTGCAGGAGGAAGTAGTTCTCATGGCAAATACTCTAATAAAAATTGAGGGTGCCAGCTGGTAGTCTATCTTTGGTCTATATTTTTTTTTGAATAATATTGAGTGGACATTGTGGGGTTTTCTTTGTTTACTTTAGGACATGATTACACAGGTACACTACCAAAAAACTGCCTCCAGTTTTGCAACTGATTCCTATAGATTTTGGGGTGCTGAATCCAGGAAAAATAGCCAAAATGTTCCATCACGTCATGTTTTCTTGCAAAATTAGATTTCTTACCCATATAAGGAATGTTCACATAATTTCTTTTTAGCCGACTGCAGTTTATTTTCTTGGCCCAAAATAGAGGTTGTAATGGTTAACTAACTAGAAACACTCCCTCATGATATTTTAGAGTGTTTTGTATTCATTTTATACATTAACAGGACAATTGGGAGGCGGGGGGCTAAATCCAGTACTCGCGCTGGCGCATGTTCTTTCCTGTTCGCCTCGTCTCGTTCGCTCGCTCAAACACGGTGGTTGCGACATGAACGTTCCTGTCAAATTTCAGTTTCTTGCAAGTTCATTATTACCTTTTGTTTGCTCAGTCATAATCCAGCTTTATTCCGAAGTGGTTCACTACAGTTGTAGTTTGCAGTGCTGTGTATTTGTGATGGCTCACAGAGCCAGAGGTTGCGTCAACTCTCCGGACAGTTTTTGTTTTATTTGTGGGGAATATACCGTGAAAAAGCGGCAGAGGAACATTTCTGCATTAATTAAAAAAGTATATTTCGCCTATTTCGGTTTGAAGTTAGGCGATCAAGACAAACCGTGGGCTCCTCACAAAGTGTGCAAGACATGTGAGGAAGATCTACGCTTATGGATGAAAGGTAAAAAACAAGCATTTCGTTTCGGAATACCTATGATGTGGCGTGAACAAAGAGACCACAGCAGTGACTGTTATTTTTGCTCTTGCATTGTTAAGGGATACAACTTAAAAAATAAGAACGTAATAAGTTACCCCAACCTTCCCTCAGCAATTAGGCCTATGCCTCATAGCAACGAAGTACCTGTGCCTGAACCACCAAAATCTTTGGATCATATTTGTGTGGACGGTTCTGATCATGATGAGACTCAGAGGGCTTTTCCCGATGAGTCCAGTATTTATTTTATTTATTTTATTTATTTTACAATTCTTATATACCGCACTATTTGCAATCAGCGCGGTTTACATGTAACAAAAAACATCCGACAAAATGCACTTCCGAGTTTGAAACTGAAGCAGATCCGAAACCTGAACTTTTCTCTCAAGCTGAATTGAATGATTTAGTCCAGGATTTAGGACTCCCAAAAGATGCTGCCCAACTGCTAGGTTCTTGGCTTAAACAGAAAAATCTATTGTCACCAGGAACAACTTTTTATTGGTACCGCAACCGCGAGACACAATTTTTGAAGTATTTCAGCAAAGAGGAAGATTTGGTATTTTGCAACGATATATACGGAGTGATGGAAAAGTTTAAACTCAAGTATGATCCTGCTGAATGGCGGCTGTTCATTGATTCGTCAAAAGACAGCATAAAAGGTGTTCTTCTTCATAATGGCAACACATTCGCTTCAGTTCCTATTGCTCACTGTTATTCTCCAAGAAAAATACGAGAATTTGGCCCTGATTCTTCAGAAGATTCGTTATGATGAGCATAAGTAGATGATTTGTGGAGACTTTAAAATTCTATCCATGCTATTAGGGCAGCAATCCGGTTTCACCAAATATCCCTGCTTCCTTTGCTTGTGGGATAGCCGGGCCCGCGACCTACACTGGGGGAAAAAAGACTGGCCAATTCGGGAGTATTTGAGACCCGGTGAGAAAAATGTTCTTCATGAGAGCTTGGTACCTCGTGATAAAATTCTATTACCACCTCTCCACATTAAGTTGGGTCTCATTAAGCAATTCATCAAGTCCCTTCCAAAAGATGGTGAGTGCTTTCGGTACCTTTGCTCAAAGTTCCCCCGACTTTCTGAAGCAAAGCTAAAGGAAGGAGTGTTTGTTGGCCCTGATATAAGGAAACTCATTTCAGATGGAGCATTCGCTGAAACGATGTCTGAGAAGGAAAAAGAAGCTTGGGATTCCTTCAAGGATGTTGTTCTCAAATTCTTGGGGAACAGGCGGGATGAGAACTATAAGGATATTGTTGCCAGGATGCTCAATGCCTTCAAAGAACAAGGCTGTAACATGAGCCTGAAAGTCCATGTCTTGCACTCCCATGTGAACTACTTTCCCGAAAACCTGGGGGCGTACAGTGAAGAACAAGGTGAAAGGTTTCACCAGGACATCAAGGACGCAGAGAGAAGGTACCAAGGAAGATGGAACACCACTATGATGGCTGATTTCTGCTGGTTGCTGCTGCGGGAAACCCCAGATGAAAAATACACCAAGCAGCGCACCAAGAGAAGCATTCGGGGGAAGAAGAAACGGGCCCACCAGGAGATTGATTGACCCAAGAATGACTTTAAAATCTAAACTGTGTTGACAAATATCGTGTTTTTACTAAACTTTGAAATAAAAATATGCTAGTTATAACCACAGTGTCGGATCTCATTTATTATAATTTATTTTCACACCATCGGGTGTTTGTCTTCATGTATTGCAATGGTGCGGTTTGCGTTTTCTATTCTTGCATACATACCTGTACAACATTTTTTGCACATTTCTTTGCTTTGCTTTGTGTCTAACCTCGCTCTTATATGCTCAATGTTTGTGCACATGTATGTGGCTGTTTTAAGTGCAGACAATTTTGCTACCATCACAGTGTGTTTTGTTGACATTACTCTATTCTTATGTGCTGCCTTGTTACAATTTTCTTTATTCTTATTTGAATAACTACTAAACAATTAGTATAAAGAATTCATCCAAGAAACATTTATCTCGATCGCACTCAATCTGAAACGTTCACCTCAAACTGCTAACCCAATGTAGCAAAAAATCTGTACGTGATGGAGCAAATTGGTTACCAGATTTGGATTCAGCGCACCAAAAAACGTAAAAATCAATCGAAACATTAGAGGCAGTTTAAAAATTTCTTTTTTTTAGTGTACCTGTGTTATTAGCATCCTTATAAACAATTCAAATAAGTTGGAACAGAAGAACCACATTCCCATTGCAGTAAAATTTATTTATTTTATTTAACAAGTTTTTTTTATACCGCTTTATCATTTTATTCGAAGTGGTTTACATTGCAACTTAAACTTTGTAATGTACATTAAACAGGGACATTGATAACTCAGATTTGTCTGAGGCAATGGAGTTTTAAGTGACTTGCTTAAGGCCACAAGGAGTGCTTGTGGGACTCGAACCCTGGTTTCCTGGTTTCCAAGCCAGTGCTGTAAGCATTAGGCTACTCCATCATTTGTCAGTACTCACATGACTTGACTCAATCAATGAATGATGGTTCTTGTTTGAAATGGCTACATTCACTACCTGTTTCATTTTTCACAATAGACTAGAGAGCTGCCTGAGACCATCAGAAAAAGATTCTGTGGACAGATGATACTAAACTTGAGCTCTTTTGCAATGCAGACTGTGATACATTTACAGGTGACGAGATGACCCTTATAAGGAAACAAACACCCTTCCTACAATTAAATATGGTGGAGGTTGCATAATGTTATGGGGTTGTTTTGCTGCCTCAGGAATTGGAGGCCTGGAATGTATTAAAGGAATCATGAAGTCATAGGACTACTAAGGTATTTTGGAGCGAAATAGGCTACCTGTATCAGAAAGCTAGGTCTGTGTTGCAGTTCATGGGTCCTCCAGCAGGACAATGACCCAAAGCATACATCCAAAAGTACAAAAGAATGGTTAAAGAGAAATTGAATGCAATAATTACACAAACACAAACCAGACCTTGCCAGCATGGTTATGTTGTAAATAGTTTATAAAGCAACTGTAGTGTACATAGTTCCCCTGTTCTATCCCAAGTTATTCATCCTGTTATAATGTAAGCCTATGGCTGTTTCTGTGGCAATATTTCTGTTATTTGTAAACCACACTGATACGAAAAAGCGCGGTATAGAAAACTGTAAATAAATAAATAAAGTCCTGATCTCAATCTAATCAAGAACCTTTGGAAAGAGCTGAAATCTGCTATTGGTAAAAGAAATCCTGTAAACATTCATGAGCTGAAACAAATTGCAGTTGAAGATTGGGAGAAACTACCAGCTGCTAGATATAAGAAAGTTATAGATGGTTACAAGAAACATTTGGAAGCTGTCATCACTGCCAAGGGTTATGCAATCAAATATTAGTGAAAGGTGCCATTAATCCTTTCCAGGTTATATATTGTGTGTTTATCAGAAATCACTACATCTAAATTACACAGACTTTTTTTGATGTATACCTTTGAATGTGCTATTAAAATATTATGACATACAGTTGGAATATTTCCAATTATTTTTCAAGATATAGTGCACAACATACCTAAAATGCAAGGGTGCCAATAATGTAGGGCCTTTACTGTTGGTAGAAAAAATGAATGGGTTCAAAATTAAGGATACTGCAGTGAAGGCAGTCACATTGTTGGATCATGCCTCAGTCTGGGTAGAAGGAACAAGGGGTCAACATTTGGGCGCATAAATGATTAGTTTTCTGGGTGATAAACATGTAACGGACAGTTCACAAAGGGATATTAGGGAATATTTTGAGTTGAATGGGGGTGAGATGTGCTGGCAGAGCATGTTTAAGGCAGTAATTAGGGAGGAGGTTAATAATGCGGGTTTGTGTCTTTAAAAAAAAAAAAAAAAGCCAAGGTGCAGGAGATGGAGATTAGGAAAAGAGTAAGGAATTGGAGGATAAATTAAGGGAGGTTAAGGGGTGGGGGTTAGAGACTAAAGGGTGAATGGAGTAAATTACAAGTCGGATGGCAGATGACATCGAGTTCCAGATGTTGAGTGAAGCAGAGGGTGTTTGAACATGGCAATAAAGCTGGGAAGATGCTGGCAGTTAAGTTGAAAATGGAGAGAGTGAAAGCATACATTGGGGGAGATCAAGGACAGTAGAGTCAATCTGGTAGTGGATTCATTGGAAATTTGGAGCCCTTTTAAAGAGTATTATGAAGATGTTCGTAGGACTCGGGTTTTGGCCATTTCAGCAGATATGTGGGCTGATGCAGAAAACTAGCAATCTCCAGGAACAAGCAGGAATGTAGTCTTCACATATGGGTATCGTCGGTACTGATGGAGCCTGCGTGGGAGCGCTCCCCAGCATCCAATTAGAAAGCTTTTAGGAGCATCCCACAGCGCCTGCGTGCTGCCTTTCCGCCTTTCCCAACTGCCTCTCTCCAGTTCTTCATTTTCCGCGGAGCCAGCAGGTCGTTTTCCTGTCACCACAGAAATTATCCCGTATTTTTTCATTCTTTTTTGTGGTAGCGTCTGCTTTCCTCGACGCTATAAAAGTACCGCCAGTTCGTTTTCTTTAAAAATAAATAAATAAATCAATAAAAAAAAATTCTAATCTTTTCTCTGGATTTTCCAGCCTTTTTCCTCTCGGGTGCCACATGCCATTTTGGGCACTAGGCCCAAATTTTCCCTCAACATGGAAAAACCCGCTTCGGTTTTCAAAAAGTGTTCAAAGTGTGGTGGTACCATCTCCATCACTGACACTCACGAGTGGTGCCTTAAATGTTTAGGTCCTGACCATTCCATCTTGGAGTGTGTTACCTGTGGGATGATGTCGAAGAGGGGTCGGCAGAACCGAGCTGCTAAGCTTAGCACCCTTTTTCCCTCTGATGCAGCATCCGTGGCATCGACGTCTTCCAGGGCTTCGTCTTTCTCCCATGGATCTCAGGTAACCAAACATTAAATCTGGCCGGTCCTCAAAGGGTAGATCTCCTTCCAAGTATCAAGATGCCTCTGGCGTTGCCCTTGAGGAACTTGTACTAGCAAAATTGCCCTGGCGGGAGGCTTCGGCTTCCAAAGCACTATCGGGGCTCCAGGATGTTCTCGAGGCCTCAACCTTGGCAGAACTACTGGTGCCATGCTCTGGGGTACTGGTCACTTCGTCCGGTACTGACACCCAGGCATCGGCAGTGTCAATTGACCAGAGATTCCTGGCTATTGAGGCAGTTTGGCGGCTCTCCTTGCGGCATCGGTGCCTTCAGGACTGCTTCAGACAGTTCAACCGGTATAGACACCGGTTCTGGCACCAACATCGGTACCTGTACCGGTGCCGACAGCATCGACATCGGCGAGTGTGCTTCCAGTACCAAGTCATGCGATTTCCTCTGGTATTGACAAGCCGGTACCGGACCCCTCCGGTACAGACTTCGATCAGTACCGGTATCGTGCTTTACAAGAGCACCCGGACAGAAGATATTTTGAATCCTCAGAAGACTCTGAGGATTCTGACAGATCTGTCGATGCCAGAGTACTTCTCTCTGAGGAGCCGCCTTCTCCTAAACGTAGGATGTCTCCTCCAGAGGATATATCTTTTCAGGATTTCATCAGTCATGAGATCTTGCATGATCTCATGTTAAGAATGTGGGAAACACCTCTTACCACCTCTCCTCATTCCTGTAGGCTGGATACCATGTATCGTGTGCCTCCTTGTCCTGGATTTGAAAAAACTCAGTTGCCATACCACTCTATAGTGGTGGAGTCAGCTATGAGAAGGATCGAGAGTGCAAAAAGACATGCATCTAATCCTCCAGGACGTGAATGTCAGACTCTTGATGCCTTTGGGTGTCGAACATTCCAGGCCTCTATGCTTTCTGCCAGGATTAGTTGCTACATCTTATATATGGAAATGTTCCTTAAGGAGGTCACAGGAGATCTAGAGCTTATGAGCCCTCTCCTTCCTGATAAGAGGCAGGATTATCTTACACTTGTGAAACATGCCCAGGATGTTTCCAAGTTTAATCGTGCTGCTTTTAAGTGCATAAGCAGAACCTCTGCCATTGCCATAGGGGCTCACAGGATTGCCTGGCTCCAGGCATCTGTCTTAGAACTCTGGGTACAGGACAAACTGGGGAATATCCCTTGTACAGGCGAAAATCTCTTTGGCAAAAATTGGCAAGAGAAAGCTAATGAGCTGGATGCTGATAACACCACTTTGGATAGACTATCCAAAGCTACAGCTGATCCTGCAAGGAGAAAATCCTACAAGAAACCATTCTTCTCTAAAAAGAAGAGGTTTTACCCCTCCTATACCCAGCAGGTGCATTCTGCAGGTCAGTCTGCCCGAAAAGGACAGCAGCCCCCAAAACAAAGGAAAACAAAGACTGCTAAGCCTCAACCAGCCCAGCAGACTCAGCCTCCACAGGGACTTTGACTCCCATCTAGAGAACATGTCCTTCCTGGCCTTGAATGGGCCAGAGCCTTCCACCATCCCAGGAAGGTTGTCTCATTTTGCCCCCAGATGGGGGCAGATAACAACAGAAGAATGGACTCTTTCCATTGTAAGAGAGGGGGGTACAAGCTTCATTTCTTCAACATGTCCCCTCCTACAGTGGTAAGACAGTTCAATTCTCAGGCTTCTCTCAACACTCAGTTGAGTCAAGAGGTCAGTTTACTTCTTGCCCAGGGGACAATAGAAGACGTACCCATTTCCCCACAGGGTTCAGGGTTTTACTCTCCTTATTTCCTTATTCCAAAGAAAATAGGGGGACACAGACCCATTTTAGACCTCAGAGAACTGAACAAATCCCTGTTCAAAGAGGAATTCAAGATGATTTCTCTGGGAACTCTGCTGCCATACCTTCAGTCAGGATAGATCTCAAGGATGCGTACACTCGTGTTCTCATCCATCCAACTCACCGAAAGTTCCTTCACTTCCTGTTTCAAGGAAAGCACTACCAATACAAGGTGCTTCCTTTTGGCCTGGCCTCAGCACCAAGGGTGTTTACAAAATGCATGGCTGTAGTGGCAGCATTTGTTCGCACTCTAGGAATATTTGTTTTCCCCTACTTAGACTGGCTCATTCGAGCCCCATCAGAGTCAGAGGCCAGAATTTCCCTATCTTGCACAATGTGTATCCTTCAGTATTTGGGCCTGGTCATAAACATCCCCAAATCCAGCCTAACTCCCACTCAATCTCTAGAGTTTATAGGAGCTTTGCTGGACACCAAAAAAGCAAGGGCCTATCTTCCACAGGCTCGCTGCCTTCGCATTGTGCAGTTAGCCTCCCAGGCAGTGTTAAAAGATCATTTCACTGCTCGGGAAATGTTACAACTACTAGGCCACATGGCATCTACCGTGCACGTGGTTCCCTATGCTCACCTCCATATGAGAGCAGCCCAATGGACTCTATCCACTCAGTGGACTTGGGCATCAGGCTGCCTGTCAGACAAAATAGCAAACACAAGTCGCCTTATTTTGTCTCTACAATGGTGGCAGTCAACCCAAAACCTGTTGGTGGGGTCCCCTTTCCAGCAAACCCTATCCCAGGTCACTCTAACAACAGACGCCTCACAAGTGGGTTGGGGAGCTCATCTGCAAGATCTTTCTACCTAAGGCACCTGGACTCCACAGGAGACCCATTTACATATCAATCTCCTAGAACTCAGAGCAATCTTCCTTGCTCTTTGAGTGTTCCATACCCAGCTCAGCTACAAGACAGTCCTTATTCAGATGGACAATCAAGTAGCTATGTTCTATCTGAACAAGCAGGGAGGAACAGGCTGTCTGTCACTTTGCAACGAAGCTTTGCGACTATGGGCCCTCGCCAGAGAGCATCAGATTCATCTTCTTGCGGTGTATCTGCCAGGCATTCAAAACTGTTGGGCAGACAGACTCAGTCGAGTTCTGCTTCCACACAAATGGTCTCTCCATGCAGACCAGGTAGCAAAAATTTTTCAAATTTGGGGAACTCCAGACATAGCCCTCTTTGCAAGTCCGTTGAATGCCAAACTTCCCCGGTTCTGTTCCAGAATTCCGGGTCAGGGTTCTCAGGCCACGGGTGCTTGCCTCCCCCATTGGGGTCAGGACTTCCAATATGCTTTTCCACCCATTCCCCTAATTCCCAAAACTCTATTCAAGCTTCAGAGAGACAAAGGCCACATGATTCTCATAGCTCCACATTGGCCACGGCAGGTGTGGTACCCTCTACTCCTGTATCTCTCTCAAGCTCCATCTCTGGAGTTAGGATCTGCTCCAGACCTCCTGTCTCAGGAGGACAGAATGTTGTGGCATCCCACTCCCCACTCGCTGCATCTCAGGGCCTGGTTGCTGAGAGCCTAGACTTTCATGGTCTTAACCTTTCTCAACAAGTAAAGGATGTCCTTTGTGCTTCCAGGAAACCTTCCACTAGACGCTCGTATGCTTTCAAGTGGAAAAGATTTTCCATATGGTGTTCACAAAAGGGTCTTCACCCCTCTGCGATACCTCTGGAATCATTACTGGAGTATCTCCTTCATTTATCTAATGCAGGACTTAAGACTAACTCAGTAAGAGTCCATTTAAGTGCTATTTCAGCTTCTTTAAAGCCTTTAAATGGACAGCCTATTTCCTCTCATTCTCTCATAGCGAGATTTATGAGGGGCCTTCTTCTAACTAAGCCTCCCATTAGGCCACCTCCAGTGGCATGGGACCTGAATCTAGTTCTTGGGCAGCTCATGAAGCTGCCTTTTGAACCTTTAGCTACTACCTCCTTGAAATTCCTTTCCTGGAAAGTTATCTTTCTCATTGCAATCACATCAGCACATCGCATCAGTGAATTGCAAGCATTAGTTGCTGATCCTCCTTACACGAGGTTCCATCATAAGATAGTCCTTAGGACTCATCCACACTTTATGCCAAAGGTGTTCTCCCCTTTTCATTTAAACCAGGCAGTTTATCTGCCTGTATTTTTTCCAAGGTCTCATGCTTCAAATACAGAAAGGAATCTTCATACTTTGGACTGTAAAAAAGCACTTGCCTTTTACTTAGAGGACACAGCAACATAGAAAGTCCTCCCAACTCTGTTGCTTTCGATCCTTCTCATTTGGGACTTCCAGTCTCCAAGAGAACATTGTCCAACTGGTTTGCACAGTGTATTTCTTTTGCCTATCAGAGTAAGAACCTTTCTCTGGAAGGCCATGTCACAGCTCACAATGTGAGAGCCATGGCAGCCTCAATGGCTCATCTACACTCTGTCTATTGACGACATCTGTCGAGCAGCTACTTGGGCCTCAGTTCATACCTTCACAGCCCATTACTGCTTAGAAAAGGACTCCCGCCGGATACCTTGTTTGGTCAGGCTGTTCTACAGCACCTGTTCCATACTTAATCAACTCCTACCCACCTTTCCCGGTAGGATGCCAGAGATCCATGGGGGGAAGTGGAGCCCTTTGATAGGGGCACACAACTTCTAGAGTCCCTCCCTGGCATCTGTAGCTAGGGAGTCCCCATATGTGAAGACTGCATTCCTGCTTGTTCCTGGAGATAGCATAGCTACTCACCTGTAACAGGTGATCTCCGGGAACAGCAGGACTTTAGTCTTCACAACCCACCCACCTCCCCTAGGAGTTGTATCTCTTTTTTTCTTTTCTTTCCCTCTCTCTCTGTCTCAGCTTTAAAACTCAACTGGAGAGAGGCAGTTGGGAAAGGCAGGAAGGTAGCACGCAGGCGCTGTGGGATGCTCCCAAAAGCTTTCTAATTGGACGTTGGTGAGCGTTCCCGCGCAGGCTCCGTCGGTACCGACGATACCCATATGTGAAGACTAAATTCTTTCTGTTCCCAGAGATCACCTGTTACAGGTGAATTACTATGCTATATATGCTCTTTCAGTCTCTTCTATCCATTGAACTCCCAGAGCCTTTTCCCATTTTGTTCTGAAAACTCAGTTTACCCTCTGGAGTATTCATCAGGGAGTAAATTTGGTTAAGCTTTCTCTCATATTTCTAGCAAATGCGGCCTCTATTGGCAGCACTTCAATTGAGGGTCCTTTTAGTGAGGTGATATAGTGAGTAATTCCCCTCTCCTTTCCTGTACTCTTCCACCAAAACCTGATAGGACAGTAGCTCACCATCATTTACGAATTGACCCAGATAGTCCAAGCCCTTCCGATCCCATCTTTTATAAGTACTATTTCCCCTCCTGGGTGCAAAATCCAATTTGAACCTTAAAGGAGTAAACATAGTTATTTTATTCTCTCTCATCCACCTCTTCTTCCAGTAGTCCCACACAAAAAGTGAGGGTACTGAAAGGGTTCTTCCCATCACCTCTTTAATCCCTCTTCTCCCCCCTCCTTCCTCAAGGCATGTACATATTTTTAATCAGAAATTTCTCTTGGTCCACTCTACCAAAGATGGGGGGGGGGGGGGGGGGGGGGGCATGCAAAGGAGAGGCTGCCTCCAAAGCTTTCATTTCAAGGTGGATGAAGGAAGCTATCTCCTTGGCTTATCTTTTAAGAGATCAGACCTTTTGCCTGCGGTTCTATGGGCTCATTCCACTAGAATGCGCAGGCTGCCTCATGGACAGAGGCTAGCCCTGATCCTGCCAGTGGACTTCTGCAGGGCCGCCACCTGGTCGTCCTTGCATGCTTTTGTGTGTTGTCATCACCTGGATGTGCAGGCAATAAGGGATGTGAGATTTGGTGCAGCAGTGATTCAGATCTGGCTCACAGCTCCCTCCCAGGGTTAGTACTGCTATGGTATATTTCACAGGTACAGGACCGGACTGGAGGGACAATAAGGAAGGTGAAATTAGGACTATCTGTTAATTGCCTTTCTTTGAGTTCCCTCCAGTCCTGTCCCGGAACCCTCCCATGACTTTGTACAGTTAGCCAATGATGTGATCCTGGCCGTTAAGGACATCTGTAGTGGTCGGTCCGGATTGAGAGTGCAGGCCTTGGCTGGAGCGGTGCTCCTTACATGAGTACTGGGAGACTCCATCTTCTACTACACATGGGTAGGCTAAATATCAGGTTCTGACTGTCCCAATCAAGCATGTCCCAGAGGTGTGCCTCGGTACCGCAGGGGATTTGTGGTTGCTTGACCTAACCCTTTCAAGGGGTTCTCTGGTGCTCCACAGGGCACAAAGTTGTTGCTTGCCTTGAATTGGTGTGGTTTATCAGTACATTAGCATAGATTGTTTTCTTAGTTTTGTGCTCAGTTGAGTCTGCTTTTTAATTAGTATACTGGTTGGATAGTATGGCAACTGCCTATGAGGGGGCGATGTCATCAGCATTTGACATGCTCAGTCTCCAGGTTGTTGGTGGGGTGTCACTACACACAGATATGGGATTGGACTGGAGGGAATTCAAGGAAAGCCAATTAACAGGTAAGTACTAATTTCACTTAAAAAAAATTGTACAGTACTATAAATAGAATATTGTTCAACACCATCTTGCAATTTCAAATGCTCCTGTGCTGTCAAATGTCTCCTGAGTATGGCAAAAAACACTTTAACCTTAAGGTATGTTGCTATTTTTTCTCTTGATTGGCCTGTTAATGCCACCCATGTTTTAGAGAGAAAATCTTATAAACTGCTGCTAACACACAAGGTATCTATGAGCAACACCAACCCCTGACAACAAAAATATCTTCATTTATTTAATTTATTTATATTCTCTTATATACTGCGCTATTCTGCATCAGTGTGGTTTACATTGAACAAACTGAAATTACATTGAACAGGGCATTATAACTTGGAGATAACTATTTTACAGGGAACATGGGCTATGGAGGGTTAAGTGGCTTGCCCAAGACCACAAGGAGCACCTGTGGGACTAGAAACCCCAGTCCTTCCGGCCCAAGGTTGCTGTCCTCTAGTGGGATTTGAACCCCTGACCTTCCGGTCTGAAGTACCTTGCCCCAACCACTAGGCCACTCCTCCACTCCTTGTATTGCCTCTGTATATACCAGTGTATGATTTCCGGTCTGTCATAGATCTGGGCGGAGGAATATTCATTTTTTAAAAGGACAATGATTCTAAGTACAAAGTGTGATAAGGAAGCTTATCATAGCTCAGGAAGGAGCTATAGCAGGGGTCTCAAACTCAAATTGCTTTGAGGGCCGAATGAGGACTTGTAAAGTAACCCGGGGGCCGCATAAGACACGGGGCCTCATTTGCATAAATATTTGCATAATGTTGCATAATGAGTGCATGGATAAAGAAAGACTAGAAAATTTCTATATTACTATAATCCAGTGCCAACCGCCAGGCACATTAGGAACTACTACTAACACTGCCCATTTGGAACCCATAGCAAACCCCCGTATCATAACAGCACTACCAGGACTCACAAAGCACCAGACCCTACCTATCAAAAGGCAACACTGCAAATATTAAATCAATACATTTCAGAGAACAATACATGACCTACTGGGAAAAGAGAACAAGTAGCAATGTCAAATAGGAATTACACAGAATACCTCAGCACTGTAGAAATAAAACTATAAATTAATTTCTTGTACTAAAGCACAGACATTAATGATGCACATTTCCCAGAGCTGACATATTCCAGTTAATAAATTCAAAATAAAGAGATATTTTTCTACCTTTTGTGCATTTTTTTTCAGTTGCAATTGCTCCAGCCACTTCTGGTTTCTTCGTGTCTTCTGCTATCTCCATCGTCTGCTGTCCATTTGTCCTTTCTTCTCTCTTCTAGTTTTTTTCCATTCTCTCTCTCTACATCTGCTTTAACATACTAATCTTTCTCCTTTTGCTCTTTCCTCATTCCTATTTCATCCACTCAAATTTTACCCCTCCATCCTCAATCCCCACTTACTCTCCCAATACCTGGCCAATTGTAGATTTATCTTCTCTGCCAGACAAAATATTTTTCCCCTCTCCATTTCACTTTCCCAGCTCCATCCCATTCTAATCCTCCCCCAACATCAGCTCCCTTCTAGTTCCAGCCCCACCCAGCATCTGCTCCTTTCTAGTCCCTGCATCAGTCCATTTCCAGTCCTATCCTAGCCTCACCATCAGCCCATAGCCAATCCTAGCCCCCCACCACCCCATTTCCCAGCCTAGCTCCCCCCCCTCACCGCCCCTTTCCCTTCCCAGCCCCCCTCCCCATCAGCCAGTTGCAGTTCAAGCCCCCTTCCACTCCGCCCATTGCCAGTCCTAGCAACCCCCCAGCCCATTACCTGTCCTAGACCCCCCCAGCCCATTACCAGTCCTAGACCCCCCATAGGCCATTACCAGTCCTAACCTCCCCATAGCGCACTTCCAGTCTTACCCCCCCATCACCCCATTTTCAGTCTTACTTCCCCTCATAGGCCATTACCAGTCCTAACCCCCCAATCAGCCCACCTCCAGTCCTAACCCCCATCTGCCCATTTCCAGTCCTAGCCCCCACCATAGCCCATTACCAGTCATAACCCCCCCCTGCCGATAGCCCACTTCCAGTCCTAACCCCCATCTGCCCATTTCCAGTCCTATCCCCCACCATAGCCCATTACCAGTCATAAACCCCCCCCTCCCAATAGCCCACTTCCAGTCATAACCCCCATCTGCCCATTTCCAGTCCTAGCCCCCACCATAGCCCATTACCAGTCATAACCACCCCCTGCCAATAGCCCACTTCCAGTCCTAACCCCCATCACCCCATTTTCAGTACTACCCCCCCCAGCCCACATCAAGTCCTGCTCCCCCCCTACATCAAGTCCTGCTCCCCCCCCCACATCAAGTCCTGCTCCCCTCCCCCCCATCAAGTCCTGCTCCCCCCCACATCAAGTCCTGCTCCCTCCCTCCCTCCCCCCCCCCCGGGAAAATTAAACTTTAAAAAAAACCCGGCTTCTGCTGCTGCTGCCGCCGCTGCCGTGGCCGGCAATAGCAGCAATATCGCAAGTCCCGCGGGCTCCCCCCCCACCTGGCAGATCCCTTCCTGCTTGCCTGCCAGTTCTCCTCTTCGGCTTTCAGAGCCGCGAAGGGAGAGCTTCTCCCTCGTGACTCTGTTAAGCCCGCAGGGGCAGAAGGGAAATTACCCATGTGCCCCGGC
Organism: Ichthyophis bannanicus; assembly: GCA_033557465.1. Taxonomy (NCBI): domain Eukaryota; kingdom Metazoa; phylum Chordata; class Amphibia; order Gymnophiona; family Ichthyophiidae; genus Ichthyophis; species Ichthyophis bannanicus. Next base: position 242,358,336 of record CM066032.1, read on the forward strand.
GAGCTTAACAGAGTCGCGAGGGAGAAGTTCTCCCTTCGCGGCTCTGAAAGCCGAAGCGGAGAACTGGCAGCATTGGCAGGCAAGCAGGAAGGGATCTGCCGGGTGGGGGGGAGCCCGCGGGACTTGCGATATTGCTGCTATTGCCGGCCACGGCAGCGGCGGCGGCAGCAGCAGAAGCCGGTTTTTTTTTTCCCCCCCAATGCTTCGCGGGCCGCACAAGGGTCTCTCTGCGGCCCGCGGGCCGCGTGTTTGAGACCCCTGAGCTATAGTAAAGGTGAAGTGACTCTGAACAAGCAACCTGTCAGTTCTGGTAGAAATAAGAAAACAGAATTTTGCCATAAAAGACTACCAGTCCCAGAATGCACCAGGTTTCCAACAGCCATTAGAGGAGCTGAAGTGGGGAAACGTGTGTTCAATCAGGAGGGCTATGAGGTAATCCCCAAGCACTCATCTCAAAGGGCAGGGCCTGATTCAGCACAGCTGCGCTGTGCTAGGGTGGAGCACTCATCTAAGCAGAATAAAGGTAAGAGTTTATTCTACAGAGAATTATCCTCAGATTCAGCTTGGACATCTTCATGATCTTGGACAGCTTCATCATCTGGAGGATCATCACAAGCAGAAGCCAGAGCGGACGGACAGAGGGCAAGAAGCCCTTTGGAAGAAAGAAGAGAAAAGCATTTGGGAGGTCTAAAGGAGTCCAGGACAGTACGTATACTGGGAGACATTCAAAAGGCCAGCATACACCATTGGACTGGGGAAAACCAGAGGAGTGGTGCTGCAGAGCTAGGAATCTCCAGACGGTACCTGTGAGGGAGACGGCTGCACTTGGAAGGGACCCTAGGACCCGTGCCAGAAGGTATGTGAAGAGAGATCCAGTGTCCAGGGATCTGGATTGGAAGGCTGGACATAAGAACTGGACTACATACTGGCCAGGCTATTTAGAGAGGAACTCTAACAGCAATGGAAGCTCAGGTATGAACACTGATCTATGCCCTAGCTATACCCTTGAAAGACAGCAGGGAAACAAGTATTCTCCTGAAAGTGCTCCATTGAGAAATTCCTCTGTGCCAATCCATGATTTTGAACCCATGATTGTTGAAGAAGGGGGAGAGGTGGTAGATACAGGCTGTGAATACATGGATTGCTCTCTGTCTAAACTCCTTTGGTAATTTACTGTTACAAAGTACAACAACCATCACAAAGAAATACAAACTTGTGCTTTAATCTACTCAGAAAAGCTCCTGAGTAGGATTTTGAGCCACGCAGTAGAAAGCAAGCCAGCTAAGGGGTTTCAGCTGGGTAACTGCTAGCAATTGAACCTTACCTAATTGCTTGTGAGCTCTGAGGGAATCACTTCTGAGTCTATGTGTAAAGATATAAGAAGTTAACCTGAAAAGAACAGTTTTTCCCTACTTTGTGGGTTTTGTTTGTTGTTTGATGCACTGCAAAGAAAATATTAGCTAGAGCCTACAGAAAAGACCAGTTTGTTACCAATCAGGTCTTTATTCTTTTGATTTGATTGCCTTACAAGTTCAGTTGTTTCCTGATTTTGTTTTTCTAAGTTTAACACTGAAAGCAAGTATCCTGTTTTATGTGCTACCAAGCATATCTGTGTTGGGAGAAATAACCCCATAAATAAATATCTTATTGGCTTTACACTCAAGCACAACTAATTATTGTGAACAGCTGTGTCTGGTGTGAATGGACTACATTTCCCACAATCCCTTGCAAATCATATAAATATATGCCTTTGCTAAGACTGTGAACATTCTCACCCAGGCACCCGTCTGACAAAAGCTAAAGGAGCAATTTATAAACTGAATGGCCTCCAGTAAATCCAGTAGACAATCTGTTTCAAGACTTGAAAACACAAATTTGAGCAGCAAATGTTTTATATTTATTGGAAGCCTTATGTTGGGTGAAGTATAATGAGGTATTAATTGTCACCACTTTTTTTTTGTTTACAGGGGTGATCTTGCTTATTTTGATGGTCTCAGTGAAACGATACTATCTGTAGGACTTGTGAAACCAAAATCTGGTAAGAGCCTACATATTGAGAGGAATACTGTATATTTAACGAGTAGTAGAATGGAGTAGTTCAGAGATTCATAATTTATGTAATTGGTTGCTCCTGGTTTTGATACCTTGATTCCAAAGCAAGCTGCTCTTTCCTTCTTTTTGCACTCTAATCAAACAGCCTGTGTATGCCACTGTGGCACTAGTCTGAGTTTCTGCTTTTCAGGAGCACAGCAGCAGCAGTTATGTTACTGCAGGAATTGCTAAGTAAGATTTTATTTTAAAAATAATAATTTTAATGTACTATCAGAAAATAATTAGGACCCATGATGCTGTTACCCTAGTATGTAATAGAAATCTTGGAATTGACTTTTTTGCAGCTTCATTTTTTGTTCAGTGCTCATAACATTTCACTAGAACCCAAATCCAACCTCTACATTGACTAATTCCGTAAGATCGTAGAGGTACTATCCAGCACTTAGCAAAATCACATACATTGATTGTAACAGTGATTCAGGCTACATGATCAAGCAGAATCCTAATTGATCCTAAGGTTATATTAGATGAGATGCTATCTCCACCATCTTATACAGAAGTGTTTTCAGAACTTATCACAATCTAGCTCGCACAAATAATCATGACAACACTTTTTCTCATGCTCTTTCTGTTCTAGGAAAATGAAAGCTGAGCCAGCATCTTACTACAACTATAAGCATGGCAACAAAATTAGTGTGAGAAACATTTCCATAAAGGGCAGCCATATGGAAAAATTTGATCGTGAGGGTTGGTTTTTTTTTTATTAAACATATAGCAACACACAATCTTATAAGTCCAGTCTAAAATTGAGTCATGTGGAAGAAGTTCACATCCTAGCGATAGCCAGTAGACAATCCAGTAACAACTAGAGAATAAGTCTACCTTGGTTTCTCAACCCACTGGTTTGTCACACCAGCCCAGGTAGGTATATAGCTTAGGACAGGGTGGCGGCCACACCCATAAGAGCAAATTTGATATTGGATTTTTTTTTTGTAAATATCTTTAAGAAGATCCAGGGAACTCCAGAATGTAACAGGAAAAACATCCTATACAATTCTTTGCAAGACAGCTGGTGGCTTGTACTGCCACCCCCAGCCTGGGTTAGGTAAGATCTAGCATACTGAGTCAGTAAATGATATACAACCATAATCAATAAACAGTAAAAATATTGCAAACATGAACAGTGAGGGGGCTACTCTTACACCCCTTCTTGTCCTGGTGTTTCTAGTGCACCCAAGATCCATTTTTTTGTTTAATTGTTCTCCCTCCCCCCCCTCTCTCTCCACCCCAGGCGAACTACTCCTCCCTTCCCACCAGACTAGTACATGAGTTAACCAGACACAAAGGCTGTCCACAACTGCCTATAATGGCAGTGACTCTCAGATCTATTCACACTGTTGTCTTTCAAATCCATTCAGCCATATCTCCAGGAACAAGCAGGAATGTAGTCTTCACATATGGTATCGTCGGTACCGACGGACCCTGCGCGGGAACGCTCCCCAGCGTCCAATTAGAAAGCTTTTGGGAGCATCCCACAGCGCCTGCGTGCTGCCTTCCTGCCTTTCCCAACTGCCTCTCTCCAGTTCTTCGTTTTCCGCGGAGCCAGCAGGTCGTTCCTGTCACCGCAGAAAATCTTTTCTTATTCTCCTTTTTTGTGGTCGCGTCTGCCTTCGACGCTATACCGGTACCACCGGTTCTTTCTTCCTTTTAAAAAAAACAAAAAAACCCTATATACAATCTTTTTTCAAAACTTTCTTCCTCAGGTGCAAGCGCCATTTTGGGCCTTAGGCCCAAAATTTCCTCCATTATGGAAAAACCCGCTTCGGGTTTCAAGAAGTGCACGAAGTGTGGCGGTACCATCTCCGTCACCGACACCCATCAGTGGTATCTTAAATGTTTTTAGGTCATGACCACTCCATTTTGTAGTGTATGGCCTGTGCCATGATGTCCAAGAGGGGTCGACAAAACCGAGCTGCTAAGCTCAGCACCCTTTTTCCCTCCGATGCAGCGTCTGTGGCATCGATGTCTTCCAGGGCTTCGTCTTCCTCCCATGGATCTCAGGTAACTAAACACAAGTCTGGCCTGTCCTCCAAAGGGTAGATCTCCTTCCAAGCATCGAGATGCCTCTGGCATTGCCCTTGAGGGTTCTGTACCGGCAAAATTGCCCCGGCAGGAGGCTTCAGCTTCCAAAGCATTATCGGGGCTCCAGGATGTTCTCGAGGCCTCAACCTCAGCAGAACTACCGGTGCCATGCTCTGGGGTACCGGCTGCTTTCTCCAGTACCGATACCCAGGCATCGGCAGCGTTGATAGACCAGAGGTTCCTGGCTATTGAACGCAGTCTGGTGGCTCTCTTTGCGGCATTGACACTTTCAGAACCACCTCAGACAGTTCAACTGGTACTGGCACCGACTCCGGCACCGGTATCGGTACCAGTACCAACAGCATCGGCATCGGTGTCTGCATTGCCGCCACCCAGTCATGCTATGCCTTCCGGTACCGATACACCGGTACCGATTTTCTCCCCCCCCCCCCCCCCGGCACCGACTTTGGTCGGTACGGGTATTGTGCTCTACAAGAGCATCTGGACAGAAGGTACTTTGAATCCTCCGAGGAGTCTGAGGATTCTGACAGTTCCGTCAGTACCGAAGTACTTCTCCCAGAGGAGCCTTTCTCTCCTAAACGCAGGATGTCTCCTCCAGAAATCTCCTTTCAGGATTTTATCAGGGAGGTGGCTCGAGGTCTGTCCATTACTGTGGCTCCTGAAACAGAGCTCAGGGAAAAGGTGTTGAAGATTCTACAATACCCAAGGCTCCTAAGGAGGCAGCTACTTTACCTATCCATGAGATCTTACATAATCTCATGTTGAGGATGTGGGAAACACCTCTTACCACCTCTCCTCACTCTCGTAGACTGGATACCATGTATCGAGTACCTCCGTGTCCTGGCTTCCAGAAAACTCAGCTTCCTCACCACTCTATTGTGGTGGAATCAGCTATGAGAAGGATCAGGAGTGCAAAGAGGCATGCCTCTAATCCTCCAGGACATGAGTGTAGGACCTTGGATGCCTTTGGACGTCGTACTTTCCAGGCTTCCATGATTTCTGCCAAGATCATTTCCTATATTTTATATATGAGAATGTTCCTTAAGGAAGTCACAGGACATTTAGAGGTATTGAACCCTCTTCTTCCTGATAAGAGGCAGGATTTTCTCACACTGGTTAAACATGCCCAGGATGTTTCTAAGTTTGTTAATCGTGCAGCTCTTGACTGTTTTGAGTGCATAAGCAGAACCTCTGCCGTTGCCATAGGTGCACATAGAATTGCCTGGCTCCAGGCATCCGATTTGGAGCTCTGGGTGCAGGACAAACTGGACAATATCCCTTGTAAGGTGAGAATCTATTCGGCAAAAATTGGCAAGAGAAAGCCAATGAGTTCGATGCTGACAACTCCACTTTGGATAGGTTATCCAAAGCCACAGCTGATCCTGCAAAGAAGAAATCTTTTAAGAAACCATTCTTCTCCAAAAGGAAGAGGTTTTATCCCTCTTATTCCCAGCAGGGACGTTCTGCAGATCAACCTGCCCGAAGGAGTCAGCAGCCACCTAAACAAAGAAAAGCAAAGACTGCTAAGCCTCAACCGTCTCAGCAGTCTCAGCCTCCACAAGGCCTTTGACTTCCATCTAGAGAACTTAGCCTTCCTGGCTCTCAACTGACCAGAGCCTTCCACCATTCCAGGAAGGTTGTGTCACTTTGCCCCCCAGATGGGGGCAGATAACAGAACATTGGACTCTCTCCATTATAAAAGAGGGGTACAAGCTTCACTTTCTCTGCATGCCCCCCCTCCCACAATGGTAAGACAGTTCAATTCTCAGACCTCTCTCATCAACCTGTTAAATCAAGAGGTCACTATGCTTCTTGCCGAAGGGGCAATAGAAGAGGTACCCATTTCTCAACAGGGTATAGGGTTTTACTCCCCCTATTTCCTTATCCCAAAGAAAACAGGGGGACACAGACCTATTTTAGACCTGTGGTGGAGAAGCAGGCTCAGAATGCAGAGAGAGAAAGAAAAAGCAGCCTTTTTTTTCTTTTCCCAAAGAAACTGCAGGCACAGGAAGGGTTAACACCCAAACTAAAGACAAAGATTCCCTGCAGAGGAGTGCAGACCTAGGGACACGCCCTGTTCCCATGGAGACAGAGGGAGGAGATGGGAGTGGTTTGGGGGCGGAGTCAAGAGCCATAGGACAGCCCCAAACATTTAGCCAGGGAAGTTGCACTCACAAACAGGCACAGACACAGAAAGAGACACAGACATGGAAAGAGAAAGAGACACGGACACGAGAGAAACAGGAGACATAGAAGCAGCTTGCACAGAAGCAGTTTGAAAGCAGGCACAGAGGCTCTGGGATAAGCAGAGTTGCTGCAGAGCCAGGGGAACGAAGAAAGCTGACCCAGGACAGGAACAGAGAGCTGAGAAGGTCAGTGGAGAGCTCAGGGGAGGATTCCTCTGAGGAGGAAATATTCTCCAGAAGTTCATGGCCTAGCCCTTCTCACTGTAAGGAGCTTACAGGAAGGAAGAGCACTACTAGCAAGGTGAGCCCTTTACAAGCTTTAAAAGAGCTGCTAAACAGGGAAACCTTTTCCTGCCCTTCCCCCACAAGCTCACGTTCTGCAAAGGGTGGCTGGGAGCAAGTCTTGAAGGCTTTACAACCTACAAAGGCTTCTCAGGCGGATACTAAGGAGAGCAGATATTTGAGGGAGCCTAGCGAGGAAGACATGGACCTGGGGGACAGTTTTGATGCAAGCAGTGTTTCAGACATGGAGATAGACTGTGCTATCTGTGCCAAGGAAGAGTAAAAAGAACTGAATAGGGTTTTAATGAGCTGGAGGAAAACCCAGGAGTTCTTAATTACTGAATGTGCTACCTGTGCTAGAGGAATAAGAACTGAATAGGGTTTTGTTTAGCTGGAGAAAACCCTGAAGTTCTTAACAAGGACATTTTTATGAAAAGCCCATAACCTTTTAGCTAGGCTTTTAATGGTAGATTGGCTGATAAAAGCTGCATGGATAAGAAAGCCAGGAAGAAGCTAAAAGTTCATATTGTAACTGGAAGAAATACTACTGCATTTGAAAAGTCTCTTGGTGGACCAGGGAATATTGCTATACCTGCTGTGAAGGTAACAGCGGAGATTTATAGTGCCTCCTGGGGACCATAAAACAGACTGCTGTGGTAAAAAGAGTTTTTACATGTGGAACAAAGGTTTAAACTAAACCAAGCCAAGGACTGTTCAATAGGCTTGTGTTTATATGGGAGAGGTATCCCGAACTTTGTTTTGTAAGCTTCAAACTATTCTTGCCAAAGAATTTAATTTGGTTAGGAAATCCTTATTTCTTAAATAAAAGAAATATTCCTGCGACCTTTGCACTTGGCTCTAATCCTTTAAAAGGACACAACTACATGCTATTTGGGCTGAATTTATACAAAGGACAATTGGAACCCTCTCGTACCACTAGGCAACTGCCTGGCCACACGGGGGAGCTCCGACAGACTGCAGAGAATTGAACAAATTACTGTTCAAAGAGAAATTCAAGATGATTTCTCTGGGAACTCTGCTTCCATACCTGCAGAGTCAGGATTGGCTTTGTTCTCTAGATCTCAAGGATGCGTACACCCATGTTCTCATCCATCCAACTCACAGAATATTCCTTTGGTTCCTTTTTCAAGGAAAGCCCTACCAACACAGGGTGCTTCCTTTTGGCCTGGCCTCAGCACCAAGGGTGTTTACGAAATGCATGGCTGTGGTAGCAGCATTTCTTCGCACTCTAGGAATATTCGTCTTCCCCTACTTAGACGACTGGCTCATTCGACCCCCATCAGAGTCAGAGGCCAGGATTTCTCTATCTTGCACAGTGCGTATCCTTCAGTATTTGGGTCTGGTCATAAACATCCCAAAATCCAGCCTAACTCCCACTCAGTCTCTGGAGTTCATAGGAGCTTTGCTGGATACCAGAAAAGCAAGGGCTTATCTTCCCCAGACCCGTTGCCTTCGCATAGTGCAATTAGCTTCTCAAGCAGTGCTGAAGCCTCATCTCACTGCTCGAGAAATGTTACAACTACTAGGCCACATGGCATCTACCGTGCATGTGGTTCCTTATGCTCGCCTCCAAATGAGAGCAGTTCAGTGGACTTTATCCACTCAATGGACTCAAGCATCAGGGTGCCTGTCAGACAAAATACAAATCTCCTTATTTTGTCCCTCCAATGGTGGAGGTCCACTCAAAACCTGTTGGTGGGGTCCCCATTTCAACAGCCTTTACCCCAGGCAACTCTCACAACAAGATGCTTCACCAATGGGTTGGGGAGCTCATCTGCAAGACCTCTCCACCCAAGGCATTTGGATTCCACAGGAGACTCATCTACACATCAATCTCTTAGAGCTCAGAGCAATCTTCCTTGCTCTTCGAGTGTTCCATACCCTGCTCAGCTACAAGACAGTCCTCATTCATACGGACAATCAAGTAGCCATGTTCTACGTGAACAAGCAGGGAGGAACAGGCTCTCTGTCACTTTGCAACGAAGCTTTGTGACTATGGGCTCTCGCCAGAGAGCATCAGATTCATCTCCTGGCAGTGTATCTTCAAGGCAGCCAAAACTCTTGGGCAGACAGACTGTCGAGTTCTGCTTCCACACAAATGGTCTCTACATGCAGACCAGGTAGCCAACATTTTTCAAATTTGGGGAACCCGGACATAGACCTCTTTGCAAGTCCGTTGAATGCCAAACTTCCCTGGTTCTGTTCCAGAATTCCAGCTCAGGGCTCTCAGGCCAAGGATGCTTTCCTCCTTCATTGGGGTCAAGACTTCCTTTATGCCTTTCCACCCATTCCCTAATTCCAAAAACCTTGTTCAAGCTTCAGAGAGACAGAGGCCGTATGATTCTCATAGCTCCACATTGGCCACGGCAAGTGTGGTACCCTCTGCTTCTACATCTCTCTCAAGCTCCCTCTCTGGAGATAGGGTCTGCTCCAGATCTCCTGTCTCAGGAGAACGGAATGTTATGGCATCCCAATCCCTAGTCTCTGCATCTCAGGGCTTGGTTGCTGAAGGCCTAGATCTTCATGATCTTAACCTTTCTCGGCAAGTAAAGGATATCCTTTATGCTTCCAGAAAACCTTCCACAGGACGCTGTTATGCTTTCAAGTGGAAAAGGTTTACTATATGGTGCTCGCAGAAGGGTCTTAGCCCCCTTGCGATACCTCTGGAATCATTACTGGAGTATCTCCTTCATTTATCCAATACAGGACTTAAGACTAACTCAGTAAGAGTCCTTTTGAGTGCTATTGCAGCTTCTTTCAAGCCTCTAAATGGACAACCTATTTCCTCCCATCCTCTTATAGCAAGATTTATGAGAGGCCGCCTTCTAACTAAGCCTCCCATTAGGCCACCATGGGACTTGAACCTGGTTCTTGGTCAACTCATGAAGCCACCTTTCGAACCCTTGGCTACTACCTCGTTGAAATTCCTTTTCTGGAAAGTTATCTTTCTTATTGCAATCACATCAGCACGTCGCATCAGTGAGTTGCAGGCACTAGTGGCTGATCCTCCTTATACAAGGTTCCACCATGAGAAGGTAGTCCTTAGGAATCATCCATACTCTATGCCAAAGGTGGTCTCGCCTTTTCATCTAAACCAAGCGGTCTACCTGCCTGTGTTTTTTCCAAGACTTCATGCATCAAATGCAGAAAGTTATCTTCATGCTTTGGACTGTAAAAGAGCTTTAGCTTTTTACTTACAAAGAATACAGCAACATAGAAAGTCCTCTCAATTCTGTTGCTTTTGATCTTTCTCATTTGGGACTTCCAGACTCCAAGAGAACACTGTCAAACTGGATTGCACATTGTATTTCCTTTGCCTATCAGAGTAAGAATCTTCCTCTGGAGGGCCATGTCACAGCTCACAATGTGAGAGCCATGGCAGCTTCAATGGCTCATCTTCACTCTGTGTCTATCGATGACATCTGTCGAGCAGCCACTTGGGCCTCGATTCATACCTTCCCAGCCCATTACTGCTTGGACAAGGACTCCTGCCGTGATGCCTTGTTTGGTCAGGCTGTTCTCCAACACCTGTACCATACCTAATCAACTCCTACCCACCATCCCTGGTAGGATGCCAGAGATCCATGGGGGGAAGTGGAGCCCTTTCACAAGGACACACTACTTCTGGGGTTGTCTCCCTGGTATCTAAAGCTAGGGAGTCCCCATATGTGGAGTGTAGGAGTGGCCTAGTGGTTGGGGCAAGGTACTTCAGGCCGGAAGGTCGGGGGTTCAAATCCCACTAGAGGACAGCAACCTTGGGCCGGAAGGACTGGGGTTTCTAGTCCCACAGGTACTCCTTGTGGTCTTGGGCAAGCCACTTAACCCTCCATAGCCTATGTTCCCTGTAAAATAGTTATCTCCAAGTTATAATGCCCTGTTCAATGTAATATCAGTTTGTTCAATGTAAACCGCACTGATGCAGAATAGCACGGTATATAAGAGAATGTAAATAAATAAATAAATATGTGAAGACTACATTCCTGCTTGTTCCTGGAGATAGCATAGTTATTCACCTTTAACAGGTGATTTCCGGTAACAGCAGGAATTTAGTCTTCACAACCCACCCACCTCCCCTAGGAGTTGTAGCTCTCTATCTCTTTCTCTTTTCCTCTCTCTCTCTTTGTCTCAGCTTTAAAACTCAACTGGAGAGAGACAGTTGGGAAAGGCGGGAAGGCAGCACGCAGGCGCTGTGGGATGCTCCCAAAAGCTTTCTAATTGGACACTGGGGAGTGTTCCCGCGCAGACTCCGTCGGTACCGACGATACCATATGTGAAGACTAAATTCCTGCTGTTCCCGGAGATCACCTGTTACAGGTGAGTAACTATGCTGTCCTCCATAGGTGGATAAAGCACCCCCCAGGGGTGGTAAATGGGTCCATGCTGAGTGGCCAGTATGATTTTACAGGCTAGTATGAGTGCTATTTGTGTAAACCTTTGCTCCATAGGCCCGTATCCTCCTTTCCTGTACTGGGATTTTGTCACCAAGCAACATGGACACATAGGTCCACTCCACTGATCCTCCTATGACCTCCAACACCTCCACCAAATAGGCTTGTAGCAGTGGGCATTCCAAAAGGGTGTGGACCCTGTTCCCCTTATGCGCTTTGTAATGATGATATTCTGAGTTTTCCCATAGGTGTAGATTGGCCACCGTTTCTGTAATTAGATAGGCTCTAAGCAGTATCTCATACTGCATTTCTTGGTGTGCTAAATTTTGGATTTTGTCTTCGTTATGGCCCTGAACAGCTCTCCAATAGCTCCTCATTCATGTCCTCTGCTAGATCCCCAGGTCCACTGGTCACACATGGCCCACTCCCACCCCTCTGGCCCGTGTGTCCTTCCTAGTTTGTACCAATATGATACCTTGTTGAGCTTAGGAGGGTGTCCAGAAAGATCTGGTTCAAGGTGATAAATCTCCACGACCCCTCAGGCATCCTAAACTTTGCCAGTACCTAGTGTCGGCACTGTAAAAGTGCCGTGAGGTGTTTGTTATCGAACTGCCACTTGTCCTTGATTTGATCGAACAATGGAAAATGTTTGCCTTCCAACTCCGTGAGCTGTCCCACATATTTGCTACCGCATGATGCCCATCCCCGGAAAGTGCCCCCCTCAAGCCCAGGCCGAAACTCCAGATTCTCCACCAGCATCCTGAAGCGGGACTGCCCCCCTCCCCCACTTGCTCTCCCCACCTGGGCTGCCCTCCAATGCCATGCCTGCCAAATCGGGTCCATGAGGCCCTTGCTCCATCCCATCTTCAGTCTCCAAAACTGGCTAGTCTGCAGTAGTCCAAAGAACCTATAGGGCGCACTGAGCCAGTCCAGAGACTCCTGCAGGGCATAGTGTTCCTTTCCTGTATGCATTCTATGAATCCATTGTAATAGTGCCACTCATTGTAAAGTCATAGATCTGGGACCCCAAGCCTTCTCGTACCATGGTCTCCGACTAGTTTAGCAAAGCTGATCTGAGCCGGGCAGCCCCACCATAGGGAGGGCCCTATGATGCCTTGATAAATGTTCTCTTCATGTGTCGATTATCCACAGAGGCAACATTTGCAAGGGGTAGATCAGCCGGGGTAGTGCCACCATTTTGAGCAGTGCCATTCTTCCCAAAAGAGAGTGGCAGGTCTCTCCACCTAGCACACCACACTTTCAGGTTCTCTGTGCTCTCTTATGTTCTTACTGTACAGTTTCTTAGGGTCCAAACACAGGTAGACCCCCAAGTACTTTAGGTTCTCCCCCACCCAAGCCAGAGGAAAAGCCTGCGTGCCCCTACAGGCGTAAGACTGTCACCGGCAATGCTTTGGACTTGTTCCAGTTAATTCGAGGGCCCAAGAAGCTCCCGAACATTGTAATGGTGGTCATCATGAGGTTGATACACTCGCTTGTTCAGTCAATAAAGAGAAACATATTGTCTGCAAAAAGGTTTCTTATAGTGAGTGGTGCTTACCTGTATCCCCTCCCACTGATGTGTGAAATTTTATAGTCTGGAGGCTCTAAAGAGAGCAGGAAGAGCAATGGTGAAAGAGGGTAGCTCTGTTGCGTTCCATGTTGAAGAGCAGAGACATCTGATAGTTCTCCGTTGACCAAGATCTGTGCTATGGGGCCATAGTACAAGACTTTTACTCAATCTAGAAATAGACCCTGGATGCAAACGCCTCCAGCACCCGAAACAGACAGTCCCACAAAATGTTATCAAGCACTTTCTCAGCAACTAAACTTGTTGTTATGGCATCCCCTTGGGCACCCCTCCCTGCATAAAGGGCTGTTAGGGCCTTGAGCAGGTTAGCGGAGGCAAACCTGCCAGGAACAAAGCCCACCTGATCTGTGTGGACGAGGCTGGTGATCAACTTGCTGAGGCGTTTAGCCAGAATAGAGGCCACTATTTTCACAACTTGGTTTAAGAGAGAAAGAGGCTGATACGATTCTACTAGTATGACGTCTTGCCCTAGTTTGGGCAGGGCCACTACCATGGCTTGGTTCTGTCTTCCTCCCAAGTCTCCTGCTCACAGCGCCATCTTGCTCTGTGCTGAAAAGGGTTGCACCGCCACCTCTCCCAGTATTTTGTAAAATTCTGCCCAGTCCTGGTGCCTTAGCCAGTTTTAGGGAGTGTATTGTCCCCAGCACCTCTGCCCCACCAAAGTGGGCATTTGACTGTAGCATGGCTTCCTTCAGTCCCGGCAGCTTCAACTTCTGAAAGAGGTTTGCCCTGTTCACCTCATTGGCGCACCCCGCTGCATACAGATCTTCATAGAAGTTGCAAAACTGTCTGCGTATTTTCTCCTCCTGCATATATTTTCGGCTAGCTGCATCCTCAATCTTTTCTACCACCACCTTTTGGCCAGGCTCACCGTGTGGGCTGACAGTTTCCCACATCGGTTTCCCCACCTGTGGAGGTTATATTTGTACATGCAGATGTCTCCTTCAGCACGCTGAGTCAGGAGATCATCATTTTCCTCCCTGAGTACCATATATTGATTCTTGTCCAACACGCTCATGCTGTGGATATGAACCGCCTGACTGATGACAGAACACAGTTTGGGTCAACTATCCAGAAAGTCGCCATGAGTTGATACCGACTCGAGAGCACTTAACACCACCACATGCCTGTAGGCGACCCGTGAGGTCGTGCATCTTATCTTGTTGCTTCCTCTTGCCAGCAGCATATGCAATAATTACACCTCTCATGACAGCCTTTGCTGCCACCCACAGGGTCTGAGAATCCATAGTGTTATCCTCATTCTCCCACCATTATTGCTGCCAGGCCTCCCGCAGGTGCGCCTGGAAGGCAGGGTCCCAATACAAGGTAGGGTTTATTCGCCAAGGCCCCCAGCACCCCCCACACTCCTCCCCCCCACCCATCAGCCAGAGCTCTAATCATATTGGGGCATGGACAGAGATCCCCATATTGCCAATCTCCATCCTTTTCACATATTGGAATAGATCTTCTGTTACAAGGTTACAGTCTAGGCGGGCATAGCTGCTATGCAGGTGCGAATGAAAGGTGAAGTCTTTCATCTGGGTGCAACACCCTCCAGGCATCCACCAAGCCGATGTCCTTGTTCATAAAGTTTACATCCTGGGTCTCGGAGTGTCTTGTCCAACACGGGGATCAGCAGTCTATACTTGGGTTCTTAGGTAAATTGAAATCCCCGCCCATCACTGTGTGGTATTTCCCGAAGTCCAGCAGCTTGACACAAAGAAACCATGGTCATATATGTTCAATGCATAGACGTTGCAAAGGACTACCTTAGTGCAATGCAGGTCTCTCCCCATGAGAAGAAAATGACTGTCCCTGTCTGCCATTGTTTTTAAGGAGGAAAGGGACCAATTGGTGAATCAGTATGGCCACCTCACTCTTTTGCCCATTGTAGGAGGAAAAATCCAACTTGCCCACCCATCCCCTTGCTAGCTTGCAATGTTGTATGGCACTGAGATGGGTCTCTTGGGGGAAAGCAACATCTACCCCCTCTTTATGGAAATAATTAAGGAGTTTGGTGCATTTCACAGGGGAATGCATTATTTTACCTTAGCTGTCATCTCTAGTCCATAGGCTTGCTGTGTGGGGTACATCTACATGTCGCGTTTGGCCCCCCCCTTAGCTGTCTTCTGGTCTGATGGCTCTCCCATCTCCCTTCCCTACTCCCCTTGACTCCCTCCTGTCTCCCTCCTCCAATCTCCTTGTACCTTGTCACCGTCCTCCCCATACACGAAAATCCCTGTAGGGCTTCAACCGCCATCCTGGCCATCCCAAACCTTCAACTGGCTTGCCTCCCCTACCCTTCCCTTCCAGCCTCCCACTCAATCACTACTTCTACTACTGAGCATTTGTATAGTGCTATAACGCTATAGGATATACGCAGCGCTGCAAAGACATGTAAGAGACAGTCCCTGCTCATCAGAGTTCACAAGTCTAGTCAAGGCAGACAACATGGTAGGTGTAGGCAGGGATACATCTAGGGGGAATGGTAAGATAACACAAAGGAGATCAAGTTTAAGATCCAAAAGCGGCCACTGTTGTCAGGACCCCCCCCCCCCACGCACACCGTCCACTCATGCCCTGCACTGTCTCTACGCACGCTCAATCCTTCACACATACACCCATTGACCATTCATTCCCCATCATCCAGAACCATTAACCCCTTCCCATCCTCTAACATAACTCCAAGTCCACCAGTAGCATGGCTGCCGTGTGTCGTCCTCACTCCACTCCTGGATGCTCATTTGTCTAAGACCTCTGTCCCCCATGGTGTCGATCGGGGCTGGTCACTCCACTGGTTTTCTCGTACTTGGCTACTAGTTGAGGCCTCCCCGGGCTGTGTCTCTGATTATGTAGTCCTTTGCAGCCCGGATAATGCTGTAGTGACCATGTCTCTAACTAGTATCACCTTGAGGTCTCTCTTGTCATGGTCTCTCTTGTCGTGGTCTCTCGAATATGCATCCAACAGCGTATAGAAAGTGATAAATTATAGTAAGTGAGGACTGCTCCCCTCTTGGGCAACTCCAGGGTGCCCCTCGGCTCCTTGAAGTCCTGGTGAAGAGGTGTAAAACAAAGTCCTTGGTCATGTCTTCCCTGAAGGGTTGCTTCTCTCTAATCAAACATGTAAAACCATTGAATTCTTGTGCCAACAGGGTGCCAACTCCATCCTGATCACTACGGTCTCGGGCCCAAACCATCCAGAAAACCTTTAGGGTGGTCTCAAAGTTCTGGGTTAGTTGCTCATGGGTGAGACGCACTTTCGCTGGGTGTTGCTTCATGAATCTGATTCCTCGCTGTGCCAGTAGTGAGCAATAAAGTGCCATGGCCCTGTGCTGCTCCGCCACTCGGGCTGAGTAATCATTACACATGAGCAATTTGTGCCCTTGGTGGTCTAGTATTTGCTGCGTTCTGTACTTTTCCATCAGTCCGTACTTGTCTGCATAATTAAGTATGCATGCGATTACTGGCTGTGGGCGACCTGTATTTTCATGGAGGGGCCCCACACAATGGATCTGTTCCGCTTTCATTCTTGGACCAGCTAGCTGCAGACCCATTTGGGCAGCCATACCTCTGTTAGTTTCTAAAGTTCTGAGTTCTTTAGTGTTTCTGGCAGCTCGAATTATTCATGTGTTTGTGTCCTCTGTTCTCTTGGTCATCTATTTTCTCTGAGGGCCTGGTTCTCCGCCTCCAGGATACACATCCATGCCTCCAGCGTTTGTCCCCAACCCTCCTGCTGCTCCACACATTCCTCAGTCAGTTGAATCTGCTGTCTTTGCACCTCTTAACCTTCCTTAAGTTCATCAAGGGAGGCATGCAGTCTGGAGAGCTTGTCGTCTGAGATGACTGTGAGTGTGTGTGTGGGTTCTCTAATCGCCACCTCCTGCAAAGTAAACATAGGCACTGGAGGGGGCTTTCTGTCATCTTGGGGACTTTTTCGTGAGGCATACAGACTGTTTTCACCAGCATGCTGTCTGGGCACACTGCTGTTTCCCAGCTAAGCCCCCTAGATGTATCCCTGTCTACACCTACTGTGTTGTCTGTGACGTGCCGGCATCAGCAAAACCGGTATTATAACTGGTTTTGGGCCCGAAAAGGCGGGGTGGGTTGCAGAGCTCTGCCTGAAGGCATTTGCTCAGGGTCACGTCATCACGTGACCACCTTGGTACTGGATTTTAATTCAAAAGTTTTGTTTAAGATTACAATCTCACCATATGTCTAAGACTGATTGTTCTCCACACATATACAAATACTGAGATGTGGGACCTCCACCCATTCTACACAATTGAAGCAGTGTGATATTTATTTGTAGTATTTAGTTTATATCTTTCCAGTAGTAGCTCAAGGTGAGTTACAATCAGGTACTGTAGGCATTTCCCTGCCCACAGAGGGCTTACAATCTAAGTTTGAAGCTGAGGCAGTGGAGGGTTAAGTGACTTGCCCAGGGCCACAAGGAGCACCAGTGGGATTCGAGCCCTGGTCTTGATGGGCCCAGGCTGCTGCCCTAACCACTAGGCTACTCCTCCACTTACACATTCTGCAAATTCTTATTCCAAATAGTCCCTCCAGGAAAGAACATTAGCAGGTAAGGTCTTTTACCATCATGTTTGTCTGCAATTGGTGGGGAAAAAACCCCATACACAAACATGATGGCAGAAAAAGACCATGCGACCTACTCAATCTTCCCTTCCATACCAACTACTACAGTTGTTTCCCCTCCCCACCTCCCTTTAAAGATTTTGTTCGTTTGCCCCATGCTTCCTTGAAATCAGATACAGTCCTCTTCTCTGCTACTTCCATTGGGAGGCTATTCCATTCATCTACCATTTTCTGTAAAGAAATATTTCTGCATATTACTCCTGAGTCTCTCTCCTTTCACCTTCATCCTATGTCCCTTTGTTGCAAAGCTTTCTTTCAATTGAAGGAGACTCCTCTGTGCATTTATGCTATTGAGGTATTTTAAATATCTCTTTCCTGATCGTCCCTCCAGTCAAGTCCTGAACCTCTGGGTTGTCCACCTCATACAGCAGCTTGGAGACTGAGGAACCTCCTTTTGTGATGTCACTGGTATATCCTCTCAGGAGCAGCCTCCGTCTCCAAGCAGCTGAAGAGACGGTGGGCCTGGAGGTCCTGGATCACTGGAGGAACAATTGAGGATAGCTTTTAGGACTTTTTTTTTTTAAAAACACTAAGGATAATGGGCAGGGACAAGATCCCTTAGTATTTCAAGGCTTGTACCTTTAAATTTGCAGGAGGCTTTCCCTCAACCTTTTTCCCCCCCCTTCTAACTGTGGGCATCGTCAGCCAGTTACCGGTGGGGAGGCAGGAATCGCTCTGGTTCAGAATCCTTATGAGGGGGTGAGGAACCAGAGCTGAGCACAGCCGGCGCTTCACAGATCTGCCTGTCAGCGCGCTTTGGCTGATCGCGGTGAACGTCCGGCGGTGGGCATTCACACGGTGCACTGCTCCTAAGGCTCCCCGGTCATATGGCTCCTCTCCAGAGTCGGCGGCAAGTGCAGCGGATCTGAGGATCGCTGCAAATTTGTCGGGAGGCCAGCAAGGGTAAGGAGGCCCGATTGGAACTCCTCAGTTCTTCAGCGCGTTTTGGGCACGAAATGAGGAGTAGGCCCAGCCGCGTGGAGGCGGCACGGGAAGCGCCGGGGCAGCAAAGGACAGTTCGGAAGGGTGTTTTCAGCGATGGGAAGCCTCGTTTAGCACTCTAACTGTGGCGATTTAGATCAGAGGAGCTATCTTTTGGGCTTTATGGAAAAAATTATTATTTTGTTTTTATTCATTCATTTCGGATCCTGTGACTTTTTCGGGTATTGATCTCAGCAGGGGGCAGCTTAAGGGTACCTTAAAGCTGTTCTCATGGCCGGGATGCCTTCTAGACCCCAGTGTGTTGTCTGTGGGGCTAGAAGGGGAGCAGTGTCAGACTCAGGTGTGTGTAAGAGCTGCATTAAGGCAGCGTCTGCTATGGAGCAGGCTGGGGAGGAAAAGGAGGAGCTGCTGGGGTCCGAAGTAGGTGTTTCAGCTGCTCAGTCATCAGACTTGCCCCTTGGGGAGCCGAAGGCAGGACCGTCATCCGCCCCGGACATCCCCCCCTCACCTGCGTCCTTGCCCAAGGGCCTGGCGTCCATTTTCTCGCAAGAGTTTGTAGCTCTCTTGCAGCAAGCTGTTTTAGGCACCCCTCAAACAGGCAAAGGGGGCCACCAAGGACCGCGAGTGAAGAGGCTCGCGGCCTCTCTGAATGCAGAGGAGTTTCCGTCCGTGGCTAAGAGAGCGCGGTTAGACGGAGAGCCTAAAGAGCAGTCTGTAGCCACGGAGGAGCAGCTTTCAGACGAGGAAGGCCGAAGTTTGGATTTAGAGGACGAATTAGAGGAAGGTGAACTTGCAGATAAAGAAGACCAAGCAAGAGTGGTGCGTGTCTTCAGGAGAGATGAGTTACCAGCGCTCATTGTGGAGACGCTAAAGGCGCTGAATATGCCTGTTCTGGGGTCGGCGGAGGATGAGACCCTGGAGGATCTGTTGTTGCAGGTCTTTAGAGAGACTCGGAGAGTTTCCGGTATACAGGGTGTTTCAGGAAATGATTCAGGAAGAGTGGATGTACCAGAGGCACCACTGAAGGGTTCCAGAGTTATGAGCCATCTTTACCCTTTGGACCAGGATAAGGAAGTGTTTAAGTCTTCCAAGGTAGACGTGGCCGTTTCAGCGGTGACAAAAAAGACCACTATCCTGGTTGAGGGCAGTGTGGCGCTCAAGGATACTCAGGACAGAAAGCTGGATGCTTTGTTAAAACAGGTTTTTGATGTAATGCCCTGTCACTCCAGGCAGCTATCTGTGGAGCGTGGGTGGCCAGAGCCTGCCTGCGGTGGTTGCTGCGAGTCCAGGGTGGGCAGGAGAATGAGATGGCCAGTGAGTCATCCAGGCTGGAGTCGGGAGCAGCCTACCTTGTGGATATTCATTATGATCTTATGTGAGGTTTATCGAAGAGCATGGCGTTGGTGGTGGCAGCGAGATGTTATCTGTGGCTGCGTAATTGGGTGGCGGATAACTCTTATAAAGCTAGGTTAAGTAAGCTTCCCTTTAAGGGGCGGCTCTTGTTTGGAGAAGATTTAGAGAAGCTGGTCAAGGATCTTGGTGAATCTAAGAGCGGAAGATTGTCAGAGGACAAGCCTAGGCAAGGGCGGATGATGCCCGCGGTCAAGGGGCAGCAGCGGGATTTTTGTCTGTTTCGTTTCCAGAGGTTTAATTCTGGTCAAAGAGGCAGATTCTCCAATAGAAATCAAGGGTTTTGAGGTTTTCGAGGGGCAGGGAGAGGATTTGGGCCCCCCTCCTCTTCTTCTTCCTCCAACCGTAGGAAGTCACAATGAAGTCAGGGGGACCCAGGCGCCCTTAGTTCCCGTAGGAGGGCGATTGCAGTAGTTTTATTCTGCCTGGGTCCGAGTCACATCAGATCAGTGGGTGCTGGAGGTCATTCGAGAGGGGTATGCATTGGAGTTGCTGCATCCAGTGCGAGACGACTTTGTAAGGTCCCCCTGCAAGGCGCCAAACAAGTGTGAGGCGGTGAGGGGGACCATACAAAGGCTCCTAGGCCTCAGGGGCAATAGTGATGGTGCCTCCAGACCAATGCGGCTGCGGTCTATACTCAATTTACTTTGTGGTGCCAAAGAAAGATGGGGGGTTTCGACCAATTTTGGATCTCAAGGGAGTGAATCGTCTTCGGGTGTCACACTTTCACATGGAGACTCTGCGGTCAGTTATAGTAGCGGTTTGAAGAGGGGAATTCCTCACGTCTCTGGATCTGTCAGAGGTGTACCTTCACATCCCCATAAGACCGGATCATCAAAGGTTTCTCAGGTTTGCGGTTCCTTTTGGACATTTTCAGTTTCAAGCGTTGCCTTTTGGCCTTCACGAAGGTCATGGTGGTGGTTGCGGCAGCATTGCGAAAGGAAGGGATTCTGGTTCACCCTTATCTAGACGATTGGTTGATCCGGGCAAAGTCAAAAGCCGAGAGCGAGAAGCCAGAGTAGTGACCTTCCTAGAAAGTCTCGATTGGGTAGTCAGTATGACAAAGCCAGTTGGTCCCATCACAAAGCCTGGAATACTTGGGGGCTTGGTTCGACACTGGCGTTGGACAGGTTTTTCTACCGCAACAAAGGGTGCAGGGTTTGTGGAAGCTAGTCAGAAGGTTCTTAAACAACACGGCACCCACAGCGTGGCAGTATCTCCAACTGTTGGGTACAGTGGCGACAACAATAGAGCTGGTGCCCTGGGCAAGAGCGCATATGAGACAGTTACAGAGGGTGTTACTTAGGTGCTGGTCGCATCAGCAGGATCCGCTGTCTCGGAAACTCCCTTGTCCGGCGGAAACGCGTATAGCCCTTCATTGGTGGTTGATTCCAGGATCGCTGGAAAACGGGAAACCATTGGAAACGCCGGACTGGTTGTCTTTAATGACGGATGCCAGCCTCCTGGGCTGGGGAGCTCATTTCCAGGGAGGTTCACGCAAGGGCAGTGGAACGCTCAAGAAAAGACTTGGTCGATCAACAGGTTGGAATTACGGGCTGTATTGCTGGCCCTACAGAGCTTTCAGTATTACCTCGGAGGGACAGCTGTTCGAGTGTTTTCCAACAACGCGACCGTGGTGGTCTATGCCAATCGGCAAGGGGGGACCAGCAGTGTGGCGCTGGAAACCGAGGCTGAGTTCCTGTGCGAATGGGCCGAAGAGAACCTTCTGGCTTTGTCGGCAGCGCATGTAGCAGGGGTGGACAATGTGGAAGCCGACTTTCTAAGTCGGGTGAAAGTGGATCCAGGAGAGTGGGTCCTTCATCTGAAGGTGTTCGAGATGCTAGTGCACCGGTGGGGCATGCCGGTCATGGATCTTATGGCAACTTTTCAGTCGGCAAAGGTCAGTTGCTTCTACAGCAGACAAAGGGAAAGAATGTCAGAGGGGCTGGATGCTCTCATGCAGAGCTGGCCAGAGGCACAGCTACTGTATGTCTTTCCTCCGTGGGTCTTGATAGGCAGAGTGGTACAGCATATAGAACGACACAGGACAGGTAATCCTGATAGCACCAGATTGGCCACGCAGTCTGTGATACGTGGACCTGGTGAGGCTCTTAGTAGCAAGGCCGTGGCATCTTCCGCCTTGGGCAGATCTCTTAACGCAGGGTCCTCTCCTCATTCCTCACGTGGATCGGTTCTCGCTTATGGCTTGGCTATTGAGAGGGCTCGGTTGAAGTTGAGAGAATATTCTGCGGCGGTAATTACCACGCTGTTGATGGCCAGGAAGAGGTCAACGTCTTTAGCGTATGTTCGCGTCTGGAGGGTATTTGAAGCTTTGTGCGTAGCCAGGACGTGCGAGGCGTTAAGAGCGACTATCCCTCAGATCGTAGAGTTCCTACAGGATGGGTTCGACAAAGGTTTAGCTGCTGTATCGCTGAGGATGCAGGTAGCAGCGTTATCATGTTACAGAGGTAAAATAAGTGGCCAGGCGCTCGAGGGACATTTGGACATCAAGCGGTTCTTACGGGCGGTATCTCTGTTAAGGCCGCCGTGTAGACAAGTAATACCTAAATGGCATCTGACGTTCGTGTTAGAGGTGTTGGAACGGGAGCCATTTGAATCTGTCTCGCGCGTCGGTGAAGGATCTCACCCTGAAAGTCATGTTTCTGGTGGCTATCTGTTCAGCGAGAAGGGTCTCGGAATTGCAAGCATTATCTTGTAAGGAACCTTACCTCTCTTTCTTTGAGACAAAGGTAGTTTTGAGGCCGGTGCCGGCTTTTTTTGCCCAAGATGGTATCGGCTTTTCACTTGAATCAGGAAATCTCTTTACCGGTGTTCAAGGCCAGCACTGGGGGTTCATCCACGAGGAGATTGAATCTCTTAGATGTCTGGTGGGTGTTAAAGAAGTATCTGCGTCGGACAGCAAGTTTTCGCAGGTCTGAGAGACTTTGTCCTCTTTGCAGGGCCAAGAAAGGGAGAAGCAGCGTTGAAAGCCTCCATCGCAAGGTGGATTAAGGAGGCAATTGCATCGGCGTATCTGTTGAAAGGTAGACCGGTGCCTGAGGGGCTGTGGGCCCATTCCACTAGAGCACAAGTGGCATCCTGGACGGAATCTCGTTTAGTACCGCCGGTAGAAATTTGTAAGGCAGCGACTTGGTCATCTTTGAATTCTTTTGTTAAGCATTACCAGCTAGATGTTCAGACGGAAGGGGAGACGTGTTTTGGATCAGCGGTACTTCAGGCTGGTGTGGCGGTTCCCTCCCTTTGAGGACTGTTTACTGCTCTGGTACGTACCCAGAGGTTCGGGACTAGACTGGAGGGAAGATCAGGAAGGTGAAATTAGACTTACCTGCTGATTGTTGTTCCTGGAGTAACTCCAGTCTAGTCCCGTATCCCTCCCCAGTGTTTTAGTTTCTACAGACAGAAGCCTGAAGTTCCTAAAGTTGACACAGGTAAGAAGAATTTTCAAGTTTGAGTTTTGATTACCTGGGGGGAAGTGTTTTAGGTAAGGCGACAATTAGGTTGGGGCGTTCTCCTTCAAATTGGGTAAGGGATCAGCCCAGCACGTTTAAAGTTCATTTGCGGGAAGGGAGTTCTTCCCTTTTTAAAGGTTATTGGTTAAGCTAGTGACAAGGGTTACAGTTGATACTTACAGTTTATACTTACTTGTTGCTCTGAGTCTGCTTTGTCAATAGGGTATTGGTAGATGGAGGTGGCTCCCGAGAGGATATACCAATGACATCACAAAAGGAGGTTCCTCAGTCTCCAAGCTGCTGAATGAGGTGTACAACCCAGAGGTTTGGGACTAGACTGGAGTTACTCCAGGAACAACAATTAGCAGGTAAGTCTAATTTCACCATCCTATCTCTCCTCTCCCACCTTTCCTCCAAAGTATACATATTGAGATCTCTAAGTCTGTCCCCATATGCTTTATGACAAAAGTTATACATGAACTGTCTTAAATTTTTCCTTTCTTTTTCCAAGGAAGATGCCAATTCTCATATTTTGTGCGACCTTAGATCTTAATCACCTTTAAAATTGTCATCTTTGCTCTTACCTTCTATCGCATTGTTCATTGTATTACTCATCGTCCCTCCAGTCCAATCAAGACATGTGCGTTTATGCAATCAGATTGAAACCAAGAACCACTGGTTTGCTTCCCACATTAAGGGCCCTGTGCAGCTCTCCTCTGAGCCATATTTCTCAGTCTCCAGCAGATGGAGGTTGTGTGTTACCGGTGCAGTTGACACTGTTCTGGACAGAGCATGGCTAGCATCCTAGTTGGTCCAGGGTGTCCACTGTTAGTCCTGTTGGATTTGCAGTGAATGTTTTAGTGTGCAGATCCTGATGGTACTGGGTCCTTCCCCTGGGCCTTGCTATGCTAACAGAGCAGTGATGTTCAGTGGTGGTTCCTCCTTTCTCTCTCCAACTTTTGGGATGAGGCCGGAAGAGGCGTTTAGCTGTTAATACTGTAAAGTTTTACCCCTCCCCTCCCCTCCCCCAAAGAACTAGGAGTGCACCAGCCCTTTTGCTTTTCAGGACGCATCTTTTCCTCTGAGATAGCAGAGGCCTCTGACACAAGTAACCTGGCAGGAGTTGCATGGGGGGGATAAAGTGGTGCGCAGGGTCACTCGGGTCGATTGTGGCCAATGCAGCACAGCCAGTGGAGATAATGGTATTTCCTGATCGTCCCTGCAGTCTAGTCCCGGAATCCTTGGGGTTGTCAACCTCATCCAGCAGCTTTGGAGACTGAGAAACTTCACCGTTGTGATGTCACTGGTATATAAGCACTGGTACCTCTTCTCACCAGTTTATCAGTCTCCAAAGCAGCTAGTGAGGTGGTGAGCCCAAGGATTACAGGGCTCACTTGAGGAACAATTGAGCAGAGATTATTAAAAAAAAAATTGGAGCATGTGGCTTGGTTCTGTCAGGAGAGCTAGTTAAAATTTAATTGGTATTCTGATTGCAAAGAATTCTGACCTTCGGTGGCTCTGAGGTCCTTGGGTCCCCTTCCTTTTTTATTTTTCATTCTTCTGTCTGCTGGGGAGAGTCGGGAGCCGGTGTCTTCCCAGCAGCAGATGAGAGGAGAGGATCAGCGGCTGCCTATCCGGTCTTACGATCAGACACGGGAGTCAGAACGCAGTTGTGCTCGGCGTGCAGAGGGCCTGCCTGCATGCGCTTGGAGCCGACCTTCCCTTTGAGTGCTGTACCGGGGCTTGTTTCCACTGCGGCGATTTCTGCGGTCCGGAGGCTTCCGGGGACAGCGGAGCTTATATATCGAACGATCCGCAGTTGTTTTCAGTCACCAGGAGGTAAGGAGCAGTTTTTGGCAGCGTTTTCGTCTTTAGAACGGGGCAGGCCGCGCCGCATGTGTTTTGAGCAGGAAAATCGCTGTTTTCAGTTGGGGGACTTCTGAGGCCTGCAGACAGTGCAGATAGCTTCGTTTTTTGCCACTTTCCCTCAGAGTTTATCTGGGGGGCAGATTTTGACCGGGCAGCCTCTTTATTTACAAAAAAAAATAAAAATAAAATAAAATAAAACACAGAGAAATAGAGGGAGTTGTCTACCTCTTATTTTCTATCTCCACAAGGCATGCCGGCCAAGCAGCTCTGTCTCTTGTGTGGAGCCAGGAAAAGCTCGGTATCTCCTGAGGGAGTGTGTAGGGGCTGCAGTCATGAAGCTGGCACTGTAGATCTGCCAGCGGAGGCGGTGGGAGCCGAAAAGGGGAGCTCGCTGGAAGTGCTTGAGCCCCCTCTTGCCCTTCTGTTGGCTCCTAATTTGGGGCCCAGTACCTCCGGGACGCAGGATTCTCCGGTGTCGCAGCTGCCTACTTCGGGGAGTTTGGCGGCTATTTTTTCCTCTGATTTTTTTAACTTTGATCCAGAAGGCATTGGGCAGCTCTCAGGGGGGCCTGATAGCAGGTTCTTCCGGTGAGGGGCTTAGAGGAAAGCGATCAGGTTCTCCTTTGGACGTGGACGTTGCAGGGGGGCTGCCAAAGAGGGCCAGAATTGATAGGGATCGCTCTGAGCAGTCGGTCCTGTCAGAGGGGCATTCCCACAGACGACGCGGTTCTTGATGAGGAACAGGAGGAGGATCTTGAGGAAGGTGAGATTAAGGATCACGAAGATCAGGCTAGAGTGGTCCAGGGGTTCCGTAGGGAGGAATTGCCGGCTCTTATAGCGGAATCCCTTAAGACTCTGAACATGCCAGCGGGTGGTCCGGCTGAGGATGCAGCCTTGGAGGACCCTTTGCTGCAGGCTTTTCGTAAGACACAGAGAGCTTTCCCGGTTCACAGAGTATTTAGAGAAATGATTCAGGAGGAATGGGATACGCCAGAGGCCGTGCTTAAGGGATCTAGATTGATGTCGCGGCTTTACCCTCTCCTGGATCAGGACCGGGAGCTGTTTAAAGCTCCGAAGGTAGATGCGACCGTGTCGGCGGTTACTAAGAAAACCACCATCCCGGTGGAAGGATCAGCGGCGCTCAAGGATGCGCAGGATCGTAAACTAGAGACTTTACTAAAGCAAGTCTTTGAGGCTAATACGTTATCCCTGCAAGCCTCTATATGTGGAGTTTGGGTGGTGTGCGCCTGTTTACGGTGGGCGTAGCGAATTCAGGTGGAGAGCTCGGTAGAGGAGACCGAGGAGGCATCCAAGTTAGAGTCCGGCGCGGTGTACCTGGCCGATATTCATTTATGATCTGATCCACGGGTTAGCGAAGAGTATGGCTTCAGTAGTAGCGGGAAGGAGGTGTCTTTGGCTGCGCAATTGGGCAGCAGATGGCTCGTCTAAGGCGAGGTTGAGTAAACTTCCTTTCCGCGGCAAGTTACTTTTTGTTGAGGATTTGGGAAAGTTGGTGAAGGATTTAGGAGATTCCAAGGGAGGTAGGTTGCCGGAGGACAAGCAGAAGCAGGGGCGGTCTGGGCCCGCTCTGTGGGGGCAGCAGCGGGACGTTTGCCGCTTTCGGACCCCGAGATTTGGTCAGGGGTATCGAGGCCGCTTTCCTGCTCACGGCCAAAGGTTTTGGGGGTTTTGAGGGGCCAGCAGGGGATTTTCACCTGCGTCCTCTTCCTCTACTTTCAGAAAGGCACAATGAAGTCAGGAGGGTCCAGGGAGAGGTAGTTCCCGTGGGCGGTCGGTTACGGGATTTTTACCCTGCCTGGGCCCGACTCGCTTCCGATCGGTGGGTGTTAGAGGTGATTCGAGAGGGTTATGCGTTGGAGATGCAGCGACCAGTACTAGATTCTTTCGTTCAGTCCCCGTGCAAGGCCAGTGCAAAGCGCATGGCGGTACAAGAGACGGTGCAATGGCTGCTGGCGCTCAAGGCCGTGGTGCCGGTTCCTGTCGACCACTTAGGAAGCGGTCGATACTCCATTTACTTTGTAGTGCCAAAGAAAGAGGGTTCTTGGCGCCCCATTTTAGACCTAAAAAAGGTGAATCGCTGTCTTCGAGTATCGCATTTCCGAATGGAGACCCTCAGGTCGGTTATCGTAGCCGTACAAAAGGGGGAGTTTTTGACGTCCTTAGACCTGTCGGAGGCATACCTTCATATTCCGATACGGCGGGAACATCAGAAATTCCTCAGGTTTGCAGTGCCTATGGGGCATTATCAATTTCAAGCTCTCCCGTTTGGTTTGGCAACGGCACCACGTACGTTTACCAAGGTGATGGTGGTCGTGGCTGCGGCCTTGCGAAAGGACGGAGTGCTGGTGCACTCGTATCTGGATGATTGGTTGATAAGAGCAAAGTCCTGAGCGGAGAGCGTGACTGCGACGGCAAAAGTGGTTTCATTGCTACAGAGTCTCGGTTGGGTGGTCAACGTCGCAAAGAGCAAGTTGGAGCCGACTCAGAATCTGGAATATCTGGGGGCCCGCTTCGTCACGAACGTTGGTCGGGTATTTCTCCCTCGTCAGCGGTGCCTCGCGCTTCAGCGGTTGATTGTTCGGTTTCTCAGCATGCGCTGCCCCTCCGCCTGGGAGTTGGTGCCGTGGGCGCGAGCCCACATGAGGCCGTTGCAGCGGGCGTTGTTGCGACGGTGGTCGCATCAAACAGATTCCCTGTCTCGGAAGTTGGTCTGTCCACCTCAGACTCGTCAAGCCCTGCGTTGGTGGTTAAATCAGAGAAATTTGGAAAAGGGCATGTGGTTGGAAGCGCCAGCATGGATACCATTGACCACGGATGCCAGTGTTCAGGGCTGGGGAGCCCATTGCGAAGGTCGCATAGCCCAAGGAGAGTGGTCCGCCCACGAAAAGACTTGGTCGATCAACTGGTTGGAGTTGAGAGCGGTGGCATTGGTGTTACGAGAGTTTCGCCCGTATCTTCGGATGCAGGCCGTTCGAGTATTTTCAGACAACGCGACAGCGGTGGCTTACATAAATCGGCAGGGAGGCACCAGCAGTGTAGCGCTGGAATCCGAGGCGGACAGCTTGTTCGAATGGGCGGAGCGGAATCTGGTAGCCGTGTCGGCAGCGCACGTCGTGGGAACGGACAATGTGCAGTCCGATTTCTTGAGTCGCGTGAGGGTAGACCTGGGGGAGTGGGTACTTCATCTGGAGGTTTTCGCGATGCTGGTACAGCGCTGGGGGCTGCCGGTCATGGATCTCATGGCAACTTTTCAGTCGGCAAAGGTAAGTCGCTTCTTCAGCAGGAGAAGAGAGAGAATGTCCGAGGGACTAGATGCCCTGGTTCAAGTGTGGCCGCAAGAGCAACCTCTGTACGTGTTTCCTCCATGGGTGTTAATTGGCAGTGTGTTGCAGCGCATCGAGCGTCACAAGGGGCGAGTAATCCTCATTGCTCCAGATTTGGCCTCGACGGCCGTGGTACGCGGACTTGGTACGGCTCTTAATAGCGGTTCCCTGGAAGCTGCCAGTGCGAGAGGACCTTTTGTCTCAGGGTCCTCTATTCATGCCCCAGGTGGATCGATTCTCGCTTACTGCCTGGCTCTTGAATGGGCTAGGTTGAAATCGAGAGGTTATTCGGGGGCGGTGATAGCGACCCTCCTGAAAGCGAGGCGGAAGTCTACATCTTTAGCGTATATTAGAGTGTGGTGCATTTTTGAAGCATGGTGTGCAGAGAGAGAAGTGGTCCCTTTAAAAGCGTCAGTACCGCAAGTGTTGGTGTTTTTTACAGGACGGATTTCAGAAGGGCTTAGCGGCGTCGTTAAAGGTTCAGTTGGCAGCTCTAGCCTGTTACAGGGGGAAGGTGCAAGGCCATTCCCTGGGTAGCCATGCAGATGTGAAGCGTTTTTTGAGAGCAGTGGTGGTGTTGCGGCTGCCGCGTAGGCGACTGGTGCCGTCCTGGGATCTGCCCTTGGTCTTGGAGGCGTTGTGTAAAGCGCCGTTTGAGCCCTTGTCTGTGTTGACGTTGAAGGATCTGACCCTAAAGGTGGTTTTTCTGGTGGCTATTGCGTCGGCGAGGCGCGTGTCCGAGTTGCAGGCCTTGTCCTGTAGAAAGCCTTTTCTGTCCTTTTAGGATTCTAAGGTAGTGTTACGGACAGTACCATCTTTTTTGCCCAAGGTAGTATTGGGTTTTCATGTGAACCAAGTGGTCTCTTTGCCGGTTTTCACAACCAAGAGAAAGGATAAAGTTGCGGATCGGCTGCATCACTTAGATATTAAGCGGGCCTTAAGGAGTATGTCTCTAGGACAGCTAGTTTTCGTAAGTCCGACAGATAGTTCATTCTATTTGCGGGAGTTAGACGAGGAGAAGCGGCCTCTAAGGGTTAGATTGCTCAGTGGTTGAAAGAGGCGATAGCGTCAGCGTATCTGCTGCGAGGCCGTCAGGTTCCGGACGGCTTGAGGGCTCATTCCACTAGGGGGCAAGCCACGTCCTGGGCGGAGTGTAGCCTGGTGTCTGTGGAGGAAATCTGTAAAGCAGTGACTTGGTCTTCCTCTCACTCCTTTGTGAAGCATTACCGTCTGGATGTGCAGGCGGACAGAGATACCTGGTTTGGTTCGGCAGTGCTTTCAGGCAGGGCTAGCAGGGCCCTCCCGTTGATTGTTTCACTGCTCTGATACATCCCCAAGGATTCCGGGACTAGACTGGAGGGACGATCAGGAAGGTTAAATTAGACTTACCTGCTAATTGTAGTTCCTGCTAGGTGGCCTGAAGCAGGACTGTGGTTACAGGTAAGCAAGTTTTTGTTGCTACCGCGGTTCGGTTCACAGTCCCGATAGGGCGGTGACCTTTGGGGAAGGGGGGGAGGTTCCGGCCTTTAGGTAAAGGGGAAGGAGGACCTCATCGCACAGTTAGTAGCGCTTCTGTAAATAGTTGGATCCACGATCCTTCATAGTTAGGGCGGCATGCTTGCCTTGATGTTTGTGTATAACTACTTACTTGTTGCTCCAGTGAGTCTGCTTTGTCAATAGGTTAACTGGTGAGAAGAGGAGGTACCAGTGCTTATATACCAGTGACATCACAACGGTGAAGTTTCTCAGTCTCCAAAGCTGCTGGATGAGGTTGACAACTCCAAGGATTCCGGGACTAGACTGGAGTTACTCCAGGAACTACAATTAGCAGGTAAGTCTAATTTAACCTTTTCTTACCACAGTCAGTTGCTTTTGCAGTCATGAGGGGAATGG
Source organism: Ichthyophis bannanicus (assembly GCA_033557465.1). Taxonomy (NCBI): domain Eukaryota; kingdom Metazoa; phylum Chordata; class Amphibia; order Gymnophiona; family Ichthyophiidae; genus Ichthyophis; species Ichthyophis bannanicus. Next base: position 242,388,540 of record CM066032.1, read on the forward strand.
CTCGGCAGTGTCCTGGGGGACAGCTATGACTTGGCCCATAAAAAAAAAAAGCTTGTTATCAGCCTCACAGTCCTGACAACTGGTAGTGTGTGATACCTGTGGGGCTGACAGGCTGTACTTGGAGGGGAAACACTGCTATTTTAGCCTCTTTGTGTAGGCGGTGGGTCTGTCAGGGGCCTTAGGTTCTCAGCCCTATTGCTGTATTTTCTTTAGAAAAAAACAAACAACCAACAAACCGACCTTCCCCTCCCCGGCCAAAAACGCCAGGAAAACAGCATCTCCCTCCTGCATTGCTTCAATTTGGTCTTTTGGACATTGTTGGTGCTTCTTCCATCCAGGGCAGCATTGAGTCAGGATCTCCCCCCCATGGCCAGAAAGGCAAGATAAGCAAAAAAAAAAAAAAAAAATTCCTGTTATCCTGGGCCGCACCAGTGCTTTTACTATTTCGAAGCAGCCACATTAAAAAAAAAAACCTGCAAATTGAGCTGCCATCTAAATGATAGAAATACCGGTCGAAGGCAGTCCTGTGGTGGTTGTCCACCATAGCGGGCAAAGCTGGTATCTTTGGAGTGGAGGGAATTGGTACTGGAGACCATGGGTCGATAACCGAGGGAGCTGTCGCCTGTACAACTTTTACAGCTCGGAGGGCTGTTACGGTAGGGATTGATCCTTTTGGTCGACCTGGCTCCCTTCTCTCTTATGGTTCAGCTCTTGTGAAGTGATGTCGGCCATATAAAAAGGCTGTTCTGTGGTTTCCATGCTCCTGAAAGCGAGGAAAGGTTCTCCCAACCTCGCCTATGTACATGTCTGGTGTCTTGAGAGTCAAAATGGTCCTAGTACGAGGAGCTCCTTTTCCTTTCCTTGTCTGTCTTCAGGATGGCCTTGTCAAGAGCCTCCCCTTTAGTTCCCTGAAGATTCAGGTGACAGCATTGTCATGCTTTGATGGCCAATGGCGGGCTGGTCTATAGCCTTGTATCCTGATTGTTTGATTTCCTTCTGGGGGTATGATGCTTGTGTTTCCCCTGCATTTAGTCATTCCTTTTTGGGATCTCTGCGTAGTTCTTTGTTCCTTGTCGGAGCCCTTTGAGCCCCTGATGGTTGCCTCTTAAAAATCTGTCTTGGTTGCATTCAGCTCAGCAAGATGTATCTCTAAGTTGGTCTCCCTCTGAATCATCTCTCTCCCCTTCAATCTGTTCAAAACTCAGTTGCACAGTTAATCTTTCACCAGTCTTATGTTCATTTAACACCTCTTAAGTCATTTCATTGGCTCCCTATCCATTTCTGCATCCAGTTCAAACTTCTCCTGCTGACCTATAAGTGCACTCACTCTGCTGCTCCTCACTGCGTTTCCTCTTCTCTCCCTACACCCCTCATCGGGAACTCGGCTCTTCTGGCAGATCGCTTCTATCCATGCCCTACTCGTCTACTGCTAACTCCAGACTTTGCTCCTTTCACCTTGTTGTTCCTTATGCCTGGAACAAACTGCCAGAGTCTGTACATCAGACTTTTTCTCTGGCCCCTTTCAAATCCAGGCTGAAAACTCGCCTTTCTACTGCCGCTTTTGGATCCTGATTTGCCTAATCTCTTTTGTTTCTTTACCATTCCCCCTAGATGTATCCTTGTCCACAGCTGCTATGCTGTCTATCTTAATTAGATTGTAAGCTCTGATGAGCAGGGACAGTCTTTTTGTGTGTGTTGTGTGGTGCTGCGTATGCCTTGTAGACCTATCCAAATGTTCAGTAATAGTAGTAGTAGTTGTAGGCATTGTCATGCTGTTACTCAATTGATCCTTTTGGAGGAGGCTGTGTGCATTCGGCTGTCCCTTCTTGCCCTCCTTTTCTAAGGAACAGTGTCAAGGCAAGGATAAATACTTCTTGGTGGTCAGGAGGGTGCTTCGTTATCCCATGGTCACAGACTCGTTTTGGAAGTTAGACCATTTGTGCTTTTGCAGGCCCACATATGGGTGATGTAGCCCCTAAGTCTGCCATAGGGCGCTGGATCAAGAAGCCCATTGCCTCAGTGTATCTGTTAAAGTTTTGGAGGTTTTGGATGTGCACTCTCCTCGGGTGCAAGCATCCTTTTTGGCAGAGTGTAGCACGATTGCCCTTTCCAGACACTTGTCAGGCGGCAATGTGGGCATCATCCTTCTGCTTTTGTTAAGCACTGCCACTTCGATGTCCATGCTCAGGTGGACATGGCCTTGGGCTCAGAGGTTTTGAAAGCTGCCTTGTCTGTCCTGCCCAGTGGAAGCATAGATTTGGCTCGTTTCACTTGTCTGGACTGATCTAGCAGGATGATATGGAAGGTGTCATTTTACTTAACAGATAACAACGTCCTTTCCTTGAAGCCTGCTAGATCAGTGCAAGACCCGCCCCTGTGACCTGTATGGCTACTGTCTTTTTTTTCTCTTATGGTTGGCTCTGTGGGCCCTTACCCTCTTGGCAGGCCATTGAGAATGCTCCTGTGTGTGTAATTATGGTTCTCCAGGACCAAGCAGGAAGTCAGTCCTCACATATGGGTGACATCGATGTCGATGGAGCCCCCATGCGGAGCATTTCCCCAGCTTTCTAAGAAAACCTTTGGGAATACACCCACACATGCGCAGTCCCTCTCCCGCCCAAAGGTGCCGTCTTGCTCACTCAGAAGCCGGCAGCATCAGAAGGAGAGAATTTTTTCTGACTCTGCCTCCGGACGAGTCCGGACCTCATCAGAGGCCTCGACGTCTTGTGAGTCTGACCCCAAGCTTCGTCGGGGTTCCTCTGAAAGGGAGTCCCCCAGTCGGGAGCAAAAGAGGAAGAGGAAGCTCGTGAGGGTGGCGTCGAAGGATACCCCTGGTTCCTCGAGGGCCAGGTCCCGGACCCCTGACCGCCGCCCCGGGCCTTTGGAGCTGGAGAAGCCGCCTAAGGTGCCTCGTATAGAGCCAGAGTCTGTTCTCCTCAAGGACTCTCCTCCCAGGGAGCCGATGTTGGGCCCGGCGCTGCCGGGGCCCGAGTCGGTGGCTGCTGAGTCTCCTGAGCTTGGACTCAGGCTGAAGGCCTTGGAGTGCAGACTGTCTGCCTTCATGGATCAGCAGCGGGTGCTGATGGCCAGCTTGACTGGTGCATCTGCCCCGACCACTGGGACGTCGACGTCCAAGTCGACCCTGGAGACCGAGCCGGTTCTTGAAGCCATGAAGGCCCGAGTCCGGACTCGGTCACGGTCCCCCTTGACCTTCCGTTCGGGACCGAGGGCATCGACACCGATGCCCCCGGCGTCAGGGCGGGTGCTACAGAAGCCCGCACGGTTGGAGCCCCTCGACTCTTCCTCGGATGAGTCTGCGTGGGAGACAGAGGACGAGGAGTCCCCCGATACCTTTCGGACTTGGTGTGTCCCTTCGGACTCACCACAGTCCGAGCCCCAGAGTAGGTCTCCACCGGAGGACACCCGGTTCTTGGAGTTTGTAAGGGACATAGCCAAGGCTTTGGCTGTCCCTGCGGATCCCGAGGAAGAGCCTCGAGCCGAAGAGATCGATGCCCTGCAGTATGACTCTCCCCCGAGGGAGGCCTTTACTGTGCCGGTTCCTCCGATGTTGGAATGGCTCCTCTTCCGAATGTGGGAGGCACCGGCCTCGGCGCCGGTTTTGAGCAAGCGGATCGATTCCATGTATTGAGTCCGAAAGAGCCCTGGGTTCCAGAAGGCGCAGCTGCCGCACCATTCTATGGTTGTGGAATTGGCCATGCATCGTCTGAAGAGCCAGAAGATGCACTCTGCGGTGCCCCCCGAAGCCTGGATGCCATCGGCAGGAAGTGCTTCCAGGGCTCGATGCTTGCTTGCCGTGTCCAGTCCTACCAGCTGTACATGGGCCTGTACTTGCGGGACCTGGCTAAGGAAATAGCCGGGTTCTCGGCTGGCCTCTCTGGGGAACCTTTGCAGAGGTTCAAGACCTTGTCCTCGGGGATCCGGGAATGCTCCAAATTCATCTCCCGGGTGGCTTACGATGGCTTCGAGGCTTCGACCCGAGTAGCGGTGGCCGGCATTGGTGCTCAACGCCAGCCATGGCTACAGTCATCGGACCTCGAGCCATGGGTACAGGACAAGTTGGTCGATGTCCCATGCCGGGGTGAAAACCTCTTCGGCAAGCCCATGGCTGAAAAGGCCGCTGAGCTCGAGACCGAGACTCTGACAAGGACAAGGTTGTCCAGAAAAATGTCTGCCCCTTCTCATAAGAAGCAGGGTCAGGGAAAAAGACCTTTTACCCGAGGAAGTCATCTGCCTACAAACCTTTCCCTCACTATCAAGCCTCCCTAGCTCCCCAGCAGGGTCAGCAGGCCAAGGGGTAGGGACATGGGCCCCGTAGGCAGAAAGCCCCCAAGCCTCCAGCTCCTGCTCCTACTCAGCAGGGAGGGGTTTTTTGACTCCCACTGCATAGCCTCTCCACTTCTGCTGGCCCATCTCAGCACGGGAGGTCGGTTGGCCCTGTTTGCCCACCAGTGGCCCTCATCACAGGAGATGCTTGGGTACTGAGCATAGTCCAGAAGGGCTATCTGCTACATTTCAATTAGGTACCCCCCTCCTACTTTCCAGGGGAGCCTCCAAGGCCTACTGTGCATCAGGAACTCCTTCTCCTGGAACTGCAAGGTCTTCTTCAAGACAGGGCGGTGGAGCCTGTACCTTCCCACCTGCTGGGGCAGGGCTTCTACTCCAGGTACTTTCTTGTGCCAAAAAGAACTGGAGGTCTCCGGCCCATTCTGGGCTTGAGAAATCTCAACAAGTTCTTGGAAAAGGAAAAGTTCAAGATGCTTACTCTTGGAACACTGCTGCCCTACCTCCAGCAGGGAGATTGGCTATGCTCCTTAGATCTGAAGGATGCGTACACTCACATCCTCATTCATTCAAACCACAGAAAATACCTATGGTTCGTGGTAGTAGGAAACCATTTTCAGTACAGAGTACTGCCCTTTGGCCTAACCTCCGCCCCACGGGTCTTCACAAAGTGCCTGGCAGTGGTGGCGGCCTACTTGAGAAACCAGGGTATTTTTGTCTTCCCCTACCTGGACGACTGGCTCATCAGGGGTCAGACTCTCCAGGAGGCCAGGCAAGCCACCCTCCATACTGTCTCTCTCCTTCAGCAACTAGGCCTTGTCATAAACTTCACAAAGTCCACTTTGCTCCCTTCCCAGAACCTGGAGTTCATAGGAGCACAGTTAGACTCTCTGCACGAAGCTTACTTGCCAGAAGACAGAGCGGGAAGGCTGATGGACTTGACCAGTCGGTTTCTAGACAACCTACAGGTTTCTGCCAGACATTGTTTAAGGCTCCTGGGCCACATGGCTTCAGCAGTGCATGTGACCCCCAATGCCCGCCTGAATATGAGGTCTGCACAGTGGTGTCTCAGGACTCAGTGGAGGCAGGCTACAGGAAGCCTAAGAGACAAAGTAAGGGTGTCCAAACCCTTCCTAAACTCCCTGCAGTGGTGGCTACACCCCCCCAACCTTCTACAGGGAATTCCTTTTCAGGTACCTGTTTCCACTGTGGTACTCACAACTGATGCCTCTTTGCAGGGCTGGGGTACACATTGTCTGTCTGGACAAGTGCACACAGGGCCTGTGGTCTCCATGGGAGGCCACGCAACAAATCAACCTGCTGGAACTCCAGACGATACGCTTAGCCCTCAAAGCCTTCTCTCACACCCTGGCCCACCAGTCTGTCTTGGTGCAGACAGACAACCAGGTGGTGATGTTCTATGTGAACAAACAAGGGGGCACGGGGTCCAGGCTCCTGTGTCAGGAGGCACAGGCCCTATGCTCTTTTGCACTTCGACACAATATGCTGCTCAGGGCAGTCTATCTTCCTGGCAGTCAGATTAAGCAGGGTTCTACAACCTCACGAATGGCAGCTGCACCCTTTGGTGGTTCAGAACATTTTCCTGAAATGGGGACTTCCATCCATAGACCTCTTTGCCAGTCCCCTGAACCGGCAGCTGCCCCAGTTCTGCTCCAGGCAACCGCATCCCACGAGATTCGCAGCGGATGCCTTCCTGATCTCATGGTCCAAGGGCCTTCTGTATGCGTTTCCTCCCACGCCCCTGGTGGCCCGAACCTTGTTCAAGATTCTAAGGAACAGGGCCTCGGTTATATTGGTAGCCCCCAGATGGCCGAGGCAGCCCTGGTTACCGCTTCTGTTACAGCTGGTGGTGGACACCCCACTCCCTCTGGGGTTGCAACCCGATCTTCTTTCTCAGGATCAGGGTTCCCTTCTGCACCCCAATCTCAAAACTCTCAATTTGATGGCCTGGAGGCTGCAAGGGTAGTGCTGGTTCCCTGGGGCCTTCCTCAGGAAGTTGAAGAGGTGGTCTTGGCCTCTAGGAAGCAATCCACCAGAAAGACCTATGCCCTGAAGTGGAAACGGTTCTCCTTGTGGTGTGACCAACGCCAGGAGAATCCTTTCGCCTTTCCTGTGCCAGTGGTGCTTCAGTACCTGCTGTACTTGTCTAATCAAGGTCTTAAGTCCAATTATGTTCGGGTACACCTTTCTGCTCTGGCAGCTCACCACTCATTGGTGGAAGGGCACTCTTTATCGGTTCACCCCTTGGTGTCCAGCTTCCTCAGAGGCTTGCTCTTGCTAAAGCCTCCTCTCCGTCCACCAGCCCCTGAGTGGGAGTTGAATGTGGTCTTGTAGCAGCTTAGTCGCCCTCCATTTGAGCCAATGGCTACGTGTCCTCTCCGCTCCCTTTCTTGGAAGGCTCTTTTCCTAGTGGCACTGACCTTGGCCAGACGTGTGAGTGAACTTCAAGCCCTGGTCTGTGACAGACCATACACTCGTTTCTATAGGAACAGGGTAGTCCTTAGGACTCGTCCTAAGTTCCTCCCGAAGGTAGTCTCCTCTTTCCACCTCAATCAGGAGGTGGTTCTTCCAGCATTCTTCCCTAGGCCCCATGCCAGCCGGGCTGAGGAAGTCCTGCATACCCTGGACTGTAGAAGGGCCTTGTCTTTCTACGTTGAGGGTACTAAGGGTCATAGAAGAGCTACTCAACTCTTCGTCTCCTTTGACCCAAACAACTTGGGATTGCCTGTCTCCAAGCGTACCTTGTCCATATGGGTGGCGGACTGTATCACCTGGGCTTACAGGGCAGCAGACCTTCCCTTGCAGGGTCGAGTCACAGCCCACCGTGTCCGGGCAATGGCTGCATCAGTAGCTCATCTCCGATCTCCAGGAACAAGCAGGAATGTAGTCCTCAGATATGGAATGTAGTCATCACATATGGGTATCGTCGGTACCGACGGAGCCTGCGCGGGAACACTCCCCAGCGTCCAATTAGAACGCTTTTGGGAGCATCCCACAGCGCCTGCGTGCTGCCTTCCCGCCTTTCCCAACCGCCTCTCTCCAGCTCTTCTTTTTCCGCGGAGCCAGCAGGTCGTGTTCCTGTCACCGCAGAAGAATTTTCTTTTTCTTTATTTCTTATTGTGGTCGCGTCTGCCTTCTTCGACGCTCTACCGGTACCGCAGGTCTGTCTTTTCCTATTTCTAAAAAAAAAATTAAAAAAAAAAATCTTTTTTCTATTTTCTTCAGGTGCACCTGCCTTTTTGGGCCTTAGGCCCAAAAGCTTCCTTAACATGGAAAAACCTGCCTCAGGTTTTAAAGTGCACCAAGTGTGGCGGTACCATTTCCGTCAGCGACACCCATGAATGGTGTTTAAAATGTTTAGGTCCTGACCACTCCATCACGGATTGTGTGTCCTGTGCCATGATGTCTAAAAGAGGTCGGCAGAACCGAGCTGCTAAGCTCAGTACCCTGTTTCCCTCTGATACAGCATCGGTGGCATCGACGTCTTCCAGGCACTGTTCCCTCTAAGCTGTGCGCGTGTGCGCGCGCACACACCTCACTGAGCGAGCGCACATACTTTACAACAGAGCGCACAAAAATTACGGTTCTGATTCTGATAGAAAACAACACAGACGTCTTAAAATTTAAAAGTTGTGATTGTAATTACTAGAAATGTCCGCTTCATTTAGTAATCGTCTATTTTCATTTAATTTGATTAAAATCAATGTGGTGTACATACTGTATTCTGAAGTGTAGTCAAATTTTAAAGTATATAACTCCGAGTGTCGTTATATGGCGCATAAAAATTTAACCTTCCTTCAAAAGCTGCACAGCTGATATTTTATGCGCACACAGCCTACAGATAATTAGAGGGAACATTGCTTCCAGGGCTGCTGCTTCCTCCCGTGGATCTCAGGTAACTAAACATAAATCCAACCAGTCCTCGAAGGGTAGATCTCCTTCTAAGCATCGAGATGCCTCTGGTGTTGCCTCGAGGATTCTGCACTGGCAAAATTACCCTGGCGGGAGGCTTTGGCTTCCAAAGTATTATCGGGGTTCCAGGATGTTCTAGATGGCTCGGCCTCGACAGATCGCCTGGTGCCATGCTCTGGGGTACCGGTGGTTTCCACCGGTACCAACCTCCAGGCATTGGCGGCGTCCATGGACCAGAGAATTCTGACCATGGAACGCAGTCAGGCGGCTTTCCTTGCGGCATCGACGCCCTTGGTACCGCAACAGACAACTCCAACATCGGCATCGGTGTCTGCTATGCTGGTACTCTGTCCTACAATGCCCTCCGGTACCGATTCTCCAGTACTGGTTATTCCGGAGCATCCCGACAGACGATACTTCGAGTCCTCAGAAGAATCTGAGGATTCTGAAAGTTCTGTCGATGCAGCGATACTTCTTCCAGAGGAGTCATCCTCCCCTAAATGCAGGATGTCTCCTCCAGAGGACATGTCTTTCCAAGACTTCATCAGAGAGGTGGCTCGGGGCCTGTCCATCACTGTTGCCCCTGAAACTGAGCCAAGGGCCAAGGAGTTGGATTTTTTACAATATCCCAAAACTCCTAAGGAGGCAGCTACCTTACCCATTCATGAGATTCTCTATGATCTCATGTTGAGGATGTGGGAAACACCTCTTACCACCTCTCCTCATTCTTGTAGGTTAGATACTATGTATCGTGTCCCTCCTTGTCCTGGGTTCCATAAGAGACAGCTTCCTCACCACTCTATTGTGGTGGAGTCAGCTATGAGAAGGATAAGAAGTGCAAAAAGACATGCCTCTAATCCTACAGGACGTGAATGCAGAACCCTGGATGCTTTTGGACGTAGAGTCTTTCAAGCTTCCATGCTTGCTGCAAGAATCAGTTCCTATAGTCTCTACATGGGAATGTTCCTAAAGGAGGTCACAGATAATTTATAGACTTTAAGTCCTTTCATTTCTGAGGATAAAAGACAGGACTTTATCACTTGGGTCAAACATGCCCAAGATGTCTCTAAATTCTCCAACCGTGCAGCCTTTGACTGTTTTGAGTATATAAGCAGAACCTTGGCTATTGCCATAGGTGCACGTAGAATTGCTTGGCTCCAGGCATCTGATTTAGAGCTCTGGGTACAAGATAAATTGGGAAATATCCCTTGTTCTGGTGAGAACCTCTTTGATAAAGATTGGCAGGAAAAAGCCAATGAAATGGATGCTGAAAATTCCACCTTGGATAGACTATCCAAGTCCACTGCTGATCCTGTTAGAAAGAAGACATCTTTTTCTAAAAAGATTTTATCCTGCTTATACTCAGCAGGCATCTTCCGCAGGTCAGTTTTCAAGCAAGCGTCAGCAACCACCCAAACAGAGGAAAGCAAAGGCTGTAGGCCTCCACCTGCCCAGCAGCCTCAGCCTCCTCAGGGCCTTTGACTTTCAGCTAGAGAACTTAGCCTTTCTGGTTCTGGAAGGACCAGAACCGTCCACCATTCCAGTAAGGTTGTCATTTTGCCCCCAGATGGGGGCAAATAACAGGAGAGCATTGGACACTCTCCATCATAAAGGAGGGGTACAAACTTCATTTTTCAAGCATGCCCCCTCACACAATAGTGAAGCAGTTCAATTCTCCGACACCTCTCATCAACCTCTTAGGTCAGGAGGTTGCCATCCTTCTTGCCCAAGGGGCAATAGAAGAAGTGCCTCTTCATCAACAGGGCACAGGGTTCTATTCCCCTTATTTTCTTATCCCAAAGAAAACAGGGGGATACAGACCTATCTTAGATCTCGGAGAATTGAACAAATTCCTTGTCAAGGAGAAATTCAAGATTTCTCTTGGTGCTCTGCTTCCATACCTGCAGAGTCAGGATTGGCGGCGTTCTCTAGATCTCAAGGATGCGTACACCCATGTACTCATCCATCCAACCCACAGAAAGTTCCTTCGGTTCCTTTTTCAAGGAAAGCACTACCAATACAGGGTGCTTCCTTTTGGTCTGGCCTCTGCTCCAAGGGTGTTAACGAAATGCATGGCTGTGGTAGCAGCATTTCTCCGTACTCTGGGAATATTCGTCTTCCCTTACTTGGGCGACTGGCTCATTCGAGCTCCAACACTGTCAGAGGCCAAGACTTCTCTATCCTGCACAATGCGTATCCTCCAGTATTTAGGGCTGGTAATAAACATCCCAAAATCCAATCTGACTCCCACTCAATCTTTAGAGTTCATAGGAGCTCTTCTGGATACCAGAAGAGCAAGGGCCTATCTTCCCCAGGCCCGTTGCCTTCGCTTGGTGCAGTTAGCTTCTCAAGCAGTGGTAAAGCCTCATCTAACTGCTCGAGAAATGTTGCAATTTCTGGGCCACATGGCATCCACCATGCATGTGGTTCCATATGCTCGCCTTCACATGAGAGCAGCTCAGTGGACTTTATCCACCCAATGGACCCAGGCATCAGGGTGCCTGTCAGACAAAATAGCAAACAGAAGTTGCCTCATTTTGTCCCTCCAATGGTGGACGTCCACTCAAAATCTGTTGCTGGGTTGCCCTTTTCAACAACCCTTACCCCAAGCAACTCTCACAACAGATGCTTCTCCAAAGGGTTGGGGAGCTCATCTGCAAGACTTCTCCACCCAGGGCACCTAGTCTCCACAAGAGAGTTGTCTGCATATCAACCTCTTGGAACTAAGAGCAATTTTCCTGGCTCTGCACGTGTTCCACCCCCAGCTACAAGACAGTCCTCATTCATACGGACAATCAGGTAGCCATGTTCTTTGTGAACAAGCAGGGGGGAACAGGCTCTCTGTCGCTTTGCAACGAAGCTTTGCGACTATGGGCCCTCGCCAGAGAGCATCATATTCATCTGCTGGCAGTATATCTTCCAGGCATTCAAAACTCTTGGGTGGACAGACTCAGTCGAGTTCTCCTTCTACACGAGTGATCTCCAGGAATAAGCAGGAATGAGTCTTCACATATGGGTATCTTTGGTACTGACGAAGCCTGCACGGGAATGCTCCCCAGCGTCCAATAGGAAAGCTTTTGGGAGCATCCCACAGTGCCTGCGTGCTGCCTTCCTGCCTTTCCCAACTGTCCCTCTCCAGTTTTTCGTTTTCCGCAGAGCCGACAGGTCGCACATCCTGTCACCGCAGAAAAAAATCCCTTCCATTCTTTTTTTTGTGGTCGTGTCTGCCTTCCCTCGACGCTACACCGGTACTGCCGGTGGTTCTTCTTTCTTTTCTTAAACAAAAAACAAAAAAAAAAAACTTTCTTCTGGAGTCTTTCCAGTAATTTTCTCTCAGGTACCACGCTCCATTTTGGGCAATAGGCCCAACGTTTCCTTCAGAATGGAAAAACCCGCTTTGGGTTTTAAAAAGTGTTCTAAGTGTGGCGGTACCATCTCCGTCACGGACACCCTTGAGTGGTGCCTCTAATGTTTAGGTCCTGACCACTCTATTTCAGAGTGTGTTGCCTATCGGATGATGTTGAAAAGGGGCCGGCAGAACCGAGCTGCTAAGCTTAGCACCCTTTTTCCCTCCGATGCAGCCTCCGTGGCATCGACGTTGTCCAGGGCTTCGTCTTCCTCCCATGGGTTTCAGGTAACTAAATTTATTTATTTATTTATTTTATTTAACAGTTTTTATATACCGCACTATTTATCATCAGTGCGGTTTACATCAAACATACTACCTAGACAGGATAAACTGACATAGGTTTACAGATAACAGGGAATATAAACTGGGTATGAACAGGGGAAAACTATATACAATTAAACAGATAACATTTTGGTCTGCTATTTACATAAAAGCAGCACTTTCTGCAATGCTATCATCTCTGTTCTGGATTACGGTTGAGTGAGAGATAATTGATGGTGGTCAGGCAGAGGGTAATACTACGGTCAGTAACGTATGTTGAAGTGCAGAGTGAATAGGTAGTGCTTAATAGCCTTTCTAAATTGTGTGATGTCCCTGACTGATCTGATGCTGGGGGGGAGCTTGTTCCAGCATCTGGTAGCATAAGATGCAAAGGCTCTGTTAGAAGTTAGTTGGGTCCATTTTGTGGAGTTACTGGGAGTGATTAGAGTGTTTTCAGTTACTAGTCTCCTGGATCTATTGTTTGGTGCAAGAGTGATGAGATCTGAAATAGATTCAGGGGATATTTTATTAATTGCCTTGAAAGTGATGAGGAGGGTTTTGTATAATATTCTGCAGCTTATCGGGAGCCAGTGTAGATCCATTAGGATCGGTGTTATATGATCTCTCCTTGAAGCTCCAGACAGGATGCGGGCCGCTGCGTTCATCGCCAGTTGAAGTGGACTTAGTGTGTTCTTGGGGAGGCCATGCAGAACGATATTCGCATAGTCGAAGTGAGGTGTGACTATTGCTTGGAAAATTGTACGGAAATCTTTGGTCTCCAGCATGGGTCTCAGATGGCGCAGTGTTTTGATCTTGTAGTAAATTGTTCTTACGGTGTTTTTTATATGCTCCTTAAGATTAAGATGTTGATAGAGTATCACACCCAGATACCTTATGGTGGTCTTGATTGGAAGTTCTGCATCTCGTACTTTGAGGGTCAGTGGAGGAGAAAAGCGCTTGTTTCTTGTGGCTATGAGGACTTTGTTTTTTTTTAAATTTATTCTCATGATCTGATTGAGGAGCCAGACAGCTATTGCGTTGAAGCAGCTTATTAATGTTGAGTAGTCGGGATTTGAGACGTTGATCGGTGTGAAAATCAGCACGTCATCTGCATATAATAGACAAGATATACCGAAGTCTCTGGTGATTTGGCAGATTGGCTGCATGTATATATTAAAAAGCAGCGCAGATAAGGAAGATCCTTGGGGTACCCCTTGCTTCTGTCGAAAAGGCTCAGATGTATTGTTGTCTATGCGGACCTGTTGCCATCGATCTTCTAAGTATGATTTGCACCAATCCCAAGCGAGACCTTGGATGCCTTTTTCATGGAGTCTCGCTAGGAGAATCTTATGGTCGACTGAGTCAAAAGCCGCCGATATGTCAAGGAAAATCATTGCGAAGGCCATCTGTATGTTGTCAATCCCGCATATGAGTTTGTTGAATAGAGAGGTCATGAGTGTTTCAACTCCATGAGCTTCTCGGAATCCGTGCTGGCATGGGTCCAAAGGGGCTGATATGTCTATGTGATGCTGGATCTGCCTTTGTGTCTCCTTCTCAAGTATTTTGGCTAGAAAAGGGATACTAGAAATTGGGCGGTAAGACTCTTCCTCCTTTGGATCCATCTGGGTGTTCTTTAGCAGTAGACGAATTGATGTCTGTTTAAGGGCAGCAGGGAAGACCTCGGTTAGGTAGGAGAGGTTTGCGATCTTAGCTATGCAAGGGCTAAGTTCAGCACGCAAGGTTTTGATCCAGTGTGCTGGGCATGGGTCATTTGGTGCTGTGGTGGTATTTATGGTGGCAATGATGTCTTCGATGGTTTTACTTGATGGAGGTGAGAGTTTAACGAGTGGGGTTTGATTCTGGGAGGATTGGGATAGAACTTGTAAAGAATTTGTATTTGTTTTAACTAGTTTGGATTGGATGAAGTTGGCATATAGTTGTGGTTGTATGCATTCTTGCTGCGGTGGAGATAGCTCTTTAGTTAGCGCTTTCACTAAACTGAAGAGATCATGTGGTCTATTTAGCGCTCGACTGAGTAGTTCGGAATGGAATTCTTTTCTTGCAGCCCAGGTTAGCTCTTGATGCTTTTTCAGGTGAGCAAGGTATTCTTCTTGGTCCCAGGAGGTACGGGCACATCTCCACTTTCTCTCTAGCTTCCTTAGTTGAAGTAGGGAGGTTCGTAGCTCTGGAGAGAACCATGGAACATTCTGCTTTTTATTGGGAAGAGTATTGGGTGGCAGTTTCCTGTGCATGTTTGGTTGTTGAGCGTACTGATAGAGGGTGTCATTCCAGTTGATCATTTCATTTAAGTTGTCTATTGGTTGAGACAGTTTTGGTAGAGCTTGCTTGGTGAAAACCTCTGTCCAGCGGTCTAAAACGTCCTGAATTTGTTGTTGTTAAGGTGGCTGGTTGGCTGAGTGTGCTTAGATGTGCAGGTATCTGGAATGTAAGCAAGCTATGATCTGACCAGGGGACTGGGGTGATAGAAAGTTGAATTTGTTTACTTGTGCTTGTGATTGATGGTGGAACGAATATAAGATCGAGGATATTCCCCCGTTTGTGGGTAGGGTTGTTCACAATTTCTTTGTATCCAAGATCTGTCATTGCATCCCGGAAGGTACTAGATAAATCCTGATGTAGGGAGGCAAGGTTAAAGTCGCCCAACAGCCAATTTGGTTTAAGGTTTTCAGGGTTACAACCCAAGTTGATTATATCAGAGAGATCGTCTGAGACTGCGTTTGGTGACGAGTAAATGAGATTAATGGTGTTGAATCTATTTGAGATAGTTAGTGTCTAGGTGCTGTGTGCTCCTGGTTGGGGACACTCGGTATTGTAGTGTGGAGTTTGCGATTATGAAAACTCCTCCACCTCTTCTATTATCTCTGTTGCAAGAGAAAAAAAAGAGAAGTTAGGGGGGTGATTTGGTTAACTAGAGCAACGTCTGAGTTTGAAAGCCATGTCTCAGTGACCATTAGTAAGTCTAGGTTGTGGTTGGTTATTAGGTCTGTAAAGGCTGGCCATTTGTTACGGACAGACCGTGCATTGATAAGTGCACACCAGAGGTTATGTTTGTCAGCTTTACTGGGCTTTGTATTAGTGGTGAGATCCAGAGATCTGTAGAGTAGATGTGTCTGCCTCCTATATTGTAGGCTTGGCTGAGGTTGTTGATAATTATAGTGGTGGTTTCTGCTTGATCCTAGGAGTATTGGGATAGGATTATGGTCAGGTACGATTGCAACAGAGTCATGGATAGTCATGGTGATGGCATAGAGGAGAGCGAGGGTTAGGGTCGAGATAGGCATGATTGGCTTCCTGTGAGATTGTGAGGCTGAGGTGATTGAATGTAGTGTGTCAATATAGTCTGGAGTATACAGTGTTGACTTGGGGTATATAGGGGTTGAATTGGAGTACAAAGAGTATGTAAATTATGGTGCTTTCTCAGTATCTATGTGGGAAAGTGAAGAAAGAGAGAGAGAGCGCAAGGGGCTATGATACAGCTTTGTGAGAGAACTTATAAGCGCAACATAGTTGAAACATTGTTATTACAAGGTGCTGATTACATTCGGGATACTTAGTAAAGCAGTTAATTCCCTCTCTATTACTATCATCTGCTAGTGAGAGTGCAACACATCGCATGTGAAGGGTTAACACCTGGAAATTTAACATCTGGCATATTTATTTCTATATTACCTCTCAGTTTAGCTTACAACAGCTGGGTGTGTCTGATTAAGGGGAGTCAGTAATAGGCTGGAGGGCGTCCATATAAACTCAGCATACCCTCTTTTATAGGCCCTTCGTCAGTGTTTCATTATCGCGCTGATGGAACTCAGGAATCCCGATCTGAGAGCTGTTGAAGGAGAATCTTTGGATGTTGATGCATGCGATCAGGAGGCAGCAGATCCCAGGGGGTATGTGATAGCAAGATCTCGCGGACCCGCGCAAGCAAGCCCGTGCCTAAGGGCCACGCCAAAGGGCCCTCTGGCGAGGCCCTCAGGTGCGGGTGCGCCCGACGGCGCTCTGCTTTTGTGCTGTCAGTTGGCTGCCCCGATTGGTCAGCAGTTGATGGGAGGAGTGGCCCTGTATCCCCGGCTGGCTCGATCCCCGCCGGGAGAGCTGGAGGCGGGCCGGGGTGCAGGAGGGCAAGGGACCACGCGCCCGACGGCGCTCCTGCTTTTGTGCTGTCCGTTGGCTGCCCCGATTGGGCAGCAGTTGATGGGAGGAGTGGCCCTGTATCCCCACCTGGCTTGATCCCCGCCGGGAGAGCTGGAGGCGGACCGGGGTGCAGGAGGGCCAGGGACCACGTGCCCGATGGCGCTCTGCTTTTGTGCTGTCCGTTGGCTGCCCCGATTGGGCAGCAGTTGATGGGAGGAGCGGCCCTGTATCCCCGGCTGGCTCGATCCCCGCCGGGAGAGCTGGAGGCGGGCCGGGGTGCAGGAGGGCAAGGGACCACGCGCCCGACGGCGCTCCTGCTTTTGTGCTGTCCGTTGGCTGCCCCGATTGGGCAGCAGTTGATGGGAGGAGTGGCCCTGTATCCCCACCTGGCTTGATCCCCGCCGGGAGAGCTGGAGGCAGGCCGGGGTGCAGGAGGGCCAGGGACCACGTGCCTGATGGCGCTCTGCTTTTGTGCTGTCCGTTGGCTGCCCCGATTGGGCAGCAGTTGATGGGAGGAGCGGCCCTGTATCCCCGGCTGGCTCGATCCCCGCCGGGAGAGCTGGAGGCGGGCCAGGGTGCAGGAGGGCAAGGGACCACGCGCCCGACGGCGCTCTGCTTTTGTGCTGTCTGTTGGCTGCCCTGATTGGGCAGCAGTTGATGGGAGGAGCGGCCCTGTATCCCCGGCTGGCTTGATCCCCGCTGGTCCTCAAAGGGTAGATCTCCTCCTAGACATTGAGATGCCTCTGGCGTTGCCCTTGATGGACTTTCACCAGCAAAACTGCCCCGGCAGGAGGCTTCGGCTTCCAAAGCAGTAACGGGGCTCCATGACGTTCTCGCGGCTTCAACCTCGGTAGAACTACTGGTGCCATGCTCTGAGGTACCGTCCGCTTCTTCCGGTACCAATACCCAAGCATCAGCAGTGTCGATAGACCAGAGATTCTTGGCTATTGAATGCAGTCTGGCGACTCTTCTCACGGCCTCGATGCCCTTGAAACCGCTTCAGACAATTCAACTGGTACCAGCACCAACTGCATCGAGATCGGCAGGTATTCTACTGGGACAGTCATGCGTATCCATCTGGTATCGATAGGTCGGTACCAGACCACTCTGATACCAGTACCCTGCCTTGCACGATCACCCGGATCGGAGATACTTCAAACCCTCGGATGAGTCTGAAGACTCTGAAAGCTCTGCTGATACCAGAGTACTTCCTGAGGATTCCTCATCTCCTCAGCGTAGGATGTCTCCACCAGAGGATATGTCCTTTCAGGATTTTATCCGAGATGTGGCCCGAGGTCTTTCCATCACAGTGGCTCCTAAAAAAGAGCCTAGGGCATAGGAATTAGAAATCCTGCAGTACCCTTAAGCTCCCAAAGAGGCAGCCACCGTACCTATTCATGAGATCTTGCATGATTTCATGTTAAGGATGTGGGAAACACCTCTAACCGCATCTCCTCACTCTCGAAGACTCGACACCATGTATCGAGTTCCTCCCTGTCCTGGGTTTCAGAAGACTAAATTACCACACCATTCCATGGTGGTGGAGTCAGCAGTGAGAAGGATAAAGAGTGCAAAAAGGCATGCATCTAATCCTCCAGGATGTGAGTGTAGGACTCTTGACACCTTTGGACGTCAAACCTTCCAGGTTTCCATGCTTTCTGCTAGGATCAGTTCCTATATATTATATATGGGAATGTTCTTTAAGGAGGTTACAGGAGATTTAGAGCTTATGAGCCCTCTCCTTCCTGATAAGAGGCAAGATTATCTCGCCCTTGTCAAACATGCTCAGGATGTTTCCAAGTTTGTGAATCGTGCAGCTTTTGACTGCTTTGCGTGCATAAGCAGAACCTCTGCCATTGCCTTAGGTGCACGTAGAATTGCCTGGCTCCAGGCATTTGACTTGGAAATTTGGGTACATGATAAACACGGGAATATTCCTTGCACAGGAGAGAATCTCTTAGGCAAGAATTGGCAGGAAAAAGCTAATGAGATAGATGCTGACAATATCACTTTGGATAGATTGTCCAAATCTACTGCTGATCCTGCGAGGAAAAAATCCTCTAAGAAACCATTCTTCAGTAAGAAGTAGTTTTATCCCTCCTATACCCAACAGGGGCATCGTTTAGGTCAGTCTGCCCAAAAGGGACAACAACAACAACCTAGACAAAGAAAGTCAAAAGCAGCTAAGCCTCAACCGGCTCAGCAGACTCAGCCTCCACAGGGGCTTTGACTTCTATCTAGAGAACTTTGCCTTCCTGGCCCTGAATGGCCCAGAACCCTCCACCATCACAGGAAGGTTATGTCATTTTGCCCCCAGATGGGGTCATATTCGTCTTCCCTTAAAACGACTGGCTCATTCGAGCCTCTTCAGAGCCAGAGGCCAGGGTTGCTCTCTCTCGCACAATGCGCATCCTTCAGTATTTGGGTCTTGTCATAAACTTCCCAAAATCCAACCTTCCTCCCACTCAGTCCCTGGAGTTTATAGGAGCTCTGCTGGATACCAGACAGACAAGGGCCTACCTTCCACAGCCCCACTGCCTTCGCATTGTGCAGTTAGCTTCCCAAGCAGTGCTAAAACCTCACCTCACTGCTTGGGAAATGTTACAGTTGCTAGGCCACATGGCATCCATTGTACATGTGGTTCTTTATGCTCACCTCCATATGAGGGCAGCCCAGTGGACTTTATCCACTCAGTGGACTCAGGCGTCAGGTTGCCTGTCAGACAAAATAGCAAACTCAGATCGCCTTATTTTGTCCCTCCAGTGATGGCAGTCACCCAAAACCTTTTGGTGGGGTCTCCTTTTCAGCAACCCCCACCCCTAGCCACTCTAACAGATGCCTCACAGGTGGGTTGGGGAGCCCACCTGCAAGGCCTCTCTACCCACGGTACCTGGACTCCACAGGAGGCCTATCTACACATCAACCTCCTGGAACTCGGAGAAGTCTTGCTTACTCTTCGAGTATTCCACACCCAGCTCAGCTACAAGACAGTCCTAGTTCAAACGGACAATCAAGTAGCCATGTTCTATGTGAACAAGCAGGGTGGAACAGGCTCTCTGTTGCTATGCAACGACGCTTTGCGACTATGGGCCCTCGCCAGAGAGCATCAGATTCATCTCCTTGCGGTGTATCTTCCAGGCATTCAAAACTCTTGGGCAGACGGACTCAGTCGAGTTCTGCTTCCACACGAATGGTCTCTCCATGCAGACCAGGTGGCCAAAAGTTTCCAAATTTGGGGAACCCCAGAGATAGACCTCTTTGCAAGTCTGCTGAATGCCAAACTTCCCCTTTTCTGTTCCAGAATTCCAGCTCAGGGTTGTCAGGTCAGGGATGCTTTCCTCCTCCATTGGGGCCAGGATGTCCTGTATGCCTTCCCACCCATTCCCCTAATTCCCAAAACCCTGTTCAATCTTAGAAACAGAAACATGATGACAGAAAAAGACCACATGGCCTATGTAGTCTGTCCTTCCATAACAACAACAGTCCACTTTTTACCTTTAGTGATCCTCTGTGTTGGTCCCATGCTTTTTTGAATTCAGTTACTGTCCTCATCTCTACCACCTCCACTGGGAGACTATTCCATGGATCCACTACTCTTTCTGTAAAGAAATATTTCCGCATATCACTCATGAATCTATCTCCCTTCACCCTCATCCCATGTCCCCTCGTAGCAGAACTTGCTTTCAATTGAAAGAGGCTCTCTCCCTGAACATTTATGCCACAGAGGTATTTAAACATCTCAATCATATCACCTCTATCCCGCCTTTCCTCTAAGGTGTACATATTAAGATCCTTAAGTCTGTCCTCATATGCTTTATAATGAAGCCCATTAATCATTTTAGTAGCAACCCTCTGCACCGACTCCATCCTGTTCACATCCTTTTGAAGGTGCGGTCTCCAGAATTGCACACCATACTCCAAATGAGGTTGCACCAAAGACTTATACAGAGGCATTATCACTTCCTTTTTTCTGCTAGCCATTCCTCTCCGTATGCACCCAAGCATCCTTCTAGCTTTTGCCGTCGCCTTTTCTACCTGTTTAGCTACTTTAAGATCATCAGACACAACCACGCCTAGGTCCCGCTCTTCTTTAGTGGACAAAAGTACTTCACCTCCTATACTGTATTGCTCCCTTGGATTGCTGCAGCCCAAATGCATGACCTTACATTTTTTAACATTAAATCCCAGCTGCCAAATTCTAGACCATTCTTCAAGCTTAGCTAGATCCCTCCTCATGTTGTCTACACCTTCCTGGGTGTCTACTCTATTGCAGATTTTGGTATCATCCGCAAAGAGGCAAATCTTACCCGACAGCCCTTCCGCTATATCACTAACAAAGATGTTAAAAAGAATCGGACCAAGGACAGATCCCTGGGGCACACCAATGGTAACATCCTTCTCCTCAGAGTGAGCTCCATTTACTTGTACTCTTTGTCGCCTCCCACCCAACCAATTTCTAACCCAAGCAGTAACTTTAGGGTCCATCCCTAGGGTGCTCAGTTTGTTTATAAGTCGCCTGTGAGGAACAGTGTCAAAGGCTTTACTGAAATCTAAATACACCACATCTGGAGCTCTCCCTCGGTCCAACTCCCTGGTCACCCAGTCAAAGAAATCAATCAGATTTGTCTGACAAGATCTGCCTCTGATGAATCCATGCTGCCTCGGATCCTGTAATCCGCTGGACTCCAGAAACCTCACTATTTTCTCTTTCAGCAGCGTTTCCAATAATTTACTCACCACCGAAGTTAAACTAACCGGCCTGTAGTTTTCAACCACATCCTTACTTACGCTTTTGTGTAAAGGCACCACATGAGCCTCTCTCCAGTCCTTTGGCACCACTCCCGACTCCAACGAGGCATTGAAAAGGTCAGTCAGTGGAGTTGCTAGAACGTCCCCAAGTTCCCTCAGTATTCTAGGGTGTATCCCATCCGGTCCCATCGCTTTGTCTACTTTAAGTTGAGCTAGTTTCTCACGAACACAGTCTTCTGAAAATTGTTCAAGATGTCCCTCGCTTCTGTTCTTATTTGTGGGTGTTTTCTGAGGTCCTGCTCCTGGTTCTTCATCTGTGAACACAGAACAAAAATATTTGTTAAGCAATTCCCCTTTATCCTTATCAGCTTCTACATATTCCCCCCCTGCACCCTTGAGTCTGACAATACCACTTTTGCCCTTCCTTTTCTCACTAATATATCTGAAAAATGTCTTATCCCCCCATTTTATTGCATTGGCTATTTCCTCCTCCTTTTGAATCTTTGCCTTCTTGACTACTTTGCTAGCTTCTCTAAGTTTTTCCAAATACAGATGCCTGTCTTCCTCTCTCTGTGATCTTCTTGTATTTCATGAAGGCCTCCCTCTTTTTCTTCACTTTTTCAGCTACTTCCTTCGAAAACCATAGCGGTCTCCTGTTCCTTTTGCCTTTATTTACCATTTTAACAAAAAGGTTGGTTGCCTTTAAAATACCCCCTTTCAGTTTTGCCCACTGTTTTTCTACATCCCCCAGCTGTTCCCATCCCACTAACGACTCCCTGAGGTATTGGCCCATCTTCGCAAAGTTAGTCTTCCTAAAGTCTAAGATCTTCACCTTGGAATGGATTCTAACAGCCCTAGTCCTAATACTGAACCACACCATCTGGTGATCACTGGATGCAAAATGATCTCCCACTACAACATCAGAAACACTTTCACCATTGGTAAGCACCAAGTCCAGTATGACCCCTTCACGTGTGGGATCTGTTACCAATTGCCTGAATAGTTCTCCCTGTAGAGAATCCAGGATCTCCTTACTTCTAGATGATACTGCAGCAGGAATGTGCCAATCAACATCTGGCATATTGAAATTTCCTATCAGTAGCACTTCCCCTTTCCTAGCAATGCTGCGTATGTCTTCAATTAACTCTCTGTCCACCTCTTCCTCTTGTGAGGGAGGTCTGTATATCACACCAATGCAAATAGATTTGTCTTTCCCTCTTTCTAGTTTAACCCACAATGCCTCCTCTCTCCCTTTTAAGCTCTGTAATTCCAAAGCTTTAATAGTAGTTTTTACATATAGTGCCACTCCTCCTCCCCTTCTTCCTACCCTGTCCTTTCTGAATAAAGTATAGCCAGGTATAGTTACATCCCAGTCATGGTTTTCTGTGAACCATGTTTCTGTAACTGCCACTAAATCCAAGTCAGCCACTCCCACAAATGCTTCAACTTCAGGGATCTTATTTCCCATGCTACGGGCATTAATACACACTGCTTTCCATATGTTACCCCTGTTACCCATTTCCATAAAGGTATTTAATGTATCACCTACCTGGGGGCTTTCACTTACCTGGGGGCTTTCTTCACCCATCCCCAACGAATCTAGTTTAAAGCCCTCTTCAGTAGATTAGCCAGTCTACTACCAAAGATGCGTTGACCTTTCTTGGACAGATGGATGCCATCTCTGCTCTGCAACCCTTGGATCAGCATCCCATGGTCTAGGAAACCAAAACGCTCTCGAAGACACCATCCACGCATCCATGCATTCATCTCCAGGATGCGAGCCTCTCTGCCTTGGCCTTTACCCTCAACAGGGAGGATTGAAGAGAACACCACCTGTGCACCTACCTGCTTCACCCTCTGTCCCAGAGCCATGAAGTCACTTTTGATACGTTCCGAGGTATACCTGGCAGTATCATTTGTTCCAACATGGATTAGCAACATTGGGTAATAGTGGGCTTGATGAGTCTCGGCAAACTCTCCGTAACATCTTGGATCTTGGCACCAGGCAGACAGCATACCTCTCTGGACATCAAGTCTGGTCGGCAGATGGACGCCTCAGTACCCCTCAGAAGAGAGTCTCCAACAACCACTACACTTCGTTTCCTTCTGGTCACTGATTCCGCAACTATGGCGTTCTTGAACTCTGGTTCTTCCCTTTCCAGGGATGCTTTCACCTCCACCACTTCCAGGGCTGCATAATGGTTCTTCAATTCAAGGGCTGGAGAAGTTGGATTGGTGATTTTGCAGGCTCTGGTGACTTTTGTCCAACCATCGACATTCTGTTGGCACCCATCTTCTCCTGTGCTGGAGAACCTGGTTGCTGCAAGAAGCATCTCATCAATGTACTTCTCACTGTCTTGAATGCTCCTCAGCCTCGCCACCTCCTCTCCAAGTTCCTCCACTTGTTTCCTCAGAGCTTCAGCATGCAGGCACCCTGCACATGGAACCGGTTCTTCAACTGGCATTAGGACCTCTGTCTGGACTGAGGCAGAAGCTGTAACGGGGGCAACAGCTTTAGCAATACGATTTTTCCCAGCCATTGTTCTCTTTGTGGAGCTTAGGTATCTGTTAAAGCAAAAGAGAGAGATCTACTAAGTACCAGCTGGTTTCGCAGCTGTCCTTTCAGAGAAAAAGCAGTTAAATCTCTTTAATTATATTCAATATGTGCTGGTCCAATTCACTGTGATTTGCTAAAGGGGGAGGTGCCCTATAAAGCAAGACTGCTCACTAGGGGTGGGTGGGAGTCGGGGTGGGTAGGGAGGGAACTAACACCTGATTAGGTGTTAGCAGTTTCTGAACCTGAGGAGGTTACAGAGTTCAGCAACCTACTGTGCTCCAGTAAAGTTTCCCTAAAACAGCAAAAATGAAAGTTGCATTTTTGCATCAGTGACCTCTCCGGTTGTTGATTAATTATTAAAACGAGCAGAAGTGCTGGAAAATCCAAAAGTCTCTTGGGCACTATTCAATAGTTCAATAGTTGAATAGTGCCCAAGAGACTTTTGGATTTTCCTGCACTTCTGCTCGTTTTAATAATTAATCAACAACCGGAGAGGTCATTGATGCAAAAATGCAACACACTTCCTAAGAAAATATGAAAATAAGTTTAGGACTGTTATTGCAATTGTCTGAGACCCCGGTTTAGTTAAGTTTATTACGACTACCATTAGGACACAGTTGATATTAGCAGGACTTAATTTACAGCATATCTTGGCATGGTTGGAGGGGTATAGACACCTTTTGTTTTGGAATTCATAGGGGCCTGTCTAGATACCAGACAAGACAAACAAAAAAAACACCTTCTGGTCAGGGCAAATCAATAACCAATGTGTGTAGAGCACCCAACCTTTTTTCAGTGACCTCACAAACTTTTTTCTTTTTGTCGGAGCTAGCCGTAGGAAGGTCGGAAGAGAAACCGACCCACACCAAGCGAGTAGCTATTTTTATTATTATAGGTTCTTCACCAAAATAAAGTTAAAGTTCATTTAACCATAAAATAGTCAAAAGACTTATCTCAGTCCAGAAATGCCAGTTATGATAGATACACGACGCGCACGTTTCGGGCACTCTAGCCCTGTTTCAAGTGCAATAACTAGGATTCCTTAATCTTCAAATACCATCCTCTGAACGCCGTCAATGCAGCTAAGGTCCTTAGCTGCATCGACGGCGTTCAGAGGATGGTATTTGAAGATTAAGGAATCCTAGTTATTGCACTTGAAACAGGGCTAGAGTGCCCGAAACGTGCGCGTCGTGTATCTATCATAACTGGCATTTCTGGACTGAGATAAGTCTTTTGACTATTTTATGGTTAAATGAACTTTAACTTTATTTTGGTGAAGAACCTATAATAATAAAAGTAGCTACTCGCTTGGTGTGGGTCGGTTTCTCTTCCGACCTTCCTACGGCTAGCTCCGACAAAAAGAAAAAAGTTTGTGAGGTCACTGAAAAAAGGTTAGATACCAGACAGGCAAAGGCTTTCCTTCCACAGGCCCGGTGTCTTCACATAATGCAACTAGCTTCTCAAGCAGCAGGGATATCCTCCCTAACTGCTCGAGAGCTACTACAGTTGCTGGGACATATGGCATCCACAGTTAATGTAGTCCCATATGCTCACCTGCACATGCGAGCAGCTCAGTGGACCCTATCCACACAGTGGACACAGGCCACAGGGCATTTATCGTACAAAATAATGAACTCTCAACCACTAGTTTTGTCCGTCCAGTGGTGGCAATCCCAAGAAAATCTGACAGTGGGGTCTCCTTTTCATCAACTCCTTTTTCAGGCCACCCTAACAGATGCATCGCTGGTGGGTTGGGGAGCACACCGGAATCATCTCTCTACCCAGGGAACCTGGACTCCACAGGAGGCTGGTCTACACATAAACCTTCTGGAATTAAGAGCAATCTATTTGGCTCTTCGAGTATTCCACGCCCAGCTCAGCTACAAGATAGTCCTAATCTCCAGGAACAAGCAGGAATGAGTCTTCACATATGGGTATCGTAGGTACCGACGGAGCCTGCGCGGGAACGCTCCCCAGCGTCAAAATGGAAAGCTTTTGGGAGCATCCCACAGCACCTGCATGCTGCCTTCCTGCCTTTCCTAACGACCTCTCTCCAGTTCTTCTTTTCCACGGAGCCAGCAGGTCGTGTTCCTGTCACTGCTGAAGAATTTCTTTATTTTCTTTTATTTCTTTGGTCGCGTGTCTGCCTTCTTCGACACCGGACCGGTACCGCCGGTCTGTCTTTCTTTATTCTTTAAAAAAAAAAAAAGACTGTTCTCACTTCAGTGCATTTTTTCTTTCTTCGGCCTTAGGCCTAGGAAAAATTTTCCTCATGGAAAAGCCCGCCTCCGGGTTTAAAAAGTGCAAGAAGTGCAGTGGCACTATTTCTGTCACAGACACCCATGAATGGTGTCTAAAATGTTTAGGTCCTGACCACTCCATTGTGGATTGTGAGTCCTGTTCCATGATGTCTAAAAGAGGTCTACAGAATCGAGCAGCCAAGCTCAGTACCCTGTTTCCCTCTGATGCAGCTTCGGTAGCATCGATGTCTTCCAGGACTACTACTTCCTCCCATGGATCTCAGGTAACCAAACTTAAGTCCAGCCGGTCCTTGAAGGGTAGATCTCCCTCTAAGTATCGAGATGCCTCCGGGCTTGCTCTCGAGGAATCCGCACCGGCAAAATTACCCCAGCGGGAGGCTCCGGCTTCCAAAGCTTTATCTATGGGGTCACAGGTTGACATCGATGGCTCGGCCTCGACTGATCACCTGTTGCCATGTTCTGGGGTACCGGTGGTTCTCACTGGTACCAACATCCAGACATTGGTGTCGTCGATGGATCAGAATATCCTGACCATGCAGCGTGCCATTACGGCATTCATACAAGCTGCGACGCCTTCGGTACCGCAACAAAGTCCGTTGGCGGTACCGACTCCGGCACCGGTGCCGGTACCGATTGCATCGACATTGGCTTCGGTGTCGACTGCAGCGGTACACTGTTCTGTGATGCCCATCGGTACCGACTCAGTACCGATCACTCCCGATGTCGATACCACCCGGTACGCGTATCGGGCTCTGCAGGAGCATCCAGACAGGCGATACTTCGATTCCTCTGAAGACTCTGATGAATCAGAGGCCTCTGTCGAAGCATCGGTGATCCTTCCTCAGGAGCCCTCTTCTCCAAAAATAAAAATGTCTCCTCCAGAAGACTTGTCTTTTCAAGACTTCATTAGGGAAGTGGCCAGGGGCCTTTCCATTTCAGTGGCCCCTGAAGCAGAGCCTAGAGCCAAAAAATTAGATATTTTACAATATCCTAAGGCTCCTAAAGAGGCAGCCACTTTACCAGTTCATGAGATTCTTTATGATCACATGTTGGGCATATGGGAGAACCCCTCTCACCATCTCCCCTCATTCTCGTAGGTTGGACACCATGTATCGTGTTCCTCCTTGTCCTGGTTTTCATAAGACTCAGCTTTCTCACCACTCCATTGTGGTGGAGTCTGCTATGAAGAAGATAAAGAGTACAAAAAGGCACTCTTCTAATCCTCCAGGAAGAGAATGCAGAACCTTAGATGCCTTTGGCAGGAGAATTTTCCAGGCCAACATGCTTGTTGCCAGAATCAACTCCTATAGTCTCTATATGGGGATGTTTCTAAAAGAAGTTACAGATCATCTGCAAACTTTTCCCTTTTATCTTCCGAAATAAAAGGAGATAGAGTTTCTCACCTGGCTTAAACATGCCCAGGATGTTTCCAAATTTTCCAACTGTGCAGCCTTTGACTCTTTTGAGTGTGCCAGCAGAGCCTCGGCTATTGCCATAGGTGCACGCAGAGTTGCTTGGTTACAAGCTTCTGATTTGGAACCCTGGGTTCAGGATGGACTAGGAAACCTTTCTTGTACAGGTGAAAACCTTTTTGGCAAAGATTGGCAAGCAAAGGCCACCCAAATGGATGCTGAAAATTCTGCTTTAGATAGACTCTCAAAGTCTACCTCTGCTCCTTTTAAGAAAAGGTTGTTCTAAAAGGGTTTCTTTTTGCTACAAAGAGACAGCAACAACCAAAACAGGCCAAGCCTAAGGCTGCTAGGACTGCTACGGCCCAACAGCCTCAGCCTCCTCAGGGCCTTTGACTTTCAACTAGAGAACTTAGCCTTTCTGGCTCTAAAAGAACCAGAGCCTCTCAGCATTCCAGGAAGGTTAGCTCACTTTGCTCCCAGATTGGAACAAATCACAGCAGAGCAATGGACCCTCTCCATCATAAGAGAGGGGTACAATCTTCATTTCTTAAACCTTCCTCCTCACACCATGGTGAGACAGTTCAATTCTCCAACATCTCTCCTCGACCTTCTGGGTCAGGAGATTACTACCCTTCTTGCCCAAGGGGCAATAGAAGAAGTACCCCTTCTTCAGCAGGGCTCAGGGTTCTACTCCCCCTACTTTCTTATCCCAAAGAAAACAGGGGGCTACAGACCCATACTAGATCTCAGAGAATTGAACAAGTTTCTATACAAGGAGAAGTTCAAGATAATTTCTCTCGGTGCTCTCCTTCCATACCTTCAGAGTCAGGATTGGCTTTGTTCTCTAGACCTCAAGGATGCGTACACCCATGTCCTTATCCATCCAACACACCGAAGGTTCCTTCAATTCCTTTACCGAGGAAAGCACTACCAATACAAAGTGCTTCCTTTTGGTCTGGCCTCTGCACCAAGAGTGTTCACAAAATGCATGGCAGTAGTAGCTGCATTTCTACGCACTTTGGTGATATTCGTATTCCCATATCTGGACGACTGGTTCATCCAAGCTCCATCCCAATCAGAGGCCCAGACTTCCCTGGCCTGCACAAGGCGTGTTCTTCAGTATCTGGGACTGGTAATCAACATTCCAAAATCCCATCTCACCCCTACTCAGTCTCTAGAATTCATAGGGGCCTTACTGGATACCACAACTGCAAGGGCCTATCTTCCCCAGGCCCGTTGCCTACGCCTGGTGCAGTTAGCCTCCCAGATTCAGTTAAAATCCCATTTAACTGCTCGAGAGATGTTGCAACTCTTAGGCCACATGGCATCCACAGTGCATGTGGTTCCTTATGCTTGCTTTCACATGAGGGCAGCTCAGTGGACTCTATCCTCCCAATGGACCCAGGCATCAGGTTGCCTGTCGGACAAAATAGCAACTTCCAGTCGCCTCTTTTGGTCCCTCAACTGGTTTAAGTCCACTCAAAATCTGTTGTTGGGGTCCCCCTTTCAACAGGTGTTACCCCAAGCAACCCTTACAACAGATGCCTCTCCAAGGGGTTGGGGAGCTCATCTTCAAGATCTCTCCACTCAAGGCATCTGGACTCCACAGGAGACATCTCTTCATATCAACCTCTTAGAGCTCAGAGCAATCTTCTTGGCTCTCAGAGTATTTCACACCCTGCTCAGCTACAAGACAGTCCTCTTCCACACGGACAATCAGGTAGCCATGTTCTATGTGAACAAGCATGGGGGGGGGGGAGGTGGGCTCTCTGTCGCTTTGCAACGAAGCTCTGAGATTGTGGGCCTTCGCCAGAGAGCATCAAATCCATCTCATGGCAGTATATTTTCCAGGGATTCAAAACTCTTGGGCAGACAGACTCAGTCGAGTTCTGCTTCCACACGAATGGTCCCTCCATGGGGACCAGATAGCCAGGATTTTTCGGATTTGGGGTACCCCAGACATAGACCTATTTGCAAGTCCGTGGAATGCCAAACTTCCCCGGTTTTGTTCCAGGATTCCATGTCAGGGAGTTCAGGCCAGGGATGCTTTCCTCCTTCACTGTGGGCAAGACTTCCTCTATGCCTTTCCACCTATTCCCCTAATCCCCAAGACACTGTAAAAGCTTCAGAGAGACAAGGGGTCTATGGTCCTCATAGCACCACATTGGCCATGCCAAATGTGGTACCTTCTACTTCTGCATCTCTCTCAAGCTCCCTCCCTGGACCTGGGGTCTGCTCCAGATCTCCTCTCCCAAGAGGAGGGAACCCTGTGGCATCCAAATCCTCAGTCTCCAACTCAAAGCCTGGTTGCTGAAGGCCTAGACCTTCAAGATTTACACCTTTCTCAGCAAGTGAAGGATATCCTTCATGCTTCCAGAAAGCCTTCCACCAGGCGCTCTTATGCTTTTAAATGGAAAAGATTTTCGATTTGGTGTGCAGAAAATGGTCTTAACCCTTCTGCAATACCTTTGAATTCGTTACTGGACTATTTGCTGCATTTATCCCATGCAGGCCTTAAAACAAATTCAATCAGGGTCCATTTGAGTGCTATTGCAGCATCCCTGAAGCCTCTTAATGGACAACCCATTTCCTCTCATCCTCTTATAGCAAGATTCATGAGAGGCCTTCTTTTAACTAAACCTCCCATTAGACCACCTCCAGTGGCATGGGACTTAAATCTGGTTCTTGGCCAGCTTATGAAGCCACCCTTTGAACCCTTAGCCACTACCTCCTTGAAATTCCTTTCTTGGAATGTTATTTTTCTCATTGCACTCACCTCAGCTCGCCGTATCAGTGAATTACAAGCTCTAGTGGCTAATCCTCCTTATACAAGGTTCCATCATGACAAGGTAGTTCTCAGAACTAATCCACACTTTATGCCTAAAGTGGTCTCATCTTTTCATCTGAACCAGGAGTTACATTTACCTGTCTTCTTTCCAGGACCTCATGCATCAAGTGCAGAGAGGAGTCTTCATAACCCTGGTTTGCAAAAGAGCACTTGCTTTCTATTTACAAAGAACACAGCAACATAGAAAGGCCTCTCAACTTTTTGTTGCTTTTGATCCTTCCCATTTAGGACTTCCAGTCTCTAAGAGAACTATGTCCAATTGCATTGCTCAGTGTATTTCCTTCGCCTACCAGAGTAGGAATCTTTCTCTGGAAGGCCATGTCACAGCTCACAATGTGAGGGCCATGGCAGCCTCTATGGCTCATCTAAATTCTGTGTCCATCGACCAAATCTGTCGAGCAGCCACCTGGGCCTCTGTTCATATCTTCACAGCCCATTACTGCTTGGACAAGGATTCCCGCCGGGATGCCTTGTTTGGTCAGGCTGTTCTCAAACACCTGTTCCATAACTAATCAACTCCTGCCCTCCATCCCTCTCTGGATGCCTGAGATTCATAGGTGGAGATGGAGCCCTCTAGGGACACAATCTGGATGATCTCCCAGGCATCTCTAGCTGGGGAGTCCCCATATGTGAAGACTCATTCCTGCTTGTTCCTGGAGATAGCACAGTTACTTACCTGTAACAGGTGATCTCTGGGAACAGCAGGAATTAGTCTTCACAACCCTCCCACCTCCCCTAGGAGTTTGTATCTCTCTATCTTTCCTTTCCTCGCTCTCTCTTTGTCTCAGCTTTAAAACTCGAACTGGAGAGAGACGGTTGGGAAAGGCGGGAAGGCAACGCGCAGGCGCTGTGGAATGCTCCCAAAAGCTTTCCTTTTGGACGCTGGGGAGCTTTCCTGCTCAGGCTCCGTCGGCACCGACGATACCCATATGTGAAGACTAATTCCTGCTGTTCCCAGAGATCACCTGTTACAGGTAAGTAACTGTGCTTTCCAAGGCACTTCGCAGTCATCAGCACCAAAAGGAAAGGCTTTTTTCTGACTCCACCTCCGGCAGGGCCCGGACGTCATCTGAGGCCTTGACATCTCGGAAATCGGATCCCGAGCACGGTCGGGGCTCCTCGGACAGGGGGTCCCCGGACCGGGAACGAAAGAGGAAGAAGTGGCTCGCGAGGGCGTCGTCGGAAGAGATCCCTGGCTCTTCGAGAGCTAGGTCTCAGACCCCCAACGGTCGCCCCGAGTCCGTGGAACAGGAGAAGCCTCCTAAAGTACCTCGAGTGGAGCCAGTGTCTGCTGGACACGTAAGTCCTGTAGTCCTCGTGGACTCTCCTCCCAGAGAGCGGATGTCGGGCACGGAGCCACCGCCGGGGCCTGAGTCGGGGGCTGCTGAGTCTCCTGAGCTGGGTCTCATGCTGACAGCCTTGGAGAGCAGACTGTCTGCCATCATGGAACAGCAGCGGGCACTGATGGCCAGCCTGTCTGGCGCGTCTGCCCCGACCACCGGGACATCGACATCGAAGTCGACCCCCGAGACCGAGCCGATACTCGAGACCATAAAGGCTCGAGGTCGACCTCGGTCGCGGTCTCCCTCGACCTCCCATTCGGGACCGAGGGCGTCGACGCCGGTGCCTTCGGCGTCGGGGCGGGTGCTCACAGGCCCCGCCCGGTCGGACCCTGATTCCTTATCGGACGAGTCCGCCTGGGAGACGGAGGACGAGGAGTCCCCCGACACCTTCTGGACTCGGTGCATCCCGTTGGACTCACTGAAGTCTGAGCCCTGGAGTAGATCTCCCCCCCCCCCCCCGGAGGATACCCGGTTCTCGTTGTTCGTCGGGGATATGGCACCGCGTTGGCTATCCCTGCGGACCCCGAGGAGGAGCCTCGCGCCAAGGAGCTCGAGGCCCTACAGTATGACTCTTCTCCGAAGGAGGCCTTTACTGTTCCGGTTCCTCTGATGCTGGAACGGCTCCTCTTCTGAATGTGGGCGGCACTGGCCTCGGCGCCGGTTCTAAGCAAGCAGGTCAATTCGATCTATCGACTCCGGAAGAGTCCTGGCTTTCAAAAGGCGCAGCTACCACACCATTCCATGGTGGTGGAATCGACCATGCATCGCCTGAAAAGTCAGAAGATGAACTCCGCGGTGCCCCCTGGCAGGGAGGCCCGAAACCTCGATGGTTTTGGTAGAAAGTGCTTCCAGGGCTCGATGCTTGCTTGCCGTGTCCAGTCTTACCAGCTGTACATGGGCATGTACTTGCGAGACCTGGCCAAGGAGCTGGCCTGGTTCTCTGCTGGTCTTTCCGGGGAACCCTTGCAGAGATTCAAGTCCTTGTCCTCGGGGATCCGGGAATGCTCCAAGTTTATGTCCCGCGCTGCCTACGATGGCTTCGAGGCTTCGGCCCGTGTTGCGACAGCCGGCGTCGCGGCTCAACGCCAGGCATGGCTGCAGTCATCGGATCTCGAGCCATGGGTTCAGGACAAGTTGGTCGATGTCCCTTGTCGAGGTGAGAACCTTTTTGGCAAGCCCATGACCGAGAAGGCCGCACAGCTCGAAACCGAGCACCTCACGAGGACAAGGCTGTCTAGGAAGACTTCTGCCCCTTCTCACAAAAAGAAGGGCTTGGGTAAAAAGCCCCTTTTACCCGAGGAAGGGCACTGCCTACAAACAGTACCCACAGTACCAGGCTGCCGAAGCTGCCCCTCATGGTCAGCAAGCCAAGGGGCAGGGTAATGGGCCCCGTAGGCAGAGGACCCCCAAGCCTCCGGCCCCTGCTCCCACTCAGCAGGGTGGGGGTTTTTGACTCCTTAGGCATAGCCTCTCCGTCCCTGCTCTCCCAAACCTGCACAGGAGGTCGCCTGGCCCTGTTTGCCCACAAGTGGCCACTCATCACTGGAGACAGTTGGGTGCTAAGCATAGTCCACAAGGGCTATCTGCTACACTTCCAACAGCTGCCTCCTCTATTCTTTTCAGGGGAGCCTCCAAGGCCTCCCCTGCACACAGATCTTCTCCTTCAGGAGCTCCAAGGTCTGTTGGTGGATAGGGCAGTGGAGCCAGTGCCTCCCTACCTACAAGGTCAAGGGTTCTACTTCAGGTATTTCCTTGTACCCAAAAGAACCGGTGGCCTCCGGCCCATTCTCTACCTCAGAAATCTCAACAAGTTCTTACAGAAGGAAAAGTTCAAGATGCTTACTCTTGGAACACTTCTGCCCTACCTCCAGCAGGTAGATTGGCTATGCTCCTTAGATCTAAAGGATGCGTACACTGACATCCTCATTCATCCAGACCACGGAAAGTACCTCAGGTTCATTGTGGGAGGAAACCATTATCAGTACAGAGTACTGCCTTTTGGCCTCACCTCCGTTCCCAGGGTCTTTACCAAATGCCTGGCAGTGGTGGCGGCCTACCTAAGAAATCAGGGAGTCTTTGTCTTCCCCTATCTGGACGACTGGCTCATAAGATGTCAGACGTGCCAGGAGGCCCGGCAGGCCACCCTCAGAACTATTGCTCTTCTTCAAAGTTTGGGGTTTGTAATAAACTTCGCAAAGTCCACTTTGCTCCCATCCCAGAGCTTGGAGTTCATAGGGGCGAGGTTGGACTCTCTGCTGGCAAAGGCCTTCTTGCCAGAAGACAGAGCCCAAAGACTGATAAACTTAGCAAACCAGTTTCTCAGCAGGTCACTGGTCTCCGCCAGACTCTGCCTGATGCTTCTAGGCCACATGGCTTCGACAGTACATGTGACCCCCAATGCCAGGCTTCATATGAGGCCTGCACAGTGGTGCCTTCGTACTCAGTGGTCACAGGCCTCAGGCAGCCTCAGAGACAGGATAAGGGTGTCCAGACAGCTTCTGAACTCCCTCAGCTTGTGGCTGCACCCACCCAATCTGCTGCAAGGGGTACCTTTTCAGATGCCTGGGTTCACGGTGGTGTTGACCACGGATGCCTCCCTGCAGGGCTGGGGAGCTCATTTTCTCGGCAAGTGCACCCAGGGCCTGTGGTCTCCCTGGGAAAGCCGCACAGCAAATCAATCTACTGGAACTCAGAGCTGTTCGGTTAGCCCTCAAGACTTTCTCTCCAGCCCTGGCTCATCATTCTGTCCTAGTTCAAACAGACAACCAGGTAGCCATGTTTTATGTGAACAAGCAGGGCGGAACTGGGTCCAGGCTCCTTTGTCAGGAAGCACAGGACCTTTGCTTGTTTGCTCTCAGGCACAACATGCTCCTCAAGGCTGTGTATCTACCTGGCCAGGAAAACTACCTGGCCTACAGGTTGAGCAGGATTCTGCAGCCCCACGAGCGGCAGCTCCATCCTTTGGTGGTTCAGAAACTTTTCCTGAAATGGGGACTTCCATCCATAGATCTGTTTGCCAGTCCACTGAGCAAACAGCTGCCAAAGTTCTGCTCCAGGCATCCGCATCCTCTGCGGATAGTAGCAGATGCTTTTCTGATCCCATGGTCTCAGGGCCTCCTATATGCGTTTCCTCCCACGCCCTTGGTGGCCCGAACCTTGTTCAAGATTCTTCAGGACAAGGCCCCGGTCCTGCTGGTAGCTCCCAGGTGGCCGAGAGAGCCTTGGTTTCCACTTCTGCTTCAGCTGGCAGTGGATCCCCCTCTGCCTCTGGGGTTGCAACCTGACCTCCTCTCTCAGGATCAGGGTTCCCTTCTTCACCCCAATCTCAAAGCTCTCAATTTGATGGCCTGGAGGCTGCAAGGGTAGTTTTAGCTCACTGGGACCTACCTCAGGAAGTTGAGGAGGTTGTCCTAGCCTCTAGGAAACAGTCCACTAGGAAAACCTATGCTCTCAAATGGAAAAGGTTTTCTGTGTGGTGTCAGCTACGTACAGAGGATCCCTTCTCCTGTACTGTACCAGTAGTGCTTCAGTACTTACTGCACTTATCAAATCAGGGACTTAAGTCCAAGTCTGTTCGGGTCCACCTCTCAGCTCTAGCAGCTCACCACTCACTAGTGGAAGGACATTCTCTGTCGATTCACCCCTTGGTGTCCCGGTTTCTCAGAGGCTTGCTTTTGCTCAAACCTCCAATTCGTCGTCCTGCTCCTGAGTGGGAGCTGAATGTGGTCTTGCAGCAACTGACTCGCCCACCTTTTGAGCCGATGGCTACTTGTCCTTTACGCTTCCTGTCCTGGAAGACACTCTTCTTGATAGCCTTAACCTCAGCCAGGCGAGTGAGTAAACTTCAGGCCCTGGTCTGTGACAGGCTTTACACCTGCTCCTACCGGAACAGGGTAGTCCTTAGGACTCATCCAAAGTTCCTCCCAAAGGTTGTCACCTCCTTCCACCTTAACCAAGAGGTGGTTCTTCCAACATTCTTCCCTAGGCCTCATGCAAGCCAGGCTGAAGCAGTTCTGCATACCCTGGACTGTAGGAGGGCCTTATCCTTCTACCTTGACCGTACGCAGGGACATAGAAGGGCTACTCAGCTCTTCGTATCTTTTGACCCTAATAATTTGGGGTTAGCTGTGTCCAAGCATACCTTGTCCACCTGGGTAGCTGACTCTATCTCCTGGGCTTACAGGGCGGCTGACTGTCCTTTGCAGGGTCGGGTCACGGCCCATCATGTCAGGGCAATGGCTGCCTCAGTGGCTCACCTCCGCTCTGTACCATTGGTGGACATCTGCAGGGCTCTAACTTGGTCCTCAAGCCAGACGTTTGCGGCCCATTACTGTCTGGAGAGGGTGTCCCATAGGGGCAGTGCTTTTGGCCAGGCAGTACTCCGGAATCTCTTTGAGGTTTAGGCAACTCCTGCCCTCCAGCCCTCCGTTGGGCTACCGGTGGAGGTTCTGTCAGTGAAAAGCCTTTCTTTGATGCTGGGACTAGAGGGAGTTCTCTTGT
Organism: Ichthyophis bannanicus; assembly: GCA_033557465.1. Classification (NCBI taxonomy): domain Eukaryota; kingdom Metazoa; phylum Chordata; class Amphibia; order Gymnophiona; family Ichthyophiidae; genus Ichthyophis; species Ichthyophis bannanicus. The sequence goes on from CM066032.1 coordinate 242,424,267, forward strand.
TCAGCCTGGGTTCCCTGGTAGCCCAGAGCTAGGGAGTCACCCATATGTGAGGACTGACTTCCTGCTTGGTCCTGCAGAAAGAGTAGTTACTCACCTGTAACAGGTGTTCTCCAGGAGCAGCAGGAATCAGTCCTCACAACCCTCCCTCCTCCCCTGGGAGTTGCAGTTGTATATAGTTTATTTTTACATTTTTGTGTGCTGTTCTTTAGCTATGTCATTTGACTGAGCAAGATGGCACCTTTAGGCGGGAAGGGAACCGCGCATGCGTGCCTGCATTCCCAAAGGCTTTTATGGAAAGCTGGGGAAATGCTCCGCAAGGGCTCCATCGACGTCGATGTCACCCATATGTGAGGACTAATTCCTGTTGCTCCTGGAGAACACCTCTTTCAAGCCTCTGAATGGACAACCTATTTCCTCCCGTCCTCTTATAGCAAGATTTATGAGAGGCCTTCTTCTAACTAAACCTCCCATTAGGCCACCACTGGTGGCATGGGACTTGAACCTGGTTCTTGGTTAGCTCATGAAGCCACCTTTTGAATCCTTAGCTACTACCTCATTAAAATTCCTTTCTTGGAAGGTTATCTTTCTCATTGCAATCACATCAGCACGTCGCATCAGTGAGTTGCAGGCACTAGTGGCTGATCCACCTTATACAAGGTTCCGTCATGACAAGGTAGTCCTTAGGACTCATCCACACTTTATGCCAAAGGTGGTCTCGCCTTTTCATCTAAAACAAGCGGTCTACCTGCCTGTGTTTTTTCCAAGGCCTCATGCATCAAATGCAGAAAGGAATCTTCATACTTTGGATTGTAAAAGAGCTTTAGCCTTTTACTTACAAAGAACACAGCAACATAGAAAGTCCTCTCAACTCTTTGTTGCTTTTGATCCTTCTCATTTGGGACTTCCAGTCTCCAAGAGAACACTATCCAACTGGATTGCTCAGTGTATTTCCTTTGCCTATCAGAGTAAGAATCTTCCTTTGGAGGGCCATGTCACAGCTCACAGTGTGAGAGCCATGGCAGCTTTAATGGCTCATCTGCACTCTGTGTCTATCGACGACATCTGTCGAGCAGCCACTTGGTCCTTGGTTCATACCTTCACAGCCCATTACTGCTTGGACAAGGACTCCCGTCGGGATGCCTTGTTTGGTCAGGCTGTTCTCCAACACCTGTTCCATACCTAATCAACTCCTACCAGAGATCCATGGGGGTAAGTGGAGCCCTTTCACAGGGAGACACAACTTCTGTGGTCTCTCCCTGGCATCTAAAGCTAGGGAGTCCCCATATGTGAAGATTACATTTCTGCTTGTTCCTGGTTATAGCATAGTTACTCACCTGTATCAGGTGATCTCCGGGAACAGCAGGAATTTAGTCTTCACAACCCACCCACCTCCCCTAGGAGTTGTATCTCTCTATCTCTTTTTCTTTCCCTCTCTCTCTCTTTGTCTCAGCTTTAAAACTCAAGTGGAGAGAGGCAGTTGGGAAAGGCGGGAAGGCAGCACGCAGGCGCTGTAGGATGCTCCCAAAAGCTGGGGAGCGTTCCCGTGCAGGCTCCGACGATACCCATATGTGAAGACTAAATTCCTGCTGTTCCCGGAGATCACCTGTTACAGGTGAGTAACTGTGCTTTACCCTCCTCTGATCCTCCGATCTACCCTGCTCTCTCCGTGTTGTATCCGGGCCTGGCTCTAGATAAATATTAAGGTCCTGGCTCTCCCCCACACAGTCAAGGTCCCACTCTTCATTTGATACAAATTAGCCGTTAGATCTTTAAAAAAGTCCCCTTGATGTCCATTAGGATCATAAACATTAGCAAAGATAAATTCCTCATCCTCAAATGTTTTAACCATCAGATATTGCCCCTATCCATCGGAACTTCCAGCTCTTTATAAAATAGAATACCCACCTCTGCAACCTTCCTCCCTCCACTGGAGGACACAAAGATATGCTCCAGGTATGCTTTAGCTTTCATCAAATTTTCAGCTCCTCTCCGAAAGTATGTTTCCTGGATCCATCCCCATCCACATCCACCTCCCCCTTCCCCAATTCCTTCAATAGCATCTGCTGCTTATAGGGCTTATTAAGATATTTCACGTTCAGGGACAAAATAGTCCCCCCCCCCCCCAATTACTCCTGGCAGAACTCTCTGTAAATAAGCACCACCCAAAGGCTCTTTCCCAGTATACCAAAGATTTTAACATTGATTGAGCCAGGATAGCATTGTTGAGAGAGAAAGGCATTCAAATATTTTGCTCTCTGTGTTTCATTATGGATTTCTTAATGCTAGTTCTATAGCTAACATAGTAACATAGTATATGATGGCAGATAAAGACCAGTATGGTCCATCTAGTCTGCCCAGCAAGGTGGCAAGAGTAGGTGCACTTGCTGCCCCATGCAGGTCACCCTGCCCCATGCCTTTGTTTAGGGGTGTACCGCTGCTCCATGCAGGTTACCTGTCCCCATGCCTTTGTTTAGGGGTGTACCACTGCTCTGTGTAGGTCTCCACTATTTGTTCAGATATAAGAGATAGTTATGCTTATTTTTATTTTATTTTATCCTGTTATAAAGGAATCCACTGTGTCTGTCCCATACCATTTTGAATTCTATCACTTTGTTTGCCCCCACCACTTCCATTGGGAGGGCATTCCAAGCATCCACCACTCTTTCTGTGAAAAAGTATTTCCTGACATTGCCTTTCTGTTTATCCCCTTGCAACTTCATGTTATGCCCTCTAGTTTTACAGCTTCCCCGTCTTTGGAAGAGGTTTGTTTGTCCATTAATACTCTCTAAGTTTTTAAAGGTTTGAATCATATCTCCCCTGTCCCTCCTCTCCTCCAGAGTATACATATTTAGGTCTTCAAGTTTCTTCTTATAAGTCTTCTGAAACAGGCTCCAAATCATTTTGGTCGCCTTCCTCTGAACCGCTTCCAGCCTTTTTATATCCTTTGCGAGATACGGTCTCAAAGACTGTACACAATATTCCAAGTGAGGCCTCACCTGTGACTTGTACAGTGGCATTAGTACTTCTTCCTTTCTGATGGTAATTCCTCTCTGTATGCAATCCAGCATTCTTCTGGCTTTTGCAACAGTCTTGTCACTGTTTCGCCACCTTGAGGTCATCAAACAATCACTCCGAGGTCCTTCTACTGGTCTGTGCACAACAATCTGTCGCCCCCCTATCGCATATAATTCCCTTGGATTTCTGCTGCTCAAGTGCATGATGCTGCACTTCTTCACATTAAATCTTAATTGTGAAGCATTAGACCATTCTTCCAGCTTTTGAAGATCTTTCCTCATGTTCTCCACTCCCTCAGGGTAGTCCACTCTGTTGCAAATTTTGTCTCATCTGCAAAAAGACAGAATTTTCCATTCAGTTCTTCGGGAATATCACTCACAAATATATTGAACAGTACTGGTCCCAGGTCCACACCCTGGGGCACACCGCTAATCACGTTCCTTTCATCCGAGTGAGTTCCATTTACTGTTATCTTCTGTCCTCTGTCAGTCATCCAATTTATGATCCAGCTCACCATCTTGAGACCCATCCCTAAGCTGTTGAGTTTATTGATAAGCCTCCAATGAGGAACAATATCAAAGGCTTTGCTGAAATCTAGGTAGATCACATTCATTGCATGTCCTTGATCTAGTTCTCTGGTCACCCAGCCAAAGAACTCAATCAGATTTGTTTGGGAAGATCGTGCTTTGGTAAAACCATGTTGCCTCAGATCATGCAACCTATTGGTTTTGAGGCAGTCCACTATTCACTCTTTCAGGAGTGCCTCCATTACTTTTCCTGCCACTGAGGTAAGGCTTTTACTGGTCTGTAGTCTGACACTTCTTCCCTATTATCAGTTTTGTGGAGAGATATCACATCAGCCTTTCTCCAGTCCTGTAGAACTTCTCCTGTCTCCAAGGATCTATTAAAAACATCCTTTAACGGCCCTGCAACAACCTCTCTGAGCTCTTTCAGTATCCTGGGATGTATCCTATCTGGTCCCATAGACTTGTCCACTTTCAGTTTTGCAAGTTGTTCTAACATATCATCTTTTGTGAATGGTGTGATATCTACTCCATTCCCATTTGTATATTTGTCAATTACAGGTGGTCCTTCGCTAGGATTTTCTCTAGTGAAAACAGAGCAGAAGTATTTGTTTAGCATTTTCGCTTTTTCAATGTCACTTTCTATGAATCCGTTCCCAGCACTTTTTGAGTCCTGCAATCCCAACTCTGATTTTCTTCCTCCTCCCGAATATACATGAAAAAAATTTTGTCGCCACACTTAACATCTTTAGCTATCCTTTTGCCTTTGATTTTGCTATCCTTATTTCTCTTTTTGTCTTTTAGTTTGAACTTATATTCTTTTCTGTGTTCATCTGTTTCCGAGCTTCTGATTTTTGTGAAAGCTGTGTTTTTGCCTTTATTTCTGCAGCCGCTTCTTTGGAGAACCAAATAGGTTTCCTTTTCTCCTTGTTTTTATTTACTTTCCTTACATATGTATCTGTTGCAGCTTTTATTGCCTCCTTTAGTTTAGCCCTTTGTAATTCCACTTCCCTTATCCCCTCCTACTCTACCAACTCCTCCTTCAGGTACTTGGCCATTTTAGTGAAGTCAGCGTTTTTGAAGTCTAGGACTACCGAACTTAAACTCAACACAATTGGACCTAGACAGCTCCCTATACAATTGGAATACTTTTATCCAAAATGCAGCAACCACAACTCAGAATCATTCTAAAACTTCCCGAAGAGCATCAGAAAAATGGTTCACCCAAGAATTAGCTACTTCAAAAAAGCATCTAAGAAAATGCTAAAGCAACTGGAGACACAATAAATCTCCAGAAAACACACATACATGTCAAGCCTGAACTCCTACAAGGAAGCCATTTGTAAGGCTAAAAAAGACTACCACACCAAAAAACTAACATATGCCCTCAACCGTCCACGTGGACTATTAGAATTTGTCAAATCATTAACCAACGCAATGCAGAATGACACCAGTTCCATCCACATAAATGTCCAAACCCTAGCCAACTATTTTCAAAACAAATTAAAGAAAAACATCAGCGATCTCACTAGACACTTACACCACGCCACGAATACCATGACATTGCACACACTTCACCCCATTGATCAACTACAACTCCTGAACACTATAACCAAAATACATCCCCTCTCAACCCGTCTAGTCTCCTGGATCAAGGCAATAAAATCGGAGCTAGCTCCTCACCCACTTATTTATTTAATTAAACAAACAAGTTTTATATACCGCTTTATCATTTCAATCAAAGCGGTAACTTAAACTTGGTAATGTACATTAAACAGGGACATTGATAACTTGGATTTTTCTGAGACAATGGAGGGTTAAGTGACTTGCTCAAGGCCACAAGGAGTGCTAGTGTGAATCGAACCCTGATCTCTGGGTTCCCAAGCCAGTGTCCTTAACCATTAGGCGGCTACTCCACTCCTACTCCAAATAATCAATCAATCCATTAAACAAGGAATAATGCCAAACAAACTTCAACAATCCATGATTCGGCCAGTTCTTAAGAACAAATCCCTTGACAGTCGGGATCCCACATCTTATAGACCTATCACCAGCATACCACTTGTAGCCAAAATAATTGAGAAAACTGTCCAAAGTCAATTATAAGACTTTATAGACACCTTTGCTTCCCTAGTTGAACAACAATTTGGGTTCCGCCCATTCCATGGTGTTGAATCCTTCCTACTGGTCCTCTTAGACACCCTCATACGTGGAATAGATGACATAAAGCAATCTTTCATACTAATTTTTCTTGACATAACTACTGCCTTCAATAGTATTGACCATAGCAACCTTCTTGCAAGGCTCTCACAAATTGGAGTAACAGGAATAGCTTATCAGTGGTTCCACTCGTACATTACAGACAGTATGCAAGAAGTCCAATTAGGTAACGAAACCTCCAATACATTTAGACAGGAACAAGAAATATCCCAGGGCTCTGCATTATCTGCCCTTTTATTTAACCTATACCTACAACTAATATGTAACATATTCAAGAAATTTAAAGTGAATTATCACATCTATGCGGATAACATTATGATGTATCTCTCCATAGATAGTTTAAACACAGCCCAACATATAATCGAATCCTGCATCTTGGAAGCCCACGTTTGGCTAAACTCAAACCATCTATTCATCAACCTTAAGAAAACTGAAGTGCTCTACATCTCAAGGAACCCAAAATTCACTCCCCCTCAAACATTCAAGATACTTAACACAATCCTCCCTGTTAAAAAAAAAAAAAAAAAAAAAAAAAAAATTAAGGTATCGTGGCATTATACTGGATCAAACACTCACACTATCTGCACACATAAAACAACTAACCAAATCTATTTACTTCAAATTAAGGACAATATAACACCTCAGACCCCTTCTGGAGACGCACAATTTCAGATCAGTAGTTAATGCTCTAATCACCCCCCACTTTGATTTTTGTAACTGCCTCCTTCACGGTATTCCCAACAAGCACCTTAAGCAACTGCAAACAGCACAAAATATAACCACAGGAATTGTATGCAAAGCCCGACACTCTGACCATATAATACCCCTATTATACACCCTACAATGTTTACCAATAATTATCAGAATTAAATATAAAACAATGACAGCCTTCAAAATTACTAATAATATTGCCCCATCCTACCTCTCAACATTAATCACCCAATCCGCTAACATTAGATTGAAAAGAGAGCACTCTCAGAACACCCTTAAAATCCTTCCCACCTATCACAAATCAAAACAATTTACAAGTAACCGAACCTTCTCCTTTGCAGCACCTATGTTATGGAACGACCTCCCAGACTTCCTACGCGCAATCAGATATAAAAACCTTTAGAAAAGAACTAAAAACCTTCCTGTTCACTCAACATTTTGGAGAACTTATTGAAAGTAATGGTTCATCTCTTGAATCACCCCAAACTCAACACATACAATGACACTCGCCTCTGCACCAATTGTCAAGTCTCACCTGCTACCACTTGTGCATAGTTCTGACTGTTAGAACAGATTTTAACATTCTAAAATTCTATGTAATACTGTTGTTCGTTGTACACCGCCCCTGATCTCATGAAGGAGCGGTATAAAAGTAATGATAAATAAATAAAAATAAATAAAATAAATAGGACTTTGAGCTTGATGTGGTTGGATTCCACCTTGGCTTTTATCTCAAATCACACCATGTGGTGATCGCTGCTGCTCACATGGGCATCCACCTGGATATTTGACACGCTATCTCCATTGGTGAGCACTAAATCCAGCATGGAGCTCTCACTGGTCGGTTCATCACCATTTTTTTTTAAGTAACACATCTTGGAAGGCACCCACAATTTTTTTTTTTTTTTTTTTTTTTACTTCTTTCCAGATTTTCAGAAGGAACACTCCAATCCACATCGGGAAGATTAAAGCCGCCCAATATGATCACTTCTTCCTTCATGACTATCTTTGCAATATTAACAATCAGTTTGCTGTCCATTTCTTTGATTTGAGTTGGAGGCCTGTAGACCACACCAGTATAGATAATGGTGCCATCTCCTCCTTACAACACAACCCAGAATGCTGCTTCTTTTCCCCATGTCCCCTGTATTTCAACAGCTTTAATATTGCTTTTGACATATAGGGCTGCTACTCCTTCTCTTTTACCCTCTCTATCTCTTCTAAATAGATTATAGCCAGCTATGGCTATATCCCATTCATGTGACTTGTTAAACCATGTTTCTGTAATGGCCACAATGTCCAAATCCATGTCCACCATTGACGTTTCCAGATCAGGAACTTGGTTGCCTAGGCTTCGAGCAAGTGTACTCATTGCTTTCCAGCATTTGTTGAATGGCTTGCCTGCTGTTTGCATGGATTTTGTTCTACACGCCCCTTCCCACATATTCTGTGTTTTGCCTCTTATGACACTAGCATACATCTCAAGCATCTTAAATTTCCCCACCACTTTTTCTATAGTTTAATTTTTTGTTTTGGCAATCTCCTGGTGTAGTGTCCTCAATCCAGGTTCTGTGAGAATTGCATTCTTGTTCTGCTTACTCCCTGCTGCTGACCCAGGAAGTAAAGAGGTCAGAGCAAAAGAAGAGATCCTATCCTGCATCTTTACTTTCTCTGCATCCAGTTTTTTAAAATCATTTTTAGATATCCTCTGCTTAACTACTTTAGGTGCTGCAAGCAAGTCAAGTACAAAAAAATTTTTTGTCTATTGTCCAAGTACTCTTGTGTGTGAGGATCTCGACTTAGCTATGTCTGTTTAATCGGCCTATTAGATAGAAAGTCCTATAATAGTTTTCTAGTATTTTTAGAAAGGCCTAGGGCTTTAAACATATTTGAAATTTACAATTATTTTGAGAGTTGAGCTTTTTATATTTTTTACTTTGTTTTGTAGGTATTTTCCAGCCTCATATTCATTATCTGCTGGTCCTGGCCACCCCTGTTGATATTGTGATCTTAGGACTGAGCTGTGCTGGTCTGCAGACAGGTATATACAGCTATTTTCCTGTAAGAGTTTTAAAAGGATGTATTTTGCATCTTCCTCAGTTTATTTTTGCAGCTGTTTTGTCAGTTTATATTCCCTGCCTCTGATCACACAAATTCTGGAGGAGGCATACTCTAAAGACAAACTTGTTAATGCCTTTCCACAACTAATAGGAATGCATTTATCCTGCATATAACCAGCACTTTCCAACTCATCCTGCTAGACCAGTCCAGATTAGTAGGTTATTTCCCCCTGACATCAGATGGAGACAGAGAACCAATCAAAAGCTTTGGCTACACCCCCTCCTTGGTTGTAACCTTAGTACCCCTAGGGGTCAGCTTCAGTTTTTCTTTGTCTCCAGTAGTTGGTGGATGTCAAAATTATCAGCTCCTGACAGAGGGGAGGGCCCTATCAGAGTGGACACCCTTCTTGTTTAGCAGATGTCTCCAGAGTGCACGGAGTGCTTCCCTGGAGTTACCCTTGTTCTTCCCAAGGGTTCTGGGCTCCTGGTCAAGAGGATTAGTGGAGCAGTTCAGAGGGAGGAGAGGCATGCCTGCTCAAGAGGAGCAGTTTAGCCCTGCGAAGCACATCTCTCTTGCCTCAGCACCAGCACTATTACTCAGAAGCAGAACTCCTTTTTTTATTTTACACTAAGTTCCATTACAAGAAAAACAGGATGGTGTTAGTCAGGGCAACGGCAGGGTAACCTGTTGAAGGCACAAGAGCAGTAGTCAGATTCCAGCTTCTCAGTGAGTTGCATTATCCTCCTTCTTCCCTTCTCGAGCATCAACTCTCCATTTAGTGTATCTCCAGGAACAAGCAGGAATGTAGTCATCACATATGGATATTGTCGGTACCGACGGAGCCCGTGCAGGAACGCTCTCCAGCGTCCAATCAGAACAATTTTGGGAGCATCCCACAGCTCCTGCGTGCTGCTTCCCGCCTTTCCCAACTGCCTCTCTCCAGTTCTTATTTTTCCGCGGAGCCAGCAGGTCGTGTTCCTGTTACCGCAGAATAATTTCTTTTTTTCATTCTTTCTTTTTGTGGTCGTGTCTGCCTTCTTCGACGCTCTACCGGTACCGCTGGTCTTTCTTTTCTTATTTCTCTAAAAAAAAAAAAAAATTCTTTTCTTCAGGTGCACGTGCCTTTTTTGGGCCTTAGGCCCAAAAACCTTTTCCTTAACATGGGAAAACCTGCCTCAGGTTTTAAAAAGTGCACCAAGTGTGGTGGTACCATTTCCGTCACCGACACCCATGAATGGTGCTTAAAATGTTTAGGTCCTGACCACTCCATTACGGATTGTGTGTCCTGTGCCATGATGTCTAAAAGAGGTCGGCAGAACCGAGCTGCCAAGCTCAGTACCCTGTTTCCCTCTGATGCGGCTTCGGTGGCATCTACGTCTTCCAGGGCTGCTTCTTCCTCCTGTGGATCTCAGGTAACTAAACATAAATCCAGCCGGTCCTCGAAGGGTAGATCTCCTTCTAAGCATCGAGATGCCTCTGGCGTTTCCCTCGAGGATTCTGCACCAGCAAAATTACCCCGGCGGTAGGCTTCGGCTTCCAAAGCATTATCGGGGTTCCAGGATGTTCTAGATGGCTCGGCCTCGACAGATCTCCTGGTGCCATGCTCTGGTGTACCGGTGGTCTCCACCGGTACCGACATCCAGGCATTGGCGGCGTCCATGGACCAGAGAATTCTGACCATGGAACGCAGTCTGGCGGCTTTCCTTGCGGCATCGACGCCCTTGGTACCGCGACAGACAACTCCACCGGTACCGGCACTAGCACAGGTATCGGTATCGGCACCGGTACCGATAGCATTGACATCGGCATCGCTGTCTGCTATGCCGGTACTCTGTCCTACGATGCTCTCCGGAACCGATTCTCCGGTACCGGTTATTCCCGGTACCGACCTTGGTCGGTACGGGTATTGGGCTCCACAGGAGCATCCGGACAGACGATACTTCGAGTCCTCGGATTCTGAAAGTTCTGTCGATGCAGCGATGCTTCTTCCAGAGGAGGAGTCCTCCCCTAAATGCAGGATGTCTCCTCCAGAGGACATGTCCTTCCAAGATTTCATCAGGAGGTGGCTTGGGGCCTGTCCATTACTGTGGCCCCTAAAACAGAGCCAAGGGCCAAGGAGTTGGAAATTTTACAATATCTCAAAACTCCTAAGGAGGCAGCTACCTTACCCATTCATGAGATTCTATATGATCTCATGTTGAGGATGTGGGAAACACCTCTTACCACCTCTCCTCATTCCCGTAGACTGGAAACTATATATTGAGTCCCTCCTTGTCCTGGATTCCATAAGACTCAGCTTCCTCGCCACTCTATTGTGGTGGAGTCAGCTATGAGAAGGATCAGAAGTGCAAAAAGACATGCCTCTAATCCTCCAGGATGTGAGTGCAGAACCCTGGATGCTTTTGGACGTAGAGTCTTTCAAGCTTCCATGCTTGCTGCAAGAATCGGTTCCTATAGTCTCTACATGGGAATGTTCCTAAAGGAGGTCACAGATAATTTACAGACTTTAAGTCCTTTCATTTCTGAGGATAAAAGACAGGATTTTCTCACTTGGGTCAAACATGCCCAAGATGTTTCTAAATTCTCCAACCGTGCAGCCTTTGACTGCTTTGAGTGTATAAGCAGAACCTCGGCTATCGCCATAGGTGCACGTAGAATTGCTTGGCTCCAGGCATCTGATTTAGAGCTCTGGGTACAAGATAAATTGGGAAATATCCCTTGTACTGGTGTGAACCTGTTTGGGAAAGATTGGCAGGAAAAAGCCAATGAAATGGATGCTGAAAATTCCACCTTGGATAGACTATCCAAGTCCACTGCTGTTAGAAAGAAGTTGTTCAAGAAAACAACATCTTTTTCTAAAAAAGATTTTTATCCTGCTTATGGTCAGCAGGCATCTTCTGCAGGTCAGTTTTCAAGCAAACGTCAGCAACCACCCAAACAAAAGAAAGCAAAGGCTGCTAGGCCTCCACTGGCCCAGCAGCCTCAGACTCCTCAGGGCCTTTGACTTTCAGCTAGAGAACTTAGCCTTTCTGGTTCTGGAGGGGACAGATCCGTCCACCATTCCAGAAAGGTTATGTCATTTTGCCCCCAGATGGGGGCAAATAACAGGAGAGCATTGGACACTCTCCATCATAAAGGAGGGATACAAACTTCATTTTTCAAGCATGCCCCCTCACACAATAGTGAAGCAGTTCAATTCTCCGTCCTCGCTCATCGACCTGCTAGGTCAGGAGATTGCCATCCTTGTTGCCCAAGGGGCAATAGAAGAAGTACCTCTTCATCAACAGGGCACAGGGTTCTATTCCCCTTATTTTCTTATTCCAAAGAAAACAGGGGGTTACAGACCTATCTTAGATCTCAGAGAATTGAACAAATTCCTTGTCAAGGAGAAATTCATGATGATTTCTCTCGGAGCTCTGCTACCATACCCTCAGAGTCAGGATTGGCTTTGTTCTCTAGATCTCAAGGATGCGTACACCCATGTCCTCATCCATCCAACCCACAGAAGGTTCCTATGGTTCCTTTTTCAAGGAAAGCACTACCAATACAGGGTACTTCCTTTTGGTCTGACCTCTGCTCCAAGGGTGTTCACGAAATGCATGGCTGTGGTAGCAGCATTTCTCTGCACTCTAGGATTATTCGTCTTCCCTTACTTGGACTACTGGCTCATTCGAGCTCCAACACAGTCAGAGGCCAAGACTTCTCTATCCTGCACAATGTGTATCCTTCAGTATTTAGGGCTGGTAATAAACATCCCAAAATCCAGTCTAACTCCCACTCAGTCTTTAGAGTTCATAGGTGCTTTCCTGGATACCACAAAGGCAAGGACCTATCTTCCCCAGGCCTGTTGCCTTCGCTTGGTGCAGTTAGCTTCTCAAGCAGTGCTAAACCCCATCTAACTGCTCGAGAAATGTTGCAATTACTAGCCCACATGGCATCCACCGTGCTTGTTTTTCCATATGCTCGCCTCCACATGAGGGCAGCTCAGTGGACTTTATCCACCCAATGGACCCAGGCATCAGGGTGCTTGTCAGACAAAATAGCAAACACAAGTTGCCTCATTTTGTCCCTCCAATGGTGGAGGTCCACTCAAAACCTGTTGCTGGGGTGCCCCTTTAAACAACCTTTACCCCAAGCAACTCTCACAACAGATGCTTCTCCAAAGGGTTGGGGAGCTCATTTGCAAGACTTCTCCACCCAGGGCACCTGGTCTCTGCAAGAGAGTTCTCTACATATCAATCTCTTGGAACTCAGAGCAATTTTCCTGGCTCTGCGAGTGTTCCACTCCCTGCTCAGCTACAAGACAGTCCTCATTCATACAGACAATCAAGTAGCCATGTTCTATGTGAACAAGCAGGGGGGAAGGGCTCTCTGCCGCTTTGCAACGAAGCTTTGCGACTATGGGCCCTCGCCAGAGAGCATCAGATTCATCTGCTGGCAGTATATCTTCCAGGCATTCAAAACTCTTGGGCGGACAGACTCAGTTGAGTTCTGCTTCCACACGAGTGGTCTCTGCATGCAGACCAGGTTACCAGGATATTTCAACTTTGGGGAACCCCGGACATAGACCTCTTTGCAAGTCCGTGGAATGCCAAACTTCCCCGGTTCTGTTCCAGAATTCCAGCTCAGGGGGCTCAGGCCAGGGATGCTTTCCTCCTTTACTGGGGTCAAGACTTCCTGTATGCCTTTCCACCCATTCCCCTAATTCCCAAAACCCTGTTCAAGCTTCAGAGAGACAGAGGCGATATAATTCTCTAACACCACATTGGCCACGGCAAGTGTGGTACCCTCTGCTTCTACATCTCTCTTAAGCTCCCTCCCTGGAGTTAGGGTCTGCTCCAGATCTATCTCAGGAGAACGGAATGTTCTGGCATCCCAATCCCCAGTCTCTGCATCTCAGGGCTTGGTTGCTGAAGGCCTAGATCTCCAAGATCTTAATCTTTCTCAACAAGTGAAAGATGTTCTTTATGCTTCTAGAAAACCTTCCACTAGACGCTCTTATGCTTTCAAGTGGAAAAGGTTTACCATTTGGTGTTCGGAAAAGGGTCTTATCCCCCTTGCGATACCTCTGCAATCTTTGCTGGAGTATCTCCTCCATTTATCTAATGCAGGCCTTAAGACAAATTCAGTAAGAGTCCATTTGAGTGCTATTGTAGCTTCTCTTAAACCACTAAATGGACAGCCTATTTCCTCTCATCCTCTTATAGCAAGATTTATGAGAGGTCTCCTTCTAACTAAGCCTCCCATTAGACCATCTCTGGTGACATGGGACTTAAACCTGGTTCTTGGGCAGCTCATAAAGCCACCTTTCGAATCTTTAGCTACCACTTCCCTAAAATTCCTTTCTTGGAATGTTATCTTTCTCATTGCAATCACATCAGCACGCCGCATTAGTGAGTTGCAAGTGTTAGTAGCTAATCCACCTTATACAAGGTTCCATCCAGACAAGGTAGTCCTTAGGACTCATCCACACTATATGCCTAAGGTGGTCTCGCCTTTTCATCTGAACCAAGAGGTCTACCTACCTGTCTTTTTTCCAGGACCTCATGCATCAAATGCAGAAAGGAATCTTCATACCTTGGACTGTAAAAGAGCTCTAGCTTTTTACTTACAAAGAACACAGCAACATAGAAAGTCATCTCAACTCTTTGTTGCTTTTGATCCTTCTCATTTGGGACTTCCAGTCTCCAAGAGAACACTATCTAACTGGAGGCGCTCAGTGTATTTCCTTCGCCTATCAGAGTAAGAACCTTTCTCTGGAGGGCCATGTCACAGCTCACAATGTGAGAGCCATGGCAGCCTCAGTGGCTCATTTGCACTCTGTGTCTATTGACGACATCAGTCAAGCAGCTACTTGGGCCTCGGTTCATACCTTCACAGCCCATTACTGCTTGGACAAGGACTCCCGCCGGGATGCCTTGTTTTGTCAGGCTGTTCTCAAACACCTGTTCCATACCTAATCAACTCCTGCCCACCATCCCTGGTAGGATGCCAGAGATCCATGGGGGGAAGTGGAGCCCTTTTCAGGGACACACAACTTCTGGGGTCTTTCCCTGGCACCTAAAGCTAGGGAGTCCCCATATGTGATGACTACATTTCTGCTTGTTCCTGGAGATAGCATAGTTACTCACCTGTAACAGGTGATCTCCGGGAACAGCAGGAATTTAGTCCTGACAACCCACCCACCTCTCCTAAGAGTTGTCTCTCTATCTCTTTGTCTCAACTTTAAAACTCAACTGGAGAGAGGCAGTTGGGAAAGGCAGGAAGGCAGCACGCTGGCGTTCCCGTGCGGGCTCCGTTGGTACCTACGATACCCATATGTGAGGACTAAATTCCTGCTGTTCCTGGAGATCACCTGTTACAGGTGAGTAACTATGCTTTTCTTCTCTTCCGCCCTCCCCGGTCCGACGGTGTTCTGCATCGGGAGAGTTTTTTGGTGGACTGAATTTCTGCATGCCATCGTGGAGCCTTGCTGTTTCACCCAGCCTCAAGTGCTCCAGTTTTTCTGTGGCGATTGACTTGGTGACGTTGGCGCTTTTTTTCCCCTTCCCTTCCCACCGGCAGACAGTTTCACTTTCAATAAGAACTAGTTTCACCATGGCTGTGGTTTCCCACCAGTTTTGCTCCAGTGAGGGGGAAGCGCCATTTTATCTCCAGTTGCTGGCGGCTTGTGCACCATTTTGGAGTAGAATGTCCTTCTTGTCACACTGCCTTTGCTGTGGCAGCAAGCAGCGCAACATTCCAGATCAGCTCTGTGCTTCCTGAGCAACAGATCAAGGAAGTACCTCCAAGACAAGGGTTAATGTAGTTGTGCGGGAGAAGGCTGACCTAGTCCGGTAGGACACACGCTCTCCTTCAGATCCTCGGTCCTGGGGGGGGGGGGGGGGGGCCAGCCTGCCTGCCTGCCTGCCTGCCCTCCTGCTGGTTCTCTTGCCTAAGCAGGAGTTGTGTGTTTCACAGACAGTTTCTGCCCAAGTACAGACAGAGGTAGATGCCTAGTTCATAGTAACATACATAGTAATATAGAATATGATGGCAGATAAAGACCACCATAGTCTGTCTAGTCTGCCCAGCAAGGTGACAAGAGTAGGTGCACCTGCCGCTCTGTGCAGGTCACCCCTCCCCATGCCTTTGTTTAGGGGTGCACCCACCGATCAGTCATTTTACACAGATATGGAACTTATGGTGATCGGAAGCCTCCAACATCCCATGTAAGGCTCCACCGACATCAGTTGAGCAGGATTCACAGGCCAGGAAACATATCAGGCCTGACCCAGATCCAAAGGGACGAATGAAGTTTGGGGGAGATTGGCTCTACAAGTTCATGCTTGTGATAACCTTTCTTGATCCCACAGCGCCAGCAGTAGCTCCGAGCGAGAGGAGGGTGGGTTATCTCCTCCGGAAGACGGCCATGACGAAGGTCAGGATGGTCATTTATTCCAAAAAGATGAGCTCTCTGGCCACACTTAATTCTGCTCCGAACACTTCTCATGCGGACCCCATCATAGTGGGTATTCGCAAGCCCTCTAAGGTGTTCCCTTGTCCTGCGAAGCTGCAGCAAATGGTGTCCCTGGAGTGGGACACCCTGGATGCATCCTTACACTCAGCTCGTCAACTTGGCTGAATTTGTCTGGTCCCTTTTTTGCCTCTTCATCCCTTGCATTGCAGGCCTCGGTATGCAGAGGCCTGGCGACCTGAGCCTTATTGCGATGGATCCAATTGTTGCTAGAGAATCTTTCCCTTGTGTGTCTGTAATCGACCACCGCATTCTTGGCAGATGCTCTCTATGATCTTCTTTGCTTTGTTTCTTGTTTGGTGGATGCAGAGATGGTGGCACATCATTGGCTATGGCTCCACCATTGGAATGCAGATCCTGCATCTAAGTCTCAACTCGTGAGGCTCCCTTTCAAAGACCGCCTCTTGTTTATGGAGGATTTGGTGAAGACGGTGAAGAATCTGGGGGGAAGCCAAGCCTCGGCGTCTCCCAGAAAATAGACCCAGATTAACCCTCTAAGACCCATGGGGGTTCCTTTGCGATAGCCCCAGCTCAGTTCCAATTTTGGGATTCTCGATGATATCGGCCTGGAAAGTCTTATCTCCAGGAACAAGCAGGAATGTAGTTTTCACATATGGCTGATATCTGTGCAGACTGAGCTGGCGTGGGAATGTTCCCCAGTGTCCATTTGGAAAGCTTTTGGGAGCACTCTACTGCACCTGCGCGACTGCTTTTCCACCTTCCCAACTCCCTCTCTTCAGTTCTTTGTTTTTCCATGGAGTCAGTAGGAAGCAAATCTGTCACCACAGAAAAATGTTTTTGTGGATAGCGCCTCTGCCTTTCAGTTAACACCGGCAGAGTCTAGGTCATCGCCAATTCCCTTATTCTTTTCTTTAACGTCTTTATTTTCTTTAAAAACAAAACAAAAACCTACTTGGATGTCGACGCCCTTTTTAGGCTTTCCTATCATACTCTTCACACTTGAAGGTATTGAGAAACCAACTAGTGGTTTCAAAAAATGTTCTAATTGTGCTAGCACCATTTCACTGACTGACACACATGATTAGTGTCTAAAATGCCTTGGCCCAGACCACCAGCCAAAAGACTGTTCTCTCCTTCAGAAACTGGGCTTCTAAATTTGGAGCACTCTTTGTTTTGGACACGGTTTCGATGGCATCCACTTCAAAGGCCTCATTATCCTCTCATGGATCTTAGGTATCTTCGAAGTGCACATAAGGCCACATCAAAGTCTGATGGCACCTCCATGGGAAGATCTCGCTCAAAACAGAGATCCCTCGGGGGTTGCCTTGGAGGTGGATCGGCTTGCTAAACAGTCCCTGTGGGAGGCCCTGTTCTCCAAAGCCATCAAGGTGCCCGAGGATGCGCCCAAGGCCTCGATCTCTGGAGAGCTACTAGTGCCATGCTCTGGGATGGTAGCACAAATGCCCTTTACAGACACCCAGGCATCTGCAACCTTGATAGACCGCATGCTGGCCATCGAGCACAGCTTGGCAGCCCTCCTCGCAGCCTCTGTACCAATAAAACCCTTGGCTATGGACACTACCCCATCAATACCGCTTATGTTACAGACATCGACACCGGTTCCTGCAGATGGCATAGACATCGCTCCCACCCATGCCCTCCCTTGAAACTCGTACTAATACTGGTGCTAAGCTCAAGTGGCTCACCAAGGCCGATACCCCGGAGCATTGGTTCCGGCATCTAGCTTTGGGCAAACACCGAGACCATCAGTACTTGGAGTCCTCCAATTCCAACTCCTCAATTTTGGATGCTGAGTCGCTCTATTCCTAGTGACCCTGGGACCTACCTTCGGACTCTTCCCTGCCTCAACAGCGACGCATGTAGCCTCCAGAAGACAAGTCCTTTCAGGAATTCATTCATGACCTAGCCAAGGGTCTCTGTCACCAAGGGCAGAGGAATTATAGATCTTCCAATACCCAACAGCACCCAAGGAGGCAGCCACCTTACTGGTGCACTGTATCCTTCATGACTTCATGCTACATATGTGGTTAACGCCCTTCACGGTCTCACCTCAAAGTCGACGTCTCTGTTTCAGGTCTGGCTTGCGAGGTGAGCAGACGTATTTAAGCTCTGCTCCCGCCTTCCTGCACCACCCACCAAAAAAACGTTAAGTCATCCTTAGCAATAAACTCTGGACAATCACTTACACATGCCAAAAGCAATAAAAATGAAAGCGATAAAAATGTTGCAGAAACTGTATGGAGTGAAACCCGAAGATGACCTCTGCAGCAGCAGAATAAATGTCTCGGGCTTCGTCTCCAGCCTCATTGTTGGCAAGTGAGCAGGAAGAAAGTGGGCCAGAAAGGGACTTGAATCTCTCGATGGTATTAAAAGAAATCTGCACCTCCCAAAAAAGGAATAATGGAGACACTTGTGAGTAAAATTGAAGAAACCTTTGGGGCGCTGAGGACATGGCTGGAGGGTGTTAGACAACCTGACACATGAGCAGGGAGAAGTGACGTTAAAAAAAAAAAAAAAAAAAAAAGCGGCCTGACTGGGAGAAGATGGAAGAAAACAGAGATAGGAGATCAAATCTCTATATTGTTAGCATTCTGGAAGGTGTGGAGGCTAAACAGCCCATGGAGTTTGTGCAGAGACCACGCGGGGCCTGTTTCCTGTGGTCAACAGTTCCAGAAGAGTTTGAAATTGAAAGGGCCCACAGGGAACTTAGACGAAAGCCAGAGGAGGGAGGCGCACCCATGAGCCTTTATTGTGAAAATGTTATGGTTTCAAGACCCAGAATTAATTATACAGGCAGCCAGCCCATAAGACAGGCCATGTCGACTATCAGAATTGGAAAGTGATGGTCTTCCCAGATTTAGCACCTGAAACAGTGTGGTACAGCAAAAACTTGCTGAAGAGGAGAGAACTGGCCCAAAGAGGCATTAAAGCCGTACTCTGGTATTCTGCGAGATTCACTTTTATTGTGAATGGGACTAGGAGATTTTTCACAACCCCAGAGGCGGTGAAAAAATGGTTAAAGGCAATGGCAAGAAGTTTGACCAGCCATTCTTGGGAAAGCACACAAACCCAAGCATTACATGAGTTAGCAACAGCCAACAGTTTTATGGCTGGGAAAGGAACACATGAGAATATGTCAATACAAGGGGACTCATAGGACCAGATGACATGAGCGATGATTGAACAGAATAAGACACCAACCAAGACAGAGGACAATAATATGGAAATGATGCATACATTACTGATGAGCTTCTCTTGGTAGGCAGAAGGAATTTTGAGGGACTGAACTTCTGAAGGGGGCGAAGGAAAGGGGCAAATGGCACAAATGAGGGAAGAGTGAGTGAAATACTGTAAACGATTGCATAAAAATGACAGGATGGCTGGAAAAAGTAAACAGAGGGAAGGGGTGGTGTAGGGGGGAGAGGGGAAGTGCTTGTGAGCATGAGGCAGCACAAAATTTTCAAAAATCGAAAATGGAGTAGAAGAGGGGATGGAGGAGAGACTGAACAATGGGGGGGAGGGGAGGGGAAAGTAGGGAATTATTGCTGCGCTATAGAGGACAGAAGGGGAGCCAGTTATGGGGTGAAATGTTGGAGGAAAAGAAGATGAATGGGACTGACGGGGGTTACAGGGTGGCCTCGCTAAATGTAAGGGGTATATGCGGACGCATAAAGAGAAAACTGTTATTGTCAGTAGCACATAAAGCATGTATTGACGTGCTTCTGTTACAAGAGACAAACTTCACAACTGCAGAATACGCTAAACTCAAGGCCCGGGGATATGAGAATATATATTTCTCAGCATACAATTCTAAAAAGAGGTGTGGCAATAATGGTTCATAAAAGGGTCCTGCTTGGTTGTGTGTACCTCCGTGGGGGGGGGGGGGAGGGAGGGAAACTCCAAGGGAGGGTGGTATTGCTAACAAACAGGGTAGAGAACTCACATATCCATTCTTAATCTGTATGCACCCAATGGACAAAAAGGCTCCTTCAAGGAATGGATGAGGAAGTTTGCCCAGCAGGCCAAAGGGGATTGGATAATGGGCAGGGACATGAACTATTTGATGGGGAAACTAGACAGAACAAAGTATTACACAAAAGCACATAAAAGAGAAGGGAAAGAGCTGAGAGAAATGATCCAGGAATAGTATGTGGACCTGTGGCGGCAGTGTAATCGGACCCAGAGGGAATATACTTATTACGCCTCGAAGATGGAGACATATTCATGGCTTGACTATTTTTTTACAAAAAAAAGAGCAGATGGGAAATTTTGGTGACATCAAGATGCACTCCATAGTAATCTCTGATCACGGTATGGTAGAGATGAGATGTGTTCTCAAGAGGCCAACAAGAGCACCAAGGTTTCAGGGTATAGAATCAATGTCATGCTGCGCCAACAAGATGGTATCCTAGAAAGGGTAAAGAGGGAATGGTAGCAATACCTAGCACACAACGATACAGGGGAGGTAGCAGATAGAGTACCTGTACTATGGGACACGTCCAAAGATTTTATTCATGGGGTTCTAATACAGATTGGGGCATAGAAAAAAAGAGAGAGAGAGTAAAAGATTACTAGCAGAGGTGCAGAAACTGCAAAGCGCACATTCAGAAACACGGGATCGAGAGTGGGAGGCAGCTCAGGGTAGTCAGAGCACAGTACCATGTACTAGAGATCAAACGGATTACTCGGTTGTTTAGGTTGACGAAGTGCAATTACCAGGAGCAAGGAAACCAGAGAGGTAAATCGTTAGACTGGCAATTGAGCAAGAAGAAAGCAGAGCGTATTGTGGGGGATGTCAGAGGGAAGAATGGGCAGATGGTATGGGATATAAAGGATATTTGTCAGGAATTCAGAGCTTTTTTACGAAACCCTATATGCATCAGAAAGGGGTAAAAGAGGGTTGGACAAAGGAGTTCTTGGGAACCCTGTACCTACCCAAAGTGGGTGAGGAAGAAGCAGACAGCCTAGGTCTGCCCATTGATGCAGAGGAAATTAAGAAGGTTATCAAGTCACTCCCTAAAGGGAAAGCAGCGGGAGAGGACGGTTTTCCATCAGAGTATTACCACCAACTCTGAGCAGAAATTGCCCCACTGCTAGCTAGAGTGTTCATGGCAGCTCTGACAGGGGGCCCACTCCCAGCATCTATGAAACATGCAAATATCATAGTACTCCAGAAAGAGGGTAAACTGGTCGACCAGTGTGATAGCTACCACCCGATAGCACTGATGAATTGTGATGCAAAACTCTTTGTGAAAGTATTAGACGTCTCAGAGCTATTCTACTGTGCTTGATATATCTAAATCAAACTGGTTTTATAAAGGGCTGGGCTATAGCGGATAATGCTAGACATGCAGTGGACCTGATTCACCTCCTAAATAAGAGACGAGAAGCAGCAATATGTGTAGCACTAGACACCGAAAAGGCTTTTGATAGAGTGGAATGGGTGTTCCTTTTCGCAGTGCTAGAGAAACTTAACTTGGGGCAAGGGTTTAGACGTGGGATTAAAGCTGTATACACTGCACCAAAAGCTAGGGCCCTATACACAGCACTAAAAGCTAGGGTCATGGTTAACACATATTCAGAGGCATTCCAGTTATTGAAGCCTTTGTGGCTCATGTCAGACAAAAACAGAATATCAATCCCAGATTAGTAGGTCAGGAGAAACACAAAATTCTTCTTTATGCAGATACCTTGATTTTTATGTCCAATCCAAAAGAATCTCTCCTGCAACTGATCAGGGAAATTGATATTATTTTCCGGTGTATCCAGATTCTGGGTAAATATCGGGAAAACGGAAGCCTTAATGTTAGAGGGCTCACAGACAGACAGATATACCTAATTTCCCCTTTCGGTGGGCCGGGGGAAGATAAAATATCTAGGGGTCTTCCTCTTAGCAGAATCAAAGGAGTTGTACAAGCTGAATTATGCCCCGATGATGCAGAAGGTGGAGGAGGATTTGACGAGGTGGGGATCAATGCATTTGAGCTGGATGGGACGTACTGTTGGCCTGAAAATGAATGTGATGCCCAAATTTATTTTTCTATTTGGGCAGCTCCCAATAGC
The DNA here is from genome assembly GCA_033557465.1 of Ichthyophis bannanicus. NCBI lineage: Eukaryota > Metazoa > Chordata > Amphibia > Gymnophiona > Ichthyophiidae > Ichthyophis > Ichthyophis bannanicus. The sequence goes on from CM066032.1 coordinate 242,446,359, forward strand.
CCTGACATGTTCATTACTACACTGCTGGGAGCGCAGATCAGTTTGTCTGTGGGGAACGGAAAAGTAAAATAAGGGTGAAGCGGCTAATGCAAAGAAGAGATAAAGGGGGGAGAGGGGTCAGTTTCCCAGATCTGAAAAGATGATATAAGGCCGCAGTGCAAAGCATTGAGGACATACTATGGCCGGCCACAGGAGGTGCTATGGCTGCGACTAGAGGCAGGAAAACTGACCCTCTGGTTAATTTTTGAAGTGATAGAAGGGGGAGGCAGAAAAGAAGGGGGAATGGCTGACGAGAAGAGAGAAAGTTAGTAAAGGTCATCCTTTCTTAGAACCACTAATACGGGTAGGAAAAGGGAGTGTAAGGAAGCAACAGATACCAACATTCTTTGCAAGATGGGCAAAGTTTAGAGACTTTCAACCATACTCCTCAGCCCCATTCTTGAAGTTTGGATCTCTAATAGAAAAACACACCATGGACCAGTTTGGGGCGTGCAAAGGCCCTTGGCGGGGGGGGGGGGGGGGGTGTATTTCGCAAAGAGAAACAGAAAATAAAATAAGATAGGTGAAAAAATTCCCCTTTTCCAATATTTCCAGGTCAGACACCTCTTAATGAAGCCCGACTGTCATCGAGAGATGCAGAGAATCCCACTGGAGTAGAGGTGACATTGTTCAAGTGTAAACATTCATGAGGGATTCTCTCAAACTTGTATAGGGGGCTGGAGGAGGAGGAAGATGGTACCCTCCCGTTTCACACACAAGGTTGGCACGCTTGGAGTGGACAGACATTAGATGAGAAGACATGGGTAGGGATTCATGATGGAGTGGTCCTTAGTAACTTCATGGTGACATACCCAACTACAGATAATACACAAAGCATATGCAACACCACAACAGATAGGGAAAATAGAGAAGAAGGGCGATGGATGGTGTTGGAGAGGGTACGTTCTACCACGTGGTAGAAATACTCACAGATTAAGGAATATTGGAGGAAAGTAAATAGAGATGGAAGAGATCATATGGAATATTATCCCCCAAGACCCATTACAGATCTTGGTGGGGTTGGGAGAGAGATGCAAAACAAAATAAAAGAGGAGTACCTTGGTATACTCAGAAATAAATTGTGGCTAGCGGCAAAGGTAGCGCTAGCATGGAAATGGAAGTCCTTGCAGGGTCAAAACATGGGAAGACTGGCGATTTGGAGTGAAGCCTTACATTTTGACAAGATCACCTACAGGAAAAGGAGTGGAAATGGCAGAAAACCTGGGCCCCTTTGAAATGTGAGGACAAGCCCAAAAGGGAAGGGGGTGAAAAGGCAGATGAGGCCCAGGAGAGAAAAGGGGCAGAGGAATGGTAGAAAAGAACATCACATAACTTTTATCAGAAAGAGAAAACAGCGCAGCAAGGGGGGGTGGGAGGAGGGAGGGTGGGCTGGGGGGAGGGGTGGGAAGGGAGAAGGTAGACTGTTTCCTGTAATACATTGTTAAACTCTTTAATATGCTGGACGTAGTTAATCTAGTGGCTGTTATAAAGCAGATGTTAATAAGGGTACAGTTATGAAAGAGGAATGAATGAATGAGAAGAGGCAGTTGTGTACAATAAAGCAGAGCATATGAACTGAATATGGAAATTGGAGAGGAGCATTACAGGCATGGATTATAACGGACTATAAAGGACTACCACAGTTCATAGAAGCAGATACAGATGGGGGGGGGGGGGGGGAGGAAATAAACCAGAACACGTGTAATGTGTATAAGAGATATATAAGAAATAGGCTGCTCTTCCCTTCTCCACTAGGATTGTTTAATGCTGTACTATTTTCGAGTTTTCAATAAACAAATTGAACAAAAGAAAAAAAAAGTTGACGTCTCAATACCATGTACTGGAGTGGTCCTGATTTCCAAAAGCTGCAGCTTCCCCACCACTCCATGGTGGTGAAATCGGCGATGCATGGAATGAAAAGCTCTAAGACTCGCTCCTCTAATCCTTCAGTTAGAGAATAGAGAACTCTCAATGCCTTTGGGCATCGATGCTTCTAAGCATCAATGCTCTCGGCTAGGATTAACTCCTATATCCTCTATATGGGAATGTTCCTGAAAGAGGTCCCTGGGGATCTCGAGGCCGAGGTCCCTGGGGATCTCGAGGCCTTTGCCCCTCTCCTCCCAGATTACAAAAGGTTAGATTATCACTCTCTAGTTAAGCATAGCCAAAATGTATCAAAGTTTGTCAATAGAGCGACCTTCGATGCTTTTGTATGCATAAGCAGGGCCTCAGCAATATGCATTGGTGCCCATCGAATTGCATGGCTTCAGGCCTTAGATCTTGAACAGTGGGTTCAAGATAAGATGGGCAACATATCTTGCACAGGGGAAAATCTCTTTGGTAAATACTGGAAAGATAAGGCCTCTGAGTCAGAAAATATTACTCTAAAGAGACTGTCCAGAACAACAGCTGACCCTGCTAGGAAAAAGACTCCTGTAAAGAAGTCTTTCTACAATAAGAAGAAATTCTTCTCTTACTATCTTCCTGCTTCTCAGTATCAGGGTCAGGCCCCACAGAAGAGTCAGCAGCCTCCTAAACAAAAAAAAAAAGCTACAGGTGGCTAAATCTCAACCAGCTCCGCAGCTACAGGCTGTGCCTGGTTTTTGATTCTTTCCTAGAAAACATTGCGACCCTACCTCTGGAGGACCCCCACCCCTTCCACATAGCAGGCAAACTGTGTCATTATGCCCACAGATGGCACCTCATCACCTTGGAATAGAACACACCATAGTTCAGGAAGGGTACAGACTTCATCTGCAAACTCTGCCGCCCTCCGCATTTAAGGGGGAATATCAAACACAACTCCCACTCACTGCTCTCCTACAAGACGATGTGTCCTCTCTTCTGTTTCAGAACGCCATAGAAGATGTCTCAACATCCCAACACCCCTACTTTCTCATTCCAAAGAAAACCAGAGGGTACAGGCCCATTCTGGACCTCAGAAACCAAGTTTCTAGTCCATGAAAAGTTCAAGATAATCTCTCTCGAGACTCTTCTCCCCTACTTCGAGTCAAGACTGGCTCTGTTCTCTAGATCTAAAAAGCGTACACACACAGCCTCATCCATCCAGGACATAGGAAATATCTATGCGTCACCTTTCAGGGAAAACATTATCAATATAGAGTCCTTCCCTTCGGATTCGCCTCTGCCCCAAGAGTCTTCACAAAGTGCATGGTGGTCGTGTCTTCATATCTAAGAACTCTGGGGAGATTAGTCTTCCCCTACTTAGACGACTGGCTAATAAAGACAGACCCCCCCCCCGCCCCCCGGAGGTACTGCTTTCCTTGCATCATACCATCACAGTACTACCGCACTTAGGATTTGTCATAAACTTCCCAAAATCCCAGCTCACTCCAACTCATAGGCTATAGTTCATCGGAGCCCTACTAGATACTCGTCCAGGGCTTTTCTACACCAGCTCCATTGTGCCCATTGAGGTAAACTAGCATCCCAGATGCTCCTACAGATGCTGCAGGTTCTTGAGCATATGGCCTTTACAGTACATATCGTTTCATATGCCCGACTAGATATATGGACAGCCCAGTGGACTCTTGCCTCCCAGTGGAAGCAGGCCTTGGGCCGTCTCCAAGACAGGATCTAAGTCCCTGCCTATCTAACCATATCCCTTCAGTGGTAGTGTTCTCCAGAAAACCTGCTCGTAGGGTCACCTTTTCAGATGCCTCCACATCAATGCACCCTGATAACTGATGCTTCCAAAATGGTTTGGGGAGCCCATCTGGGCAACCTGACTACACAGGGGCTCTGGACAGCGCTGGAGTCACAACTCCAGATCAGTCTTCTGGAACTTCGGGCTATTGCCAATGCCCTCCAACACCACCTCAGAGCACAACACAATCCCTGCAATGTTCTATGTGAACAAGCAGGGAGGAGCAGGCTCTTGGGCCATCAGCGAGGAGGCGATACACCTCTGGTTCTTTGCCATTGCTTATCAAATACACCTCCAAGCAGTGTACCTCCCGGGGGAGTCCATTGTCTTGGCATACAGACTTAGTCGCATCCTCCTTCCCCACGAATGGTCTCTGCATCCGGACACAATGTCCTACATCTTCCAGACCTGGGGAACTCCAGACATAGATCTATTCATGACTCCGCAAAATGCCAAGCTTCCTTGCTTCTGCACAAGAACTCAGACATCTACCAATCAACAGGTAGATGCCTTCCATCTACACTGGGGTCAGGGTCTACTTTATGCATTCCCTCCCATACCCCTCATTCCCAAGATGCTTTTCAAACTTTAGTCCGACAGGGACTCTATGATTCCTTTAGCCTCTCACTGGCTGTGGTAACTGTAGTTTCCGCTGTTATGTCTGACTCAGACTCGTCCTCTGCGATTGGTATGTGCGCTGGATCTCTTCTCCCAGGACAATGGCTCACTACTCCATACCAATTCACAGTTTCTCCTCCTCACAGCTTGGCTGCTGAGAGGATAGCTTTACAAGGCTTTGACTTTACTCAAGAGATTAAGAAGATCCTTTTGGCTTCTCGAAAGCCCTCCACCAGACATTCATATGCTTTTAAGTGACGTAGATTCTCTTTCTGGTGCTCCCAGAAAGATCTTGATCCCTTTTCTGCTGCATTGGAATTACTCCTCCAGTATTTCCTCTACGTGCCCTTGACAGGTCTAAAGATCAACTTGGTGAGAGTCCACCTTAGTGCCAATGTGGCCTCTCATCTTCTTGATGGACAGCCCATCTCCACACAACTGCTAATAGTGTGTTTTATGAGAGGTTTCCTGCTGTCCAAACCTCCCATTAAGCCACTTCCAGTATCTTGGGACCTCATTGTCATTCTAGCGCAGCTTCTCAAGCCACCCTTTGAACCAATAGCCACGACCTCACTTAAATTCCTCTCTTGGAAGGCGATCTTCCTAACTGCCCTCGCTTCAGCTAGACACAGTGAGCTTCAGGCTTTGGTGGCGGATCCACCCTATACCTGCTTCCACCATGACAAGGTAGTCCTTCGGATGCATCCACACTTTATGCTATAGGTGGTAGCTTCCTTTCATCTAAACCAGTCAATTTACCTTCCAGTTTTCTTTCGTAAATCGCATGTGTCTAAAACGGAAGCAACTCTGCACACTCTTGACTGCAAGTGTGCATTGGCTTTTTATCCCGAAAGGACTCAAGGTCATCGTAAAGCCTCGCAGATGTTCATCTCATTTGACCCCAGTCACCTGGGATTACCTGTTTCTAAGTGTATGCTCTGCACATGGATAGTGGACTGCATTTCATTTGCCTATGACAATCAGGACTCTCCCTGGAAGGACTTTTCCCTGCTCACAACATTCACGCCATGGCCACCTTGATGGCAAATCTGTGCTCAGCCATCAACAAAATTTGCAAAGCAGCAACTTGGTCTTCTGTCCATACCTTTGCTGACCATTATTGTCCAGACAAGGACTTACGCAGGATACCATGTTTGGTCAGGCTGTACTCCAGCACCTCTTTCAGGCTTAGATGCAACTCCTACCTTCCGTCCCGGACTTTGAAGATACCCGAAATCCATGTGGGATCTTTGATATTCTCATGCCTACTCCAAGGTAAGCCTCCATCGCTTCTGAGGTCACGTCATCTGGGAGCTAGGGAGTCCCATATGTGAAGACTACATTCCTGCTTGTTCCTGGAGATAGCGTAGTTATTCGTAACAGTTGATCTCTGGGAACAGCAGGAATTTAGTCTTCACAACTCATCCTCCTCCCCTAGGAGTTATAGAGTTTCATGTACTCTCTCTTTTCTCAGCTACAAACTCAACTGAAGAGAGGGCATTGGGTAGGCAGGAAGGCAGGCGCAGTGGAGTGCTCCCAAAAGCTTTCCAATTGATTGCTCGGGAGTGTTCCTGTGCGGACTCCATTGTTACCAACATCACCCATATGTTAAGACTAAGATCATCTGTTAAGGTAACTATGCTTTTCCTCCATGCCCAAGCAGAGCTCCAAGTTTCGGTCCTTTCAAGGTTTTTGTTGCTCATAGGACAACTTCTCCACTGCCAAGTTTGCCGGACCAGGGAGATCCTCCTGCTGACTGGCTCCAGGCCTATTCCGGGATGCCACAGATAAGGGGGCAATTTGTGCCTTTTCTCTTGCGAATGGGCCCAAATCACTTCAGACAGCTGGGTGCTCGAAGTTGTCACTCATGGATATGCCCTCGATTGTGCCAAAACAATCTGAGATGCCTTTCTAGTCACCCATTACGGTTTTGCCGCCGATTTGCAAGCTGCAGTACGTGAGATGCTTCAGTATCTCCTTCAACTAAAGGTAATTTACCCGGTCCTTATGGCCGAAAAGGGCTCCAGCCAGTACGCCATTTATTTTGTTGTTCCTAAGAAGGATGGGGCTTTTCGACCCATCCTGGACCTCAAGGGCATCAATCGCTGCCTTTGCATTCCTTGTCTTTGCATGGAGACGCTGAAGTCAGTAATACAGGCAGTGCAACTGGCAGAGATTCTCGAGTTCTTGGACCTAGCAGAGGTGTACCTTCACATTACAATCCATCGTGATCATTGGAGGTTTTTACGGTTTGCCGTCGTAGATCAACATTATCGGTTCTGTGCTCTGCCCTGCCCTTTGGTCTGGCCATGGCCCCGGCACCTTTTCCAAGGTCATGATCATGGTGGCGCTATGTCATCAGGGCTTTCGAGTTCACCCCTACTTGGACGATTGGCTGATAAGAACCGATTTCTTCCTGGAGGCGCTTTCAGAGGCGAGTTGTGAGTTTTCTGGAATGCCTTGGATGGGTGGTGAATCGAGCCAAGAGCGCTCTACTCCTGACAGTCGCTCAACTTTCTCGGTGCCCAGTTTGACCCACAGAAAGGCCATGTTTTCCTGAGTACAGATAGATGCCGGAAGCTCTGCAAACAGATTCAGTCCTTTAAACGGATGAGAGCTCCTAAGGTGTGGGGGACTATTTGCAGATGCTTGGTTCCATGGCGGCCACTTTGGAGGTGGTTCCCTGGGCACGCGCTCACATGTATCCCCTGTAGCACTCCCTCCTTTCACGGTGGTCACCAGTAGTTCAGGAGTATGAGATGTTTCTTCCCCTTCCACTTTTTGTCTGCCACTCTTTACAGTGGTGACTCTGACAAACTTGATGAAGGGACCTCCCCTAGAAGTCCCCACTGGATTGTCCTTGCAACTGATGCAAGCCTTGTCGGCTGGGGCACGCACTGCCTTGGACAAACAGTGCAGGGCACTTGGTCGCAAGCAGAGGCCAGATGGACCATCAACTCGCCTGTAAGCCTATGCGGTACGTCTGGCGCTGCATCACCTCCTTCTCTTTTGTACACGCGCAGTCTGCGTCTCATCTGACAGCGCCGCGACTGTGGCCTATTTCAACAGGCAGGGGTGCACCAGATGCCTGGGGGTGGCCCAGGAAATGGCCCTTCTCTTACCTTGGATGGAATGTCACTTACAAGCTGTGTCGGCACAACACATTGCAGGAATGGACAGTGTGCAGGCAGACTTCTTCAGTCATCATGCGCTGGATCTTGGTGATTGGGAGCTGGCTCTGTGGGCATCCGACTGCATTGTGCAGTGGTGGGTGTGCCCATCCCTGGACCTCATGGTGACATCTTCCATCACCAAGGCAAAAATCTACTTCAGCCAGCAGAAGGAACCAAACTTGCGTGGATATGATGCCGGTGCAGGCTTGGCCTCCCTCACTGCTCCTTGGGCAATGATCGGTCGGGTACTTCGGTGCATGGAGTTGCATCTGGGATGGGTGATCCTAGAAGCTACTGATTTGCTTCATTGACTGTGGTATGCCAACCTGGTTTGGCAGAACCCAGCCACGCCAATCACCTGGGCTCACGCAGGGGCCTCCTGAGGCAGGGACGGATCCTGCTGGATGATCCTGCTCCCTACTCACTTATGGCTTGGCTTTTGAATTGCGCAAATTGATCTACAAGGGGTACACGGAGCATGTGGTAGCAACCTTGCTGAAAGGCAGAAAATCTATGTCCCGGGCATATGTGCAGGTTTGGCACAATTTTGAGACTTGGTGTAGTTGGCACTCCCTATCCCCATGGTAGGCATAAGTGCCAGACATTCTTTCCTTTCTGTAGGCAGGTTTTGAGTCTAGACGCGCGCTCAATTGCTTAAAGATAGACGTGGCTGCCTTGAGCTGTTTCTGAGGTCTGCTCAGGGAGGCGTTCCCTTGCCTCGCATGTGGATATGGCCCGGTTTCTTTGTAGGGTTCATACTCTGTGACCCCCCCCCCCCTCGTCTGCCTCTGGTGCTGCCATGGGACCTGTCCATCCATCCTCTGAGCTCTAGGGCGGCCGCCTTTAGAAACTGTCAAGGTGACCATCTTGATGGATCTTATGCTCATGTTGGCATTTCTGGTGGCGATTACGTCGGCTCGGTGACTCTCTGAACTCCAAGCCTTATCAGCCAAAACCCTTCATGTCCTTTTCGTCTGAGGGAGTCTCCTTGCAGATGGGTCCATCCTTTTAGCTGAAAGTCCTCTCAGACTTTCATATGAATTAGACTGTTTCACTCCCCTCCTTTTATCCGCCTCCTGGATTATGGCTGAACATTGTGACAGTATCTGAAGGTAACTAATCCCTTCCAGCTTTCTGACAGTCTGTCTTGACTTCCGGAGCCCATAAGGGGCAAGCTGTGTCAAAAAACATGATTGCTTGGTGGATTAAATGCGCCATTTTGTTGGCCTATATTCTCCAGGGCAAGCCTGTGCCCAAAGGGCTTCAGGCTCATTCCACACGGACTCAAGCGGCTTCATGGATGGAATGGTTGCATGTCACGCCATTGGATATTTGCCAGGTGGCGACCTAGTCATCCTACTCTATCTTTGCCCGACATTACCGATTGGATTCCCAAGCCCGGGAAGCAGCATGCTTTGGTGCCTCTGTTTGCTGTGGGTGTTTCTGCCCATTCACGGGTGGAGTAGCTCTGATACTTCCCATTAGTCTAGACCGGTATAGCAGGATGAGTTGGAAGGTGAAATTTTACTTACTGTTAATTTTCTTTCCTAGAATCCTGCTAGATTTAGTCAAGGGCCCACCCTCGAGCTTCTCTGTTTTGAGATTGTCGGGCCAATTTTCGCAGATGACAACTTTTCTTCAGCCTTGGCTGGTCTCTGCCTTTTGTATATAGTTCCTCTGTAAATAGGTTCCTGTACATGGTTCCTGATATCTGGCTCGGTCAGAAGGTCTGGAGAATTGCTATAGTATTTGTTCTGGCGTTTAGTGCCTCTGCTGTTTCTGGTTTGAAAGACCTTATGTTTTGACAGTGGCATACTGAAGCTGACCCCTAGGGGTACTAAGATTACAACCAAGGAGAGGGTGTAGCCAAAGCTTTTTTGATTGGTTCTCTGTCTCCATCATCTGCTTTTAGGGGAAAATAAATCTGCTAGTCTGGACTGGTCTAGCAGGATTCCAGGAAAGGAAATTAATGGTAAGTAAAATTTCACCTTTTTTTCCCACCCCATCTTCCCCATGTTTTGCATCCCATCCTCCAAGATTAGTGAAATGAGGCATTGGGCGACTTTAGAAACCAGTAAATATCAGTAGTCCTCATTTTACTCCTTGGGGCATTCTGCACAATACAAAATTTGTATAATGAAAAATCACCACTAATTTGCAAAGAAACAAAACATATAAATAAACACAATGCAAAAAGAAAAAACTACCAATAAAACTATTGTCAATACATATCAAAATATGAATACACATCTATCACATAAATCACTAAATTAATCAGTGTCTTACAAACACACAGAATTTGTGCAGAATTCGCCACCTGTGCAGAATTCTGCATAGGCATCAGCAAGACAGCGAGGCAGGCTCGGGCATCCGATCCTGCCTCAGTTTGCTTTTTCACGGTTCACTTTTTCAGTTTGCTCCTTTGGCTAAAATAGACTTTCAGTGCCAGAACGCAACATTTTAAGAAGGTACATAGAAGTGCTTCCTGTTTCTTGCTAAAGACAGGAAGAGCTCCCGTTTACCATTTTAAAAAGTGCAATGCCAGCATCTGAAGTCTAGCACAGCTGCAAGAGCAAAGAGAAATGCTCCCCCGGCTGTGTTAAGCCGCTGCGGTTGAGCAAAAGAAGGGCTGCTGGTGAGTCAGGGGAGGGTAGCTAGGGGCCTTGAAACTGGTTAGTGGGGGAGATAACAGGGGTCAAGGACAGGTGGACAGAATTGACTGGAGCAAGAGAGCTAAGAAGAAAAAAAAAAGGTCGGGGAAATTTCAGGTCTAAAGGAGTTAAGTTTTATGATGGAGGAATTCTGTGCAAAAAATTACTAATAACACAGGTACACTACCAAAAAACTGCCTCCAGTTTTGCAACTGATTCCTATAGATTTTGGGGTGCTGAATCCAGGAAAAATAGCCAAAATGTTCCATCACGTCACGTTTTCTTGCAAAATTAGATTTCTTAACCATATAAGGAATGTTCACATAATTTCTTTTTAGCTGACTGCAGTTTATTTTCTTGGCCCAAAATAGAGGTTGTAATGGTTAACTAACTAGAAACACTCCCTCATGATATTTTAGAGTGTTTTGTATTCATTTTATACATTAACAGGACAATTGGGAGGCGGGGGGCTAAATCCAGTACTCGCGCTGGCGCATGTTCTTTCCTGTTCGCCTCGCCTCGTTCGCTCGCTCAAACACGGTGGTTGCGACATGAACGTTCCTGTCAAATTTCAGTTTCTTGCAAGTTCATTATTACCTTTTGTTTGCTCAGTCATAATCCAGCTTTATTCCGAAGTGGTTCACTACAGTTGTAGTTTGCAGTGCTGTGTATTTGTGATGGCTCACAGAGCCAGAGGTTGCGTCAACTCTCCGGACAGTTTTTTTTTATTTGTGGGGAATATACCGTGAAAAAGCGGCAGAGGAACATTTCTGCATTTATTAAAAAAGTATATTTCGCCTATTTCGGTTTGAAGTTAGGCAATCAAGACAAACCGTGGGCTCCTCACAAAGTGTGCAAGACATGTGAGGAAGATCTACGCTTATGGATGAAAGGTAAAAAACAAGCATTTAGTTTCGGAATACCTATGATGTGGCGTGAACAAAGAGACCACAGCAGTGACTGCTATTTTTGCTCTTGCATTGTGAAGGGATACAATGAACGTAATAAGTTACCCCAACCTTCCCTCAGCAATTAGGCCTATGCCTCATAGCAACGAAGTACCTGTGCCTGAACCACCAAAATCTTTGGATCATATTTGTGTGGACGGTTCTGATCATGATGAGACTCATCAGATGGCTTTTCCCGATGAGTCCAGTACTTCCGAGTTTGAAACTGAACCAGATCCGAAACCTGAACTTTTCTCTCAAGCTGAATTGAATGATTTAGTCCGGGATTTAGGACTCCCAAAAGATGCTGCCCAACTGCTAGGTTCTCGGCTTAAACAGAAAAATCTATTGTCACCAGGAACAACTTTTTATTGGTACCGCAACCGCGAGACACAATTTTTGAAGTATTTCAGCAAAGAGGAAGATTTGGTATTTTGCAACGATATATACGGAGTGATGGAAAAGTTTAAACTCAAGTATGATCCTGCTGAATGGCGGCTGTTCATTGATTCGTCAAAAGACAGCATAAAAGGTGTTCTTCATAATGGCAACACATTCGCTTCAGTTCCTATTGCTCACTCTGTTATTCTCCAAGAAAAATACGAGAATTTGGCCCTGATTCTTCAGAAGATTCGTTATGATGAGCATAAGTGGATGATTTGTGGAGACTTTAAAATTCTATCCATGCTATTAGGGCAGCAATCCGGTTTCACCAAATATCCCTGCTTCCTTTGCTTGTGGGATAGCCGGGCCCGCGACCTACACTGGGGGAAAAAAGACTGGCCAATTCGGGAGTATTTGAGACCCGGTGAGAAAAATGTTCTTCATGAGAGCTTGGTACCTCGTGATAAAATTCTATTACGACCTCTCCACATTAAGTTGGGTCTCATTAAGCAATTCATCAAGTCCCTTCCAAAAGATGGTGAGTGCTTTCGGTACTTTTGCTCAAAGTTCCCCCGACTTTCTAAAGCAAAGCTAAAGGAAGGAGTGTTTGTTGGCCCTGATATAAGGAAACTCATTTCAGATGGAGCATTCGCTGAAACGATGTCTGAGAAGGAAAAAGAAGCCTGGGATTCCTTCAAGGATGATGTTCTCAAATTCTTGGGGAACAGGCGGGATGAGAACTATAAGGATATTGTTGCCAGGATGCTCAATGCCTTCAAAGAACAAGGCTGTAACATGAGCCTGAAAGTCCATTTCTTGCACTCCCATGTGAACTACTTTCCCGAAAACTTGGGGTCGTACGGTGAAGAACAAGGTGAAAGGTTTCACCAGGACATCAAGGACGCAGACAGAAGGTACCAAGGAAGATGGAACACCACTATGATGGCTGATTTCTGCTGGTTGCTGCTGCGGGAAACCCCAGATGAAAAATACGCCAAGCAGCGCACCAAGAGAAGCATTCGGGGGAAGAAGAAACGGGCCCACCAGGAGATTGATTGACCCAAGAATGACTTTAAAATCTAAACTGTGTTGACAAATATCGTGTTTTTACTAAACTTTGAAATAAAAATTTGCTAGTTATTACCACAGTGTCGGATCTCATTTATTAGAATTTTATTTTCACACCATCGGGTGTTTGTCTTCATGTATTGCAATGGTGCGGTTTGCGTTTTCTATTCTTACATACATACCTGTACAACATTTTTTGCACATTTCTTTGCTTTGCTTTGTGTCTAACCTCGCTCTTATATGCTCAATGTTTGTGCACATGTATGTGGCTGTTTTAAGTGCAGACAATTTTGCTACCATCACAGTGTGTTTTGTTGACATTACTCTATTCTTATGTGCTGCCTTGTTACAATTTTCTTTATTCTTATTTGAATAACTACTAAACAATTAGTATAAAGAATTCATCCAAGAAACATTTATCTCGATCGCACTCAATCTGAAACGTTCACCTCAAACTGCTAACCCAATGTAGCAAAAAATCTGTACGTGATGGAGCAAATTGGTTACCAGATTTGGATTCAGCGCACCAAAAAACGTAAAAATCAATCGAAACATTAGAGACAGTTTAAAAAAAATTTTTTTTAGTGTACCTGTGTAATTTAATTTTGTGCACAGTATTTTCCTTTTGCACAGAATTCCCCCCAGGTGTATCATTTTGACTAGGCGATGTATGAAAATATTACAACTTTATTTTCATTTTCAGGTTTATTTATATATTTGGGACAGATATAGAAGACTGGGGGAAAAAGGGTTGAGAAGATAGGCCATTGACATGGTGGGGAAGGGTTACTGCTGAGTTGTGTAAGGAATTTTATATGTGCATCCACGCAAATTGGATGAAGCTTAACTGCAGAATTGCTATGTTACTATGGTTAATTACATTGCTACTGTCCCACAAACCTTGCCATGGCAGAGTGATTAAATGGCAGTTCTCCTATAAAGCGTTTCTAATGGCAGTTTAATCTTGTCTTTATTAGGCTCTGGCACCCTTAATGACAGCTTGTCTGGTGGAATGCAGCTGCTACCAGATCCCTTGTATTCACTTCCTACTGATAACACTTACCTACTGACAATAACTTCTACTGATACTGGCCGCATTTTCTTGGCTGGAAAGGATGGTTGTTTGTATGAGGTGGCCTATCAGGTGAGAAAAGGCTTCTTGTAGCGATTCTGTTGAATGGTAAAATACGTATTTCTGTGTATTTCCTTGACAAGAGGGTGTCCACTTATATGGTTACTAAACAGTCCTTTAAGTTCCTTTTTAAAATGTTGCTTTCTTTAGGTTCTAATAATGAAAAACTCTGCAGATTCCCTTATTCTAGGCGATATCCCTGGTATTTGAGATCCAGTGCTTACTGTTTCTTTGACCACTTCTGTTGTCCTTGCTTTACTGATTGGGCATTCTTCATTAAACTCCTTATCTAATGTTGTATTAAACACCTTTTTCCTTTTCCCATACTTTTGCCTGGGTGACAGTGGAATGAGCAAACACTATAGTGCAGCTGCAAGCTCCATTCCCCTCACTGGCAAGCTTTCAGCAGTACAAAAGAAAGGCTTTGACTTAAATAGTATGTGACTATTGATCAAACCAATCACTCTCTCAAGGAACTATGCCCAACGCCCTAAAGCTCTCCTCGATCCGCCCCATAATAAAAAACAATAAACTAGACCCAAAAGACCCCAACTCTTACAGGCCAATAGCTAGCATACCTCTTATCGCCAAAATAATAGAAAAAACCATACAACTCCAATTACAAGACTACATAGATGAGCACAAACTCCTTGATGCGCATCAATTTGGCTTCCGCCCCTTCCATGGAGTTGAAACTCTCCTAATCGCTCTAACAGACCTCCTTATCAAAGGTACTAATGACAATAACAAAGGTTTCCTTCTCTTCATAGACCTATCTGCTGCATTCGACAGCATTAATCACAATACACTCATCAACAGACTAGAAAATTTAAAAATAGGAGGGACTGTCCTTGAATGGTTCAAATCATACATCTCACACAGACTAATACGGATACAATTAGGTACAGAAACATCAGAAACTTTCCCTCAAGGTCAAGGTATCCCTCAAGGATCCGCCCTCTCCGCCCTCCTCTTCAATTTGTACCTCCAGCCTATTACAAACATATTCAAGAAGCATAAAATCAATCATTTCATATACGCGGATGATATCATGCTTGCCATCCCCATAAACCCCAGCAACCCCAAATATGATAGCTTAATCCAGTGCATGAATGAGACTACCACATGGCTTGAAGACAACCACCTAAGCATCAATCTCAAAAAAACAGAAGCAATGTTCATTACGAGAAAATCTGACACTGACTACAACTACCCTACAACAATCACAATAAATAACACACCAATACCTGTTAAAAAGGAGGTAAAGTTAAAAGGGAGGAGTGGACTAGTGGTTAGGACAAGGTACTTCAGGCCGGAGGGCCGGGGGTTCAAGTCCCACCTGGGGACAGCAATCTCAGGCCGGAGGGACTGGGATTTCTAGTCCTATAGACACTCCTTGTGGTCTTGGGCAAGCCACTTAACCCTCCATTGCCCATGTTCCCTGTAAGTATTAGCGTATGTGTGTCATATCCCCTCGTGTTAAATGTATCTCCCAATTGACCGCTTTGACCCGGTGAAAAGCGGGATATAAATACAGCTAAATAAATAAATAAAAATAAATAAATAAAGTACCTTAGAATAATTCTGGACCACTCACTCACCATGCTCCCACACATAAAACATACAGTAAAAACCATTTTCTATAAACTCAAGACAATACAACATCTGAGACCACTACTCAACACACATGATTTCAGATCAGTAGTCAATACCCTCATCACCCCCCACTTCGACTACTGTAATAGTCTCCTAAACGGCTTACCATTAAAGAGCATATACCTTCTCCAAAGGGCTCAAAACATATGCGCCAAGATGATCACAAAAGCTAAACTAACAGACCATGTGACCCCAATACTGTTAGGAACTGCATTGGCTCCCTATAAGCAGCCGAATAAAATATAAAATCCTCCTAACTACTTTTAAACTCATTAATAACATCTCTCCCTCACAATTATCTACTCTAATACACCCCCCGTCAGAAACTAGAACGCGCAGACAGAATGCAACCCATTCCCTCACATAAAAACAAATTTCAGAAAAACTAAAGCAACAACAAGTGATAGAGCCTTCTCCTTTGCTGCCCCTACCCTCTGGAATGAAATACCATTAACCCTCCGCATGATAAAGGACCTCCATCAATTCAAAAAGGAACTAAAAACCTACCTCTTTACAAAACACTTTTTGAGATCCCCTACCAACTAAAAACCTCCCCAAAGCAATCACAGAAACACATCCACAGTACTCAAGACAGAACAAATGACTAACACAAGAAATGTTACTTACATTGCACAACATGCAAAAGATTTACCCAAACTGACGGCTATATTCACTATTGTAAATAACTACTGTAATTATCTATGTTATGTTCCATGTTTTATAACCTGTACATAGTTTAAAAGTACTATTCTAGCTAACGTTCAAAGTATGTTCCCTGTATCTACACATGTATATAGTTAAAACATAGTATACTTCTGTATACTTTACAAGGAACAAACTCTCTGTTCAATGTAAACCGCCCCTGATCTCTGGAAGGGGCGGTATAGAAGAAACTGTTAAATAAATAAATCAAGGAATAACAACATAAGGACACAAGATATGCCATACTGGGTCAGATCAAGGTCCATAAAGCCCAGTATCCTGTTAACAACAGTGGCCAATCTAGGTCACAAGTCCCCTAGCAGTTTCCCCTGAAGACACAGGTTCCACAATGCTTGTATTGGGACAAGCAGTGCATTTCCCTGTTCTCTAGGAACAAGCAAGAAGTCAGTCCTCACATATGGGTGATGTCTGCGCTGACGGAGCCCGCACGGAGCATTTCCCCATCTTTCAAAGTGATCCTTTGGGACATGCTACTTCCCCAGAGCTTGTCCAACTATTAGCTACCACTCACAAGACCACTTGCCCCCTGGATCCCATTCCCTCTTCATGGTTTCCTGAGCCTTCCGCCACTTTCTTTCAGACTCTTCTCGCCATCATCAACTCCAGTCTGTCCTCCGGTATTATCCCACATCCTTGGAAAAATGCTTTAGTTCGCCCCCTACTGAAACTCCCTTCCTTGGATCCTTCCGTGCCTGCTAACTATCGTCCAGTATCCAATCTTCCTTTTGCTTCCAAACTTCTGGAAAAGGTCGTTCTCCAGGACCAAGCAGGAAGTCAGTCCTCACATATGGGTGTCATCGGCGCCGATGAAGCCCCAGCGGAGCATTTCCCCAGTTTTCCATGAAAGCCTTTGGGAATGCTGGCACGCATGCGCGATTCCCTTCCCGCCTAAAGGTGTCATCTTACCTCATTCTCTTTTTTTCCGAGAAGCCCATCGGACGTGTGTCCTGTTCTCCCGGATAAAAGTGATTTTTTTCTTGGGCGATTTTTCGCTATTTTTCTCCGGTTCGATGCCGGTCCCCCCCCCCCCCCCCCTGCCTGGTTCGGTATACCGGTATTGAGCCCGCTTATTTCTTTCTCGGTTTTTGCCCTTCGTGGCTGGCGTTCGCGCCCCTTTTTCATTTTTCCCTGGAAGGCCGGTCTTTTGACCTTGCAGGGGCTCTTTTCCCCGATGGCTTCCAGTGGTTTCAAAAAGTGTGATCGGTGTAAGAAACTTATGTCTCTCACCGGCACACACGACTGCTGCCTTCGGTGCCTCGGCCCTGACCACGACCCCAAGTCGTGTGTGCCATGTGGGAAGATGTCTTCCAAGGCACTCAAAAGTCGACAGCATCAGAAGGAAAGGTTTTTCTCGGACTCGGCCTCCGGCCGGGCCCGGACCTCATCTAAGGCCTCGACATATCGGGATTCCGATCCCGAGCACCGTCGAAGCTCCTCGGACAGGGGGTCCCCCAACCGGGAACGCAAGAGGAAGAAGCGGCTCGTGAGGGCGGCATCAGAGGAGGTCCCTGGTCCCTCGAGGGCCAGGTCTAAGACCCCCGACCGCCATCCCGGGCCCGTGGACCAAGAGAAGCCTGCCAAAGTTCCTCACGTGGAGCCGGAGTCTGCTGGACACGTAAGCCCCGCAGTCCTCGTGGACTCTCCTCCCAGAGAGCCGACGTCGCTGGGGCCCGAGTCGGTGGCTGCTGCGTCTCCCGAGCTGAGTCTCAGGATGACAGCCTTGGAGTGCAGATTGTCTGCCTTCATGGAGCAGCAGCGGGCACTGATGGCCAGCCTGTCTGGTGCATCTGCCCCGACCACCGGGACGTCAACTTCGAAGTCAACCCCGGAGACCGAGCCGATACTTGAGACCCTCGTGGCTCAAAGTTGTCCTCGGTCGAGGTCTCCCTCGACCTCCCGTTTGGGACCGAGGGTGTCGACGCCGGTGCCCCCAGCGTCGGGGCGGGTGCCTCGGGGCCCCGCGGGATCGGACACTGACTCCTCCTCGGATGAGTCCGCCTGGGAGACGGAGGAAGAGGAGTTTCCCGATACTTTTAAGACTCGGTGCGTCCCGTCGGACTCACCGCAGTCTGAGCCCCGGAGTAGATCCCCCTCCGGAGGACACTAGGTTCTCGGAGTTCGTCCGGGATATGGCCGCTGCCTTGGCTATCCCTGCCGATCCCGAGAAAGAGCCTCGAGCCGAGGAGCTCGATGCTCTACAGTACGACTTTTCTCCGAAGGAGGCCTTTACTGTCCCGGTTCCTCCAATGCTGGAACGGCTCCTTTTCCGGATGTGGGAGGCACCGGCCTCGGCGCCGGTTCTGAGCAAGCGAGTCGATTCCATCTATCGGCTCCACAAAAGCCCTGGTTTCCAGAAAGCACAGCTACCACACCATTCCATGGTTGTGGAATCAGCCATGCATTGTCTGAAGAGCCAGAAGATGCACTCCGCGGTGCCCCCAGCAGGGAGGCCCACAACCTCGATGGCGTCGGTAGAAAGTGCTTCCAGGGGTCTATGCTTGCTTGCCGTGTCCAGTCTTACAAGCTGTACATGGGCATGTACTTGCGAGACCTGGCCAAGGAATTGACCGGATTCTCTGCTGGTCTCTCCGGGGAACCCCTGCAGAGATTTAAGACCTTGTCCTCGGGGTTTTGGGAATGCTCAAAGTTCATTTCCCGCGCTGCCTACGATGGCTTAGCGGCTTCGGCCTGAGTTGCGGCTGCCGGCATCGCGGCTCGACGCCAGGCGTGGCTGCAGTCACCTGACCTCGAGCCATGGGTTCAGGACAAGTTGGTCGATGTCCCCTGCCGATGTGAGAACCTTTTTGGCAAACCCATGACCGAGAAGGCCGCTCAGCTCGAGACCAAGCACCTTACCCGGACAAGGCTGTCGAGGAAGACCTCTGCCCCTTCACATAAAAAGAAGGGCTCGGGTAAAAAGTCCTCTTACCCGAGGAAGGGCACTGCCTACAAACAGTACCCTCAATATCAGGCTGCCCAAGCTGCCCCACAGGGTCAGCAAGCCAAGGGCCAGGGTAATGGGCCCCGTAGGCAGAGGACCCCCAAGCTTTCTGCCCCTGCTTCCACTCAGCAGGGTGGGGGTTTTTGACTCCTTGAGCATAGCCACTCCGTCCCTGCTTTCCCAGCCCTGCACAGGCGGTCGCATTGTACTCTTTGCCCACCAATGGCCTCTCGTTACCACCGACAGTTGGGTGTTGGACATAGTCCAAAAGGGCTATGCCCTACATTTTCATCAAATGCCTCCTGCTTACTTCCCAGGGGAGCCCTTGAGGCCTCCCTTGCACACAGACCTTCTCCTTCAAGAGCTCCAAGGTCTGTTGGTGGACAGGGCGGTGGAGCCTGTGCCTCCCCACTTGCAAGGTCACGGATTCTACTCCAGTTATTTCCTGGTACCCAAAAGGACTGGTGGCCTTCGACCCATTCTGGACCTCAGGAACCTCAACAAGTTCCTAGAGAAAGAGAAGTTCAAGATGCTTACTCTTGGAACACTTCTACCCTACCTCCAGCAGGGAGATTGGCTATGCTCCTTAGATCTAAAGGATGCGTACACTCACATCCTCATTCATCCAGACCACAGAAAGTACCTGAGGTTCATTGTGGGAGGAAACCATTATCAGTACAGAGTACTACCTTTTGGCCTGACCTCCGCTCCCAGGGTCTTTACCAAGTGCCTGGCAGTAGTTACGGTCTACCTGAGAAATCAAGGCATCTTTGTCTTTCCCTATCTGGATGACTGGCTCATCAGGGGTCAGACATCCCTGGAGGCCAGACAAGCCACCCTCAAAACCATTGCTCTGCTTCAAAATGTGGGCTTTGTCATAAACTTCGCAAAGTCCACTTTGCTCCCCTCCCAGAACTTGGAGTTCATAGGGGCAAGGTTGAATTCTCAACTGGCAAGGGCATTCTTGCCAGAAGACAGGGCCCAAAGACTGATGGACGTGGCCAAACAGTTTCTAAACAAGCCCCTGGTCTCCGCCAGACTCTGCCTCAGACCTCTGGGCCTCATGGCTTCGACAGTGCATGTGACTCCCAATGCCAGGCTCCATATGAGGCTTGCACAGTGGTGCCTTCGGACTCAGTGGTCTCAGGCCACAGGCCGCCTAAGAGACAGGATAAGGGTGTCCAGACCCCTTTTGGCTTCCCTCAGCTGGTGGCTACATCCACCCAATCTGCTGAAGGGGTTGCCCTTTCAAATGCCAGAATACTCGGTGGTCCTCACAACCGACGTCTCTCTGCAGGGCTGGGGTGCACATTGTCTGGACAAGTGCACTCAAGGCCTCTGGTCTACCTGGGAGACGGCCCAACAGATCAATCTCCTGGAGCTTCAAGCTATCCGCTTAGCTCTCAAGGCTTTTTCTCTGGCCCTGGCTCACCGCTCGGTCTTGATTCAAACAGACAACCAGGTAGCCATGTTTTATGTGAACAAACAGGGCGGGACTGGGTCAAAGCTCCTTTGTCGGGAGACTCAGGACCTTTGTTCCTTTGCCCTTCAGCACAACATGCTTCTCAAGGCGGTGTACCTTCCAGGCCAGGAGAACTGCCTGGCCGACCGGTTGAGCAGAATTTTGCAGTCCCACGAGTGGCAGCTGCATCCCTTGGTCGTTCAGAAGATCTTCCTGAAGTGGGGTCTCCCTTGGATAGATCTCTTTGCCAGTCCGCTGAACAAGCAACTGCCCAAGTTCTGCTCCAGGCAACCACATCCTTTGAGGATAGCACCAGATGCTTTTCTGATGTCCTGGTCTCAGGACCTCCTGTATGCGTTTCCTCCCACGCCCTTGGTGGCCCGAACTCTTTTCAAGACTCTTCAGGACAAGGCCTCGGTCCTGCTGTGGTGGCTCCCAGGTGGCCGAGACAGCCTTGGTTTCCACTTCTGCTTCAACTGGTGGTGGATCCCCCACTGCCTCTGGGGTTGCAACACGACCTTCTCTCACAGGAGCAGGGTTCCCTTCTGCACCCCAATCTCAGGTCTCTCAATTTGATGGCCTGGAGGCTGCAAGGGTAGTTTTGGCTCCCTGGGGCCTACCTCAGGAAGTTGAGGAGGTTGTCCTAGCCTCTAGGAAACAGTCCACTAGGAAAACCTATGCCCTCAAATGGAAGAGGTTTTCTGTGTGGTGTCAGCTACGTACAGAGGATCCTTTCTCCTGTACTATGCCAGTAGTGCTTCAGTACTTACTGCACTTATCAAATCAGGGACTTAAGTCCAATTCTGTTCGGGTCCACCTCTCAGCTCTATCAGTTCACCACTCACTGGTGGAGGGACATTCTCTATCAGGTCACCCCTTGGTGTCCCGCTTTCTCAGGGGCTTGCTTTTACTCAAGCCTCCCATCCGTCCTGCTCCTGAGTGGGAGCTGAATGTGGTCTTGCAGCAACTGACTCGCCCACCCTTTGAGCCGATGGCTACTTGCCCTCTACGCTTCCTTTCCTGGAAGACTCTCTTCCTGATAGCCCTCACCTCGGCTAGGCGAGTGAGTGAGCTTCAGGCCCTGGTCTGTGATAGACCTTACACAAGGATTTATAGGAACAGGGTAGTCCTCCGCACTCATCCCAAATTCCTTCCTAAGGTTGTCTCCTTTTTCCACCTCAACCAGGAGGTGGTTCTTCCAACATTGTTCCCTAGGCCTCATGCTAGCCAGACTGAAGCAGTCCTGCATAACCTGGACTGTAGGACGGCCTTATCCTTCTACCTTGACCGTATGCAGGGGCATAGAAGGGCTACTCAGCTCTTCGTCTCCTTTGACCCCAATAGGTTAGGGTTGGCTGTGTCCAAGCATACCTTGTCCATCTGGGTCGCTGACTGTATCACCTGGGCTTACAAGGCGGCTAACCTTCCTTTGCAGGGTAGGGTCACGGCCCATCATGTCAGGGCAATGGCTGCCTCAGTGGCTCATCTCCGCTCTGTGCCCTTGGTAGACATCTGCAGGGCTGCAACTTGGTCTTCAAGCCAGACTTTTGCAGCCCGTTACTGTCTGGAGAGGGAGTCCCGTAGGGACAGTGCTTTTGGCCAAGCAGTACTCCGGAATCTCTTTGAGGTTTAGGCAACTCCTGCCCTCCTGTCCTCTGTTGGGCTACCGGTGGAGGTTGTGTCCTTGGAAATCCTTTCTTTGCTGCTGTGACTAGAGGGAGTTCTCTTGTTCAGCCTGGGTTCCTGGTAGCCCAGAGCTAGGGAGTCACCCATATGTGAGGACTGACTTCCTGCTTGGTCCTGGAGAAAGAGTAGTTACTCAACTGTAACAGGTGTTCTGCAGGAGCAGCAGGAATCAGTCCTTGCAACTCTCCCTCCTCCCCTGCGAGTTGCAGTTGTACATAGTTTAATTTTTTTCCATTTTTGTGTGCTGTTCTTAGCTATGTCATTTGACTGAGGTAAGATGGCACCTTTAGGCGGGAAGGGAACCGCGCATGCGTGCCTGCATTCCCAAAGGCTTTCATGGAAAGCTGGGGAAATGCTCCGCTGGGGCTTCATCGGCGCCGATGACACCCATATGTGAGGACTGATTCCTGCTGCTCCTGGAGAACACCTGTTACAGGTGAGTAACTACTCTTTTTCTCACAACTGTCACATCACCTTGACACTACACTTTATCTGCACCCCCGGCAATCTTGCTTTCGACCTGGACATAGTGTAGAAACCACTGTCGCAGCAGTTCTGAACGAGATCCATACCTCTCACGATCGGGGTGACATCACGGTGGCAGTATCTCTCGACCTCTCAGCAGCCTTTGACCTGGTGGACCACTCCCTTTTTCTCTCTCAGCTCCGGGATACAGGTATTCGTGGGTCTGTTTATCACTGGTTCCACTCTTTTCTTCCCTCCCGATCTTTTGCTGTTACTTCTGCCTTATCCTCTTCAGATTACTTCCCACTCACATGAGGTGTCCCACAAGGTTCTATCCTGGCTCCTCTATTGTTTAATGTTTTTCTGGCTCCTTTAGCTTTACTAGTCCAGGAGCTAGGGATCTCAGGCTATTACTATGCTGACGACATTTTCCTTCTGTACCACACATCTCCTTCTCACCCTGACATCACCACCCTGGAAACATGCTTATCTGCGGTTTCATCTTGGCTCTCATCAAACTGCTTAATTCTTAATATTGCCAAAACTGCAGCTGTTTGGTTCTCCAACGGTTCCGCTGTCCCTTCGCTCACTCCCTCCTTTTCGGGTGCCCCCATCTCCCTGGTCTTGAAACTTTGTTACCTTGGTGTTATTTTTGACAATAACCTATCTTTCAGTGACCACATTTCCCATATCTCTCAGCGCTCCTCCTTCTGCCTCCGGCAAATTCGTGCAATTAGGCCATTTCTCTCTTCTCAGGCTCTCACTACCCTCCTCCTCTCCTTGGTCATAACTCGACTGGATTTCTATAATTCCATCTACACTGGTATCCCACAGTATCAACAACGGCACTTACAGTTAATACAAAATACAGCTGCCCGCATGATTTTGCATTCCTCCCCTCGGGATCACATTACCCCAATATTACAACATCTCCACTGGTTGCCCCTCAAGTTCCGGATCCCCTTCGAGATCCTCACGTTAGTGCACCGAGCTCTCTATCTTCGCAAGCCGCAATATCTAACCAATCTATTGATTTTTCACACCCCCTCACGCAGCCTCCGGTCCGTTCATATAAACCGTCTGCACCTCCCAGCCCCCTCTCAAGCTCACTTGCAGTCCACTCGGAAATCAGCATTTTTCTACCTGGGCCCCTCCCTCTGGAATTCCCTCCCCACTGCCCTTCGACTAGAAGAATCCTACCCTAAATTTCGCTCCCTCCTAAAGACCCATTTCTTTTCCTCTGCCTTTGACACCCCTCTGTGAACCTTCTTGACTTTTCTCATCTTCTGTCTTTCAGCTATTTCTACCCTTCGCTTTCTTTCCTTTATATTATTGTAGTTCTTTTTCCTTTTCCGACTTTACTGTTTTTATATTGTAAACCGCCCCGATGTAACGGTGGGCGGTATATCAAGTCTGCTGTAAACAATAAATAATGCATGCGTGGTCACATTCCCGCCTAAGGGTGCCATCTTGATCAGTCTCCGTCTTTTTTGCAGACCCCAACGGACGTCTGTCTTGTTTCCTCAGAAAAAATCTTTGCTAATTATCCTTAAGTTATCTTTCCCACCTTGTGTACTGGTTCCTCATCCCGCCTCGAACCTGCAGCAATCTTGGCACTGTTCTTGGGCTCTTTTTTTCATTTTTTAATCGAGGCTTGCCTCGACCGGCATTAGCGCCTTTTTTCGCCATTGGGGTTGTCGACCCCTCCCATGTGCTCCCCACCATGCCCCCCCGGTGGTTTCCAAAAATGTGACCGCTGCAGTCAAACTGTCAGTGACCGACACCCATGACTGCCGCCTGGGACCGGACCATGACAGCACCTCCTGCGACCTGTGCCAGGCCATGATGCCTAAGACCAACGAAAAGTTTGGAGTTGCAGAAAAAACTCTTCCCCAGGTCAGACTGCTCCGTCCTCCCCGACACCGAGCTCCAAGCCCAGCACATCCTGTGAGGCCCAAGCGTCCTCTGAGTCGCATGGCGGCAGCTCCTCCAAGAAGACCTCTGACCCCGAGAAAAATAAGAAAAAGGTCTTGAAGTCTGCAGAGGTTGCACGGAGAAACTCGGTAAAACCGCCTGGAGGGTTTTGTGCGGCTCCTAGAAATGCCCTATGCAGGTTCTCAAGAGATTCCTTGGCCGGTGGAGACCGTGCGAGGTTCCTCAAGGCCATAGTCCTTGTCGAGGATGCACTTATGAGAGTGCCAGCACTGAGCCCGAGATCCTCTGTGCCTGCACCAAAAGTTGCGGAGCCTTCAGGCTTGGATATCAGAATAGCAGTCCTGGAGCAGAATATCACTACTATCCTGACCTTGCAGCAGGCAATGATGGCTGGTTCGTCCGCATCATCTGCCCAGACTGCAGGGGAGTCCCCGGTCATTGAGTCGAGCTCTGAGCGCATCCGGCCTCTGGTAAACCCTCTGCACCGGTCGAGGTCCCGGTCTTCAGGCATCCAATCCTCCCTACATCCAAAAATGCAAAATCGCTCCACTCATTAACCACATCTATAGTACATTTTCTTCAGGAAAAAACTTAAGGAGAAAAAGCAGTCTCAGAGTCTTAATAGGTAAACAGATAAGCCATAAGAAAGTGGCCTCCAATATCACCCAAACTGCACATCGGTAACCTGCCAAAAACTCCCCTTGTTAAACACACATTTTTCAGGCGATGAAAGCTCACAGTGGACACAACTTAATTATTTCTCAATTGTCCATCTTCTAATCCACAATCTGTGAGATTCCACACGTCCTATAAACCACTTCAAATGGGCTGACCCCAACGCCCACTCGGACGTCCATTCAGCATTTCGCTTCCAGCTGCCTCAGGGGGATATGGACCACACAAGACACTAATAAATACAAACAAAAACTCCTTACTAAAAGCACTATAATATCATAAAGACCACCCCAAATCCAAAATCTAATCACAATACCAACTTAAAACTTAAACTTACCAACTCTTCCGTATCCACAGCATCTCCAGTTGCTGTCCCGATCACTCATACTGCCTCACAAGAAATGCTATGCAAGCGCACAAACATACCCAATAGGCTCCACCCTCGATAACCTTCATTGAATCCACACCAAGGATTATTAATTCCC
The DNA here is from genome assembly GCA_033557465.1 of Ichthyophis bannanicus. Classification (NCBI taxonomy): domain Eukaryota; kingdom Metazoa; phylum Chordata; class Amphibia; order Gymnophiona; family Ichthyophiidae; genus Ichthyophis; species Ichthyophis bannanicus. The sequence continues at coordinate 242,472,066 of CM066032.1, forward strand.
CTTATCAAATGCTAGCAACAAGCTCCCCAGTCTATTTGTGCATTCAACCCACCAGGGGTTACAGTCTGTAGTGAAAAAATCCATCTGTTTGTAAAAAAACAAGATATTCCTCTCGAGTTCGCCCTCCCCTCCCCATCGTTATTTGCTCCCAACGTTTACAATGTAACCTACTCTTATGTTCCCCCAATCGTATCTTAAAGGGGCGAATGATTTTACCAATATATGAGGGTTGCTCAGAAAGTAATGCCCCACATGTTTTTTCTCAGTCCAGAATGAAGATAGAGGTGTGAAATTGAAAGATCAGCTGCGGTCTGGGCGTCCTGCCTCAGCCACCAGTCCAGACAAGTTGCAGCACGCTGATGACATTATTTGTGTGGATTGGTGCATCACGAGTTGGGAACTGTCTGTACAGCTTTCTGTCAGTAGAGGTAGTGCAATGGCAATTATTGACTCTTTGGGATATTCAAAGGTGTGTGCAAGGCACACCGCAGCAGCTTACAGTATTTTAATGCCTGCTGGCAGCTATCGCAGGGTGCTGCAACTTGTCTGGACTGGTGGCTGAGGCAGGACACCCAGACCATGACTGATCTTCCAGTTCCGTTTTACCACTTCCTGAAGCCTTTACTCTCTTCACCCATCATCCAACGGTGCTCCTATCTACCACAGAACTTCCATACACAGCACACAACTGTTTGTGAATGTTTCTCACACTTTCTTTCTCCTTCACCAAGAATTCAATTACAGCTCGTTGTTTGTACCGTGTGTCACTCAGACACCATTTGAAGGATCACTACCGCCTCGCTATTTGTCGGACGACTGTATAATTACACACGTGTCCTTTGAAGTTCCAAGTTACTACCCTTTCAATTTCACACCTATCTTCATTCTGGACTGAGAAAAAACATGTGGGGCATTGCTTTCTGAGCAACCCTCGTACAACATTTCACAGGGCAAAACATCCCATAAACGACAAAATCAGACACACAAGAGGGCATTAGATCTCAACTTATGTCTTACCCCCATATGAAAAACCTTCGGTCTCCCAAGACACCAGACACATCGTGCAATTACCATACTTTTTGTGACCTTCCAGTTCTTTATCCACAGACTTCAAGAGGCATAAAACTGAAGGATTTAACATCTCCAAGTTGAAATTCCTCTGCCACACACAACGGGAACGTCTGTTTTCCAATCCCAAAATCATTTGTTAGACATTAACATGTTTAGAAAGTATGCGTGGGATTTTAGAGCTTAAAGGGGAAAATCGAGAAATAAAATTAATATATTCACCATCCTCCACCCATTTGTTTATTTGGGGGGGGGGGGGAACAGGAGCCATGCTCTATTACTGAACAATGCCTGCCGATTAAGCACGATCCACTACCTTATCTGGATAGCCCCTAGCCACAAAATTAGCTTTCAAACATCGAGCCTTCACCTTGAAATCATCTGTCGTGGAACAATTTCTACGATACCAAATAAACTGTGAGAAAGGCAGTCCCTGTCGCAATTGCAGTGGGTGAGCACTTGAGTAATTCAAAAAGGTATTCCTATCAGTGCACTTACACATTAATATCCCCCAACCTTCTGACAACCAAAACACCCTCACATCTAAAAAAAAACCTCTCATCCACATGATTGAGGGTGAACTGTATCTGGAAATCCATACTGTTTAACCACTCATGAAAAGAGACTAAAGAATCTACTGATCCCTCCCAGAGCGATATGACGACGTCATAACTTCATCTGGGAAGAATACTGACACGACTTTGAGTGGGAGACCTATGAGGCATCTCCGGAAACTAAATGGCACTGAGAGATTCCCTTGGATCTGTCCACCCTTGTGCCACTCCCTCCGGAGGACGTGGCCTTCCATGACTTTGTCAAGGACATGACCAGAGTCGTCCTGGTGCAGACTGAGGCAGAGGAGGACCCTCACACCGAGGGGATGGAGATCTTCCAATATGAATCTTCACCCAAGGAAACCCTCTTGGTACCCGTGCAGTAATCCTCGAGCGGCTACTGCTCAGAATGTGAGAGACACCGACATCAGTACCAGTGGTGAGCCAGCACCTTGATGCCATGTACCGTGTTTGGAAGGGCCTGGGGTTCCACAAACCCCAGCTCCAACATAACTCCATGGTTGTTGAGACAGCCATGCAAAAATCCTAAGAGCCAAAAGACTGACTCACTCTTTCTCTCTCTCTCTCTCTCCCGTGGAAAGGAGGCCAGAGCCTTCAATGCCATTGGGCTCAAGAGTTACCGGGGCTCGATGCTGGGATGCCAAATCCAAGCATATAAACTATACATAAGTATGTACCTAAAGGCTCTAAACCAGGAGCTATCAGGGTTTACGGCTGGTCTTGTCTGGGAACCCCTCCAAAGGTTCCAGTCCCTGACTTCCAGACTGCTCCAAGTTTCCCCTCATGAGCAGCCTATGAGGGCTTCGAGTCAGCTGCTGAAGTCGCAGCAGCTGGTATCTGCGCCCAATGCCAAGCCTGACTACAGTCTTCCGACCTCAAGCAATGGGTCCAAGACAAGCTGCTAGACTCCCCTGCACCAGGGATAACCTATTCAGCAAACCCATGGCTGACAAGGCGGCTGAGATTGAGGCCGATGTGGTGACCCACCAGAGACTCTCTAAAAAGATCTCATCTCTTACCCCGCCGAAAACTATAGCAGGGAAAAGCCCCTTGTTCCCAAGGAAAAAGGGCTCTTCCCCACAGTCACCACTACCAACTCTTCTCAAGCCAGCAACAAGGTTCTCACCTTAAGAGGCAAGGCCACGGGGCTCAGAAGGTGTAAGCATCGAAGCCTCAGGCCCAAGCTCCCACCCAACCCAGGGGAACCTTTTGACTCCCAGGGCAGGGCCTCCCCTCCCCCTGGAGACCTTTACCAGCCCACAGTGGGGTGCCTGCCACTCTTTGCCCACAGATGGGGCCAGCACATTTATTTATTTAATAGGTTTTGTATACCGCTTTATCAATTCAAAGCGGTTTACATGTAACGGTTATAGCAATGAGCTTTACATAAAACGGGAGTTACAACTTGGAGGGTTACATGGGGTATAAAAATACATTTAAATTATCACCTCAAACCACTGGGTACTGAAAGTGGTAGGGGAAGGATACCTTTTCCACCTACACAGATACCACCGAGGTTCTTCCCAAGAGAGCCGGTGCGACCGCTCCTTCACCAGACTCTTCTGCTCACAGAGCTCACATTTCTGATCAGGGACAACGCAATAGAGCCTGTAGCCAAACACCTATGGGGAAAGAGCTTCTACATCAGATATTTCCTTGTCCCAAAGAGAACTGGGGGCCTCAGGTCATACTAGACCTGCGAAACCTAAACCAATATCTCCAGGAACAAGCAGGAATGAGTCCTCACATATGGGTACGTCGGAACTGATGGAGCCTGCGCGGGAAAGCTTCCCAGAAAGGAAGCTTTTGGGGCCTCCCACAGCGCATGTGCGCTGCCTTCCCGCCTTCCTGACCAACTCTCTTCAGTTCTTCTTTTTCCACGGAGCCAGCAGGTCGTGTTCCTGTCACCGCTGAAGAAATTGTTATTTTAATTTGTTTCATTGACCGCGTGTCTGCCTTCCCCGATGCCGGACCGGTACCGCCGGTCGTTTTTTCGTTTATTTAAAAAATAAATAAATAAATAATTACCTTTTCTTCACTTGGTGTATTTTTTCTGTGAGGCCTCTAGGCCTTCTCAGGTCTCCCTCATGGAAAAACCAGCTTCTGGTTTTAAAAAATGCACTAAGTGTACCGGTACTATTTCAGTTACAGATAGCCATGAGTGGTGTCTTAAATGTTTGGGGCCTGACCATTCCATTCCGGATTGTCCATCCTGCTCTCTGATGTCCAAAAGGGGCTTACAGAACAGAGCAGCTAAATTTCATATGCTGTTTTCTACCGATACTCCAGCATCAACATCCTCCAGGTCTTCTTCTCCTGATGGATCTCAGGTAACCAAACATTCTTCAGGCAAGTCCTCAAAAGGCAAATCTCCCTCTAAGCAGCGAGAGGCCCTTGCATTTGACCCTGAGGACCCTGCCCCAGCCAAACAACCCCGGCGGGAAGCTCCGGCTTCCAAAGCTCCTCCTATGGGGTTACAGGTAGACATCAATGGCACGGCCTCGACCGATCTCCTGTTAGACTGCTCTGGGGTACCGGCTAACACCGGTACCGACTTCCAGGCAGTCGTGGCGACTATGGGTACTACGGTACAATCCATGCAGCAGGCCTTACTGGCTTTTATTAATGCTGCACCGCCATCGGTACCGTGACAATCGGTTCCGACTCCGATTCCGGTACCGCAACCGATACCGGTACCCAGAGCATCTACTTCCAGTAGCATGCCGGTTCCGGTCTCCGGTTCCGGAGCTTTCTTCGATACCGCTCCGATTCCCGGTACGCCCGATGTCGGTACCGATCGGTACGCGTATCGATCTCTGGAAGCCAATAGACGATACTTTGAATCCTCTGAAGATTCTGATACATCAGATGATTCTGCTGACGTCTCTTTTACTCTTCCTGAGGAGCCCTCTTCTCCAAAAAGGAGAATGTCTCCTCCAGAGGATTTGTCCTTTCAAGACTTCATCATTGAAGTAGCTAAAGGACTCTCCATATCTGTATCCTCTGAAAAGGAACCTAGAGCAAAAAATTTGGATATTTTAGGATACTCTAAGGTTCCCAAAGAGGCAGCCACCTTACCCATACATGAAATTCTTCAAGAACACATGATGGACTTGTGGGAGGCTCCTCTCACCCTATCTCCACATTCTCGTCGTTTGGACACCATGTATCGGGTTCCTCCTTCTCCTGGTTTTCAAAAGACTCAGCTTCCTCACCACTCTATTGTGGTGAAGTCTGCTATGAAAAAGATAGAGTACCAAAAGATACTCTTCTACCCCTCCAGGAAGAGAATGTAGGACTCTGGATGCTTTTGGGAGAAAAATCTTCCAAGCTAGCATGCTTATTGCCAGAATCAATTCATACAGCCTCTATATGGGCATGTTTTTGAAAGAGATTGCATTAAAGATACGTCAGTTTCTCCCCTTTATCCCAGAGGATAAGCAAGAGGAGTTCCTTCTTTTGCTAAAACACACTCAAGATGTTTCAAAGTTCTCCAACAGAGCAGCCTTTGACTCTTTTGAGGGGGCAAGCAGAGCCTCTGGCATTGCCATAGCTGCTCGCAGACTGGCTTGGCTCCAGGCCTCTGATTTAGAACCCTGGGTACAAGAAGGCTTGGGCAATCTGCCCTGTACAGGTGAAAATCTGTTTGGCAAGGAGTGGCAAATCAAAGCCACTCAAATGGATGCAGAGAGTGCTGCTTTAGATAGACTTTCTAAGTCTACCTCTACCCCTGCCAAGAAAAAACCTTTTAAGAAAACTTTCTATAAAAAGACCAGATTTTCCACAAATACTGGCCAGCAATCTGCCCAAGTTCACTTTGCTCCTAAGCGTCAGCAAACTAAACAGGCCAGAACAAAGTCTACAGGGGCTGCTACAATCCAGCAGTCCCAACCCCCTCAGGGTTTTTGACTTGATTCTAGAGAACTTAACCTTTCTGGCTCTGCAACACCCAGAACCTCTCACCATTCCAGGAAGGTTAGCTCATTTTGCTCCCAGATGGGAACAAATCACATCAGAACCGTGGACCCTCTCTATCATCAAAGTGGGCTACAAACTACATTTCTCCAGCCTTTCTCCCCATTTCATGGTGAGACAATTCAATTCTCCCCCTTCTCTCCTGTACCTGTTGGGCCAAGAGGTGACCACTCTTCTTGCCCAAAAGGCAATAGAAGAGGTTCCTCTTCCTCAACAAGGGTCAGGTTTTTACTCCCCTTATTTTCTCATTCCCAAGAAAACAGGGGATACAGACCCATTCTGGATCTCAGAGAATTGAACAAATTCCTATACAAGGAGAAATTCAAGATGCTTTCTCTAGGCACTCTCCTTCCATACCTACAGAGTCAGGACTGGCTTTGTTCTCTAGATCTCAAGGATGCGTACACACATATACTCATCCATCCATCCCACAAAAAATTCCTACGGTTTCTGTTCCAGGGAAAACATTTCCAATACAGAGTCCTTCCCTTCGGTCTAGCCTCTGCTCCAAGAGTATTTACCAAATGCATGGCAATAGTAGCTGCATTTCTACGCACTCAGGGAATCTTTGTCTTCCCATACCTGGACGACTGGCTCATCCGAGCTCCATCTCAGTCCGAGGCTCAGACTTCCCTGGACCACACCAGACGCATACTGCAGTATCTGGGACTTGTCATCAATCTGCCAAAGTCTCAACTCACCCCTACTCAGTCCCTAGAATTCATAGGGGCCTGGCTAGATACCACCACTGCAAGGGCCTATCTTCCTCAGGCCCGTTGCCACCGTCTAGTGCACTTGGCCTCTCAAGTTCAGTCCAAAAGCCACTTGACGGCCAGGGAGATGCTACAACTACTAGGCCACATGGCATCCACAGTTCATGTGGTGCCTTATGCACGCCTACATATGAGAGCAGCTCAATGGACTCTGTCCACCCAGTGGACACAAGCCTCAGGAGCTCTCTCAGACCAAATAGCAACCTCAAAACGTCTTTTTTGGTCTCTCCAATGGTGGATATCCACTCAAAATCTGTTGTTGGGGGCCCCCTTCCAACCTTTGTTACCCCAAGCAACTCTCACTACAGATGCCTTCCAAGCAGGTTGGGGAGCTCATCTCCAAGACCTCTCCACTCAGGGCACTTGGTCTCCACAGGAGACCACCCTTCATATCAACCTTTTGGAGCTGCGAGCAATTTTCCTTGCTCTCAAGGTCTTTCATACCCTCCTCATCAACATGACAGTTCTTGTTCATACCGACAATCAAGTAGCCATGTTCTACATAAACAAACAAGGAGGGACTGGCTCTCTGTCGCTTTGCAATGAAGCTCTAAAACTGTGGGCCTTCGCCAGAGAGCATCGGATCCATCTCCTGGCAGTGTACCTCCCAGGAATCCAAAACTCTTGGGCAGACAGACTCAGTCGAGTTCTGCTTCCACACGAATGTTCCCTGCACATGGATCAGGTACTCAGAATCTTTCAGGAATGGGGAACCCCGGACATAGACCTCTTTGCAAGTCCGTACAATGCCAAACTTCCCCGGTTCTGTTCCAGGATTCCGTGTCAGGAAGCTCAGGCCAAGGATGCCTTCCTCCTTCATTGGGGTCAGGCCTTCCTATATGCCTTTCCACCCATTCCCTTGATTCCCAAGACTCTATTCAAACTCCAGAGGGATCAAGGATCTATGATCCTCATAGCTCCACGCTGGCCACGCCAAGTGTGGTACCCTCTACTTCTGCATCTCTCCCAGGCACCCTCCCTGGATCTGGGAGCTGCTCCAGACCTTCTGTCTCAAGAGGAGGGGACTTTGTGGCACCCAAACCCCAAGTCCCTTCACCTCAGAGCTTGGTTACTGAAGGCCTAGACCTTCAATACTTGAATCTTTCTCAACAGGTGAAGGATGTCCTCCATGCATCTAGGAAACCTTCCACCAGGCGTTCTTATACTTTTAAATGGAAAAGATTTTCAATTTGGTGTGCTGACAAAGGTCTTAACCCTCTAGCACTACCTTTGAATTCTTTACTCGAATATCTCCTGCATCTTTCCAATGCAGGACTTAAAACCAATTCTGTAAGGGTCCATTTGAGTGCTATTGCAGCATCTCTTCAGCCTATCAATGGACAATCTGTTTCCTCTCATCCTCTTATTGCAAGATTCATGAGAGGTCTAACTTTAACTAAGCCTCCCATTCGGCCTCCTCCGGTGGCATGGGACTTAAACGTGGTTCTTGGTCAGCTTATGAAGCCACCCTTTGAACCCTTAGCCACTACCTCCTTAAAATTCCTTTCCTGGAAAGTCATTTTCCTTATTGCAATCACTTCTGCTCGCCGCATCAGTGAACTGCAGGCTTTAGTGGCTAATCCACCTTATACAAGGTTCCATCATGATAAGGTAGTCCTTGGGACAAATCCCCACTTTATGCCTAAAGTGGTCTCACCTTTTCATCTTAATCAAGAGGTATATTTACCTGTCTTTTTTCCAGCTCCTCATGCATCAAATGCAGAGCGGAACCTTCATACTCTAGACTGTAAAAGAGCTCTTGCCTTTTACCTTCACAGGACACAGCAACATCGAAAGTCTTCTCAACTTTTGTTGCTTTTGATCCTTCTCATTTAGGACTTCCAGTCTCAAAAAGAACACTGTCCAATTGGATTGCTCAGTGTATTTCTTTTGCTTACCTGAGTAAGAACCTTTCTCTGGAAGGCCATGTCACAGCTCACAATGTCAGAGCCATGGCCACATCTATGGCTCATCTTCATTCTGTATCCATTGATCAGATCTGTCGAGCAGCCACCTGGGCCTCGGTTCATACCTTCACAGCCCATTACTGCTTGGACAAGGACTCCCTCCAGGATGCCTTGTTTGGTCAGGCTGTCCTCAGACACCTGTTCCATTCTTAAACAACTCCTGCCCACTTTCCCTGAATGGATGCCTGAGATCCATAGGAAGATGAGGAACCCTTGGGAGGGGGATCTCCCCGGCATCTTAGCTAGGGAGTCCCCATATGTGAGGACTCATTCCTGCTTGTTCTTGGAGATAGCACAGGTGATAGCTGTAACAGGTGATCTCTGGGAACAGCAGGAATTAGTCCTCACAACCCACCCACCTCCCCTAGGAGTTGTATCTCTCTCTCTCTTTCCTTTCCTCTCTTTATTGTCTCAGCTTTAAACTCGAACTGAAGAGAGTTGGTCAGGAAGGCGGGAAGGCAGCGCGCATGTGCTGTGGGAGGCCCCAAAAGCTTCCTTTCTGGGAAGCTGGGGAGCTTTCCCGCGCAGGCTCCGTCGGTTCCGACGTACCCATATGTGAGGACTAATTCCTGCTGTTCCCAGAGATCACCTGTTACAGGTAAGTAACTGTGCTTTCTGGTGAGGGAGAAGTTGAAGATGCTCTCCCTTGAAACACTGCTGCCTTATCTCCACCAGAGAGATTGGGTGTACTCCTAGGATTTAAAGGATGCCTACACACACATCCTAATCCACCCCTCACACAGGCAGTACCTAAAGTTCGTGGTAGGAGGAGGGCATTACCAGTACAGGGTACTACCCTTTGGTCTGGCTTCCTTGCCAAGGGTCTTTACCAAATGCCTGGCTGTGGTGGCTGCCCACCTGCGTCTGCAAGGGGCCTTTGTCTTCCCCTACCTGGACGACTGGCTAATCAGGGGCAGCACAGTCTCGGAGGTCAGTCAGACAACAGAGCGGGCGTCACTCCTTCTGCAGCACCTGGGGTTTGTCAACTACCCAAAATTCCACCTCTCTCCAGCCCAAAATCTAGAGTTCATAAGTGCTCAGCTTGATACGCTGCAAGTCAAGACAATCCTCCCCAGAGAAAGGGCAGAATGCCTCAGACAACTAGCAGGAGAGGTGCAGTGTTGCTGGTCAGTGCCTGCTTGTCCCCTCCTCCACCTACTGGGCCATATGGCCTCTAAGGTCCATGTGACGCTCTCAGCCCGCTTGCACATGTGGACAGCCCAGTGGTTCCTCTGCTCAGAGTGGACCCAAGCCACGGGCAAGCTGCGGGACAGGGTCAGGGTTATCCACCAATTGGTGGAATCTCTCAACTGGTGGCAAAATCTTTGCCACCTCTGGGCGGAAATGCCTTTACAAGCACCTGCATCTGAGAACCCTGACCATGGATGCCTTCCTCCTAGGTTGGGGGCAGCTGGTCCCAGGAGGAGTCACTCGTACAGATCAATCTCCTGGAGCTGAGGGCAATTTTTGTAGCCCTATGGGTGTTCCACCACTGCCTGTAATACCAGTCCGTACTGATACAGACTGACAAGCAGTGGGGCATGGTCTCGTAATCCTTCTACCAGGAGGCAGTGGCCCTCCTCGCCTTTGCAGCTCACAACAACATGCTTTTGCAGGCAGTTTACCTCCAGGGCCAGGACAACTGCCTAGTGGTCAGGCTCAGCAGTGTCCTTCGGCCACATGAGTGGCGTTTGAACCCAAGGGTGGCCAAGAGGCTCTTCCACCTCTGTGGCAGGCCCATGATGGATCTGTTTGCCTCTTTGTACAACACGCAGCTGCCTCTCTTCTGCTCGTGCCAAACTCACCTGGAGAGAGTGGCCGCAGATGCCTACCTGATGTCGTGGTCCAAGGGCCTAACTCACCTGGAGAGAGTGGCCGCAGATACCTACCTGATGTCGTGGTCCAAGGGCCTACTTTATGCGTTGCCCCCAACCCAACCCTCCCCCCCCCCGGTCACCAGGACCCACTTCAGGGTCCAGAGCGAGATGGCTTCGTTCATACTAATTGCCCCCAGGTGGCCAAAGCAGCCCTGATTTCCACTGCTGCTCTCCCTGTCTGTAGCACTTTCAGTCCCATTAGGCCAAGCACTGGACCTCCTGTTCCAGGAGGGGGGAGCTCACTCCTGCACTCCAACCTGGGATCCTTAAAGCTAACCGTGGCTGAAAGGGTAGCACTGGCCCCTTTCAGCCTTTCAAGAGAAGTCAAGGAGATTCTGCTGGCCTCCTGGAAGCCCTCCAGCAGACAGGCCTATGCCTTTAAGTGGAGAAGGTTCTCTGCCTGGTGTGCAGAAAGAGAGGGGATTCCGTTCTCCAGGCAGGTGCAAGTAGCACTCCAGCACCTACTGCACTTATCCCACACCAGGCTTAAGTCTAACTCAGTGAGGGTGCATCTGAGCACTATAGCCGTTCACCATTACCCTGTCGAGGAGAAGCCCCTGGTCTCAAGGTTCCTCCGGGGCCTCCTGTTATCCAAGCCCGCTCTCCGCCCTCCGGCAGCATAGTGGGACCTCAAAGTGGTGCTTTCCTAGCTCACCAAACCGCCATTTGAGCCCCTACCACTTGCCTTCTGCAGTACCTGTCTTGAAAAGTGGCCTTTCTGGTAGCCCTCATGTCTGCTCAAAGAATGAGCATACTCCAGGCCCTGGTGGCAGATCCATCATATACAAGGTTCTATAAGAACAGGTAGTGCTCTGCACACATCCCAAATTCCTCCCGAAGGTGGTATCTCATTTCCACTTCGGCCAAGAGGTGGTCTTCTCACCTTCTTCCCGTGGACTCATGCTGGCAGAGAGGAATCTAGTACTTCATACACTGGATTGCAAACGGGCCCTGTTCTTCTACCTATAGTGGACCCACGCCCTTCGCATAGTTCCTCAGTTCTTAGTCTCTCATTACCCTAGCAGACTTGGGCTCCCTGTGACTAAGCGACCTCTGCCTACTTGGGTAGTGGACTGTATTGCCCTTGCCTATGAGCGAGCTGGCCTCTCCCTTGAATACTGAATCACAGCACATTGCATGAGGATTATGGCCACATTGGTGGCTAGTGCCAGTGACGGCGGTTTGCAAGGCCGCATCGCCACATGGTCTTCAGTCCATACATTCGCAGCTGTCTACTGCCTTGATAGCGAGTTCTGCAGGGACAGTGCATTTAGCCAAGCAGGACTCCATAATAATCTTGGGGTTAGGCGACCCTTCTGTATTCAGGCTACCGGAGTGTCAGTGTCGCTGAACACTAGGGTCTTGCAGAGTGTCTCAGTGGGGACTCGCCTTCTGCACCTCAAGGCTACCCGATTGGTTGCTGTTGGTGCTGTCTTGGTTCAGTCCTCTGCAGCCTGGAGCTAGGGAGTCCCATATCTGAGGACTGACTTCCTGCTTGTTCCTGGAGAAAATGTAGTTATTGACCTGTTACAGGTGTTCTCCAGGGACCTCAGGAATCAGTCCTCAAAACCCTCCCTCCTCCCCTGGGGGTTGCCTCCCTACCTTGTTTTATTTTTTACTGCTGTCCTAGCTATGTCATGTGACTGAGCAAGATGGCACCCTTGGGCAGGAAGGGGGACCATGCATGCATGGTAGCATGTCCCAAAGGCTTTCTCTGAAAGCTGTGGAAATGCTCTGGGTGGGCTCTGTCGGCACTGACATCACCCATATGTGAGGACTGATTCCTGCCATCCCTGGAGAACACTTGTTACAGGCGAGTAACTATACTTTACTGGGCCCCTCAGATAGACTTGCACACCATGTCCCCCAGGGGATCCCTCACTTTGTTGCATTCCATCTCCTCCCCGCTGCAGTCTTATGAACCGTCCATTCCTCATGCCTAATGGCACAGTCAACATCGTTCGTCTAGTGGATGTTATAGAGGGGAAATGGTGGCCCCCCCCCCCACATAAATCTTAATGGTGCAGATGCCCCACAATGATATTACCTCTAGTATGGTCCCTGTTATATTTATGTACCAGTCCATATTAGGGTAGATTCCTGTCCACCAAACTATCAGAGCAAGTAATGTCGGTGCTTCACTTCACATCAGTTCTATCAAATACTTTGTTCTGAGCGCCCTGCTCTGCTGTTGATGGTGATTGTGATCCTTGTAACCCCTGCAAATATGTTTCTGCCTTCTCCACTGATTTGAAAATGTTTGTTCCATTATGTGATATCCTCATTCTTGCCGGTTAGAGTATGGCAAATTTAATTCCCGCATCCTTAAACTTCTGCATGTCCCCTGCTTAAGTGCTTCTCTTGGCACTTAGGGCTGTTGAGTAGTCTTGATAAATAGATATTCTCTGTCCTTCATGAATTATAGGCTATTTTCTCTAGCTGCCCTCGGGATCCGATCTTTCTGTACATAATTAAGAAATTTAGAAAGTACTATTTGTGGCAGGCAGTCAGACACTTTGATAGGCCTTACACGGTGCGCTCTTTCAATTTTTAACAGGCTGGTCTCCGTTCCCAGCTTCAAGGATTGCGGCAACAGTCTCCAGCTATCCACGGAGTTCCAGGTCTTTAACCATCTCCATTACACCTATAAGTCTGAGATGATTTCTGCGACTGATTTTCTAGGTTGTCGAGTTTCGCCGTATTTATTTATTTAGCTGTGCCTATATACCCCTTTTCACCTGGTCAAAGCGGTATATAAGCCGTATGTTGAATCAGGAGCCTTGGCCCGCTCTGCAGATTCTTCCACATGTGCTATCCTGCTTTCCGCTTCATTCTGTTATCCACCACTTCCAGTGCATGTTGTAGTGAGTCCAACTTTCCAGTTACATTCTCAAATTACACTGTTAGGGCTTCCACCATCACTGTGGTGACTTTTGTAACCAAAGTTGTGCTTTGTGGGGAGTCTGCTGCGAAAAGTGTCTGCCATTTTGGCCTGTATATTAGAAATTTTGTCTAGCTGTAGACGGGCTAGTTTTAGTGGCCATAGCTCCTTCCCTCGCTGTTTAATCACTGCTACAGTAAGGTCTCTGTCTACTTGGTAGCCGGGGTATTTTTTCCCTTAATGCCCTTAGGGGGAGAGGCTGGAGAGATTAGGGCCTCGGAGCAAAACAGTCCATGTCTGCTTTCCTCAACAGATCATGTGATCTCTCCCTCTGCCTGCTTATTTGACAATGCTCCTTGGATGTCTCACCGCCGTTTGAAATTTAACATGGCTAAAATGGAGCTTCTTATTTTACCCCCTAAACCCACCTCCCTTCTTCCTCCTTTATCTCTGTGGATAAGACTTTACTACTCCTTGTTCCTTAGATCACAACCTTGGGGTTATCTTTGATTCCTCCCTCTTCTTCTCATTACACATCCAACTGATAGATAAAAACTGTCGTTTATTTCTTTGTAACATCAACAAAATTTGCCCTTCCTTTCTGAATACGCTATTAAGACACTTAATTCGTTAGTCTAGATTATTGCTACCACTTCCTTACTGGTCTCAGTCTGATTCATCTCTCTCCCCTTCAATTTGTTCAAAACTCGTCTGCACGACTAATCTTCCATCAGCCTCAATATGCTCATATTACTCCTCTTCTCAAGTTGCTTTGTAGCGGCAGAGCGCAAACAATCCAATAATACCAGGAGTCTGTTCAGAAGGTCCAAATCATTTATTTGTGCACAAGACTCAAGCAGAATCACTTTCAAAATGGCTGAGCAATGGCTGTTAGTAAAACAACAACTTTTATACTGTTCTTTTCCATTCTAAGCATAGGCAAATTTCTCATTGGTCCCGGTAACCCCTTCTATCCCATCTATTGGTCCCGGTACCACTACGTAGTCATCCAATGAGGACTTTGGTCTTGGCTCAACACCTGCTTGCCCCCCTTACAGTCCCCATTACAATGGACAGTTCTTAGACTCTTGATACAATTCTCCTCCAAGGTCACTTAGCTAACTAGAACATGTGGGAAAGCAGGGTACTGTAACCCTTCTCTCAGCAGAATTAATTAGTTCACAGAAGCTTCACACATCTTATCAGTACCAATTAAAGTTGTTGTTCCATCTTTTCTAAGTTTCGTTTCTGCTTAGCTATGCTTGGTTATGCTTAGTTAAGTTTCAATTCTATGGTAGCAGCATTCGGGGGGGGTTTTCACTCCTTCGGGCCTAACCACGAGCTTTACTTACAGGTCAAGCTGCTTAGGCCTGTCTGTTTAGTTGAGGCATCATGGATCATAGGCCTTCGCCTACCACAGCTTCACTGGCTCTCTATCCGTTTCCATATCCAATTCAGACTTCTCCTAATGACCTATATGTACACTCATTCTGCTGCTGCTCACTACTTTAGCTCTTAACTCTCCCTGCACCTTCCCCTGGGAACTCTGCTCTTCTGGCAGATCGCTTCTGTCTGTGCTCTTCTCTTCCATTGCCAACTCCAGACTTTTTCACTTTGTTGCTCCTTATTCCTGGAACAAACTACCTAAGTCAGTATGTTAGATTTCATCTCTGGCCGTTTTCAAAGCCAGAAAACTCACCTCTAAGGCTGCTTTTGGATCCTGATCAGCTTTCTCCTTTATTTTCTTACCATACCTCCTACATGTATTCTTGTCCTCAACTGTTGTATTGTCTGTAGATTGTAAGCTCTGAAGTGCAGGGACCCTTTTTTACATGTCTGTACAGAGCTGTGTATGCCTTGTAGTGCTATACAAATGATCAGTAAGTAGTAGAGAGGGATGTGGCTTTTGCACACATTGTACCCTTTGCATGCTATGCATTCTTCTCGCCACCCTCCAATCCCTCTCCCGCTATTCCTCCACCACCCTGTGATTGTTTCACTTCTCTGACCCTCTCCTCTTCAACTGCCGCCTTTGCCTTCCATTCCCCATTTCCACTCACCATTCGTTATTGATTAATACCTACTGTCTCTTTAAATTGATTTAGCTTTGCAGACACCGAAGCTCCTGGCTGATAGTGGCCTCTTTCTGCACTTCTGCCTGAGGGGGTTGGGATCCCCATGGGCAGACACACTTTTGCTGCCCTTGTGCTCTGAGTATCAGGTCTAATTTTTTTTGCTGTTGCCATGGTGACCAGGCACCTAGGGTTTGTCTCGAACCCTTACAATCCAAAGTAGAAGCACGTTATTGGGCAGACTGGATGGGTGTT
Source organism: Ichthyophis bannanicus (assembly GCA_033557465.1). Classification (NCBI taxonomy): domain Eukaryota; kingdom Metazoa; phylum Chordata; class Amphibia; order Gymnophiona; family Ichthyophiidae; genus Ichthyophis; species Ichthyophis bannanicus. The sequence goes on from CM066032.1 coordinate 242,487,509, forward strand.
GCTGGACTTCATCTGCCGTCATTTACTATGTGATGAAGGCGATTTTTAAGTTCTTCTAACCATTTTTACATATCAGTCTTGGTAAAAGTATTGTTCCCCTTTCTTACCTTCAACTTGGAGTCCATATTGGAATAGCAGCCCATTGCCATGTGGGCGCAGCCCTCCAAATTAGACCCCTTCTCATGTTCCTCATATGGCAATTTAAATGCCTCCAACTTTTGCATACCAAAATTTTGAGGTGATTGTACTGAACTTTTTTTCTTTTGGATAATAAATGCTGCTGTTTATCACAAAATTCACATTGTGTCTGGATGCTAGTGGAGCTCACCACTTAAGCAGCTATCTCCGTCAGGTGATGTCCCTTCACTCTAAGCGGGTTGCCTTTTGAAAAACATGATAGGTTGGTAGTGTGTTTGTAGAAATACTTTTCTTATGGAATTTTCTGTTAGCTGAACTGTTCACATTATATTGGACGCTATATAATTGCCCACCCTATTTGCAAGTAAAAGTATGTACATTAGTGTCATTCATGTGTATTTTAACCCCTTGTAAGGGGAAATGTTCTTTGGGGCTGTGTTGGAGGGGGATTTCGGATTACAATGCAGAGTTGTAGTCAGTAGGGAAGTATGCACACAAGTTGACAGGTGTAAATATGCACAGGTAATTTTCTTGAGACTTTCAAAGTGAAAGTATGTCTATTTTCGCTTTTAATAGCCAGCAAAGTTTAGAGTAAAAAAATGCATGCATACATCTCACCAACACACAGTTACAACATTTAACCCTGAAAGAGGAAGAATCTGATTTTATTAAATAGCATTTCCTTATCTTCACTCAAATCCAGTCCCGCACCTCTGGGTTGTGTACTTCTTCCAGCAGCCTTGAGACTGAGCATGCTGTCTTTTGATGACACCAGTGTACATATACTGCTGGCTCCACCCACCAGCCCCAGTATGCCCAGTCTCCAAGCAGCTGGAGAAGGTGGTAAGCCCCAGGGTGTTGGACTCACTGAATGGATAGATCAAGATTTTAGTGTTTCTTTATTTTTCTTTAATTCCTGTGCTGGCAGGTTTCTTTCCTTTGGTTGGTTTTTCGTTAGTTTACTACAAAAAAAAAAAGTGCAAGTCCAGGAGAACAGGAAGCTATTGGAGGATATCCCCCCCCCCAGGTGTTCAGGGGGGCATTCGTTTTTTCTTGGACCTCGGGTGGCTCCCGAACCCGTAATTGAGCGAGGAATCGCCACTCAGACACCGCCGGGTCAGCAGGTAACTCCTGGGCAGTCCCCTTAGCAATGAATCTGGTGCATGACAGCTGAGCATGGAGTGAAGGAGAGCAATGAGCTGTGTTGCCCTGAAGCTCGGAACGTGTTCAGCGGGGGAGGTAAGCAGTGCTGTAATGGCTGGGCTAAGTCCTTCTGGGAGCTGGGCAGTGGGGCGGTGCATTGACGGGTCTGGAAAATCGCTGGACTGGTGCGCGGCCTATACCTTGTGGCGTGAGGAGAGCAGCAGTGCGGGAAAAAATAGCACCCTTTTTTTTTTTTTTTTTCTTTGCAGTGGTCTGGCGCGTTAGACATCTCCTGTGCTGATTTTCTCCCCAATAAGGCTTGCATATGGGGGGGGGGGGGGGGGGGAAACGAGAGACATTTATCCGCACTTCCCTCTGCTGGTGAGTAAAGTATGGAAACGGGACCCGGGGGTTATTTCATTCAAACCCATTTAAATTATCTTTACCCAAGTTTAGTTCCTGTTTTCATTTCCTTTATTTAATTTCAGTCCTCCAGTTTAGTCCTCCACCTCTTGGTTGTGCACCACCTCCTGCAGCTTGGAGACTGGGCATGTCACAAAAAAGTGACCTCACTGGATATAGCCTGCTGCTCTCTCTCATCAACCCCAGTGTGTCCAGTCTCCATGCAGCAGGACGACGCGGTGACTTGAAGGTTGATAAGGAATAGTCAGATTAGGTTCTAGTTCAGCGATGGCGAACCTATGGCATGCGTGCCAGCTGTGGCACGCGAAGGCCTTGCAGCTGGCACGCGGGAAGGTCCGCAATTAGGTTTTTTTTTTTTTCAATTTTACTTGTCTGCTGCCGCTGTCGGGGCCGCCGCGGCAAAATCGAGCATGCCGCGGGGCCCCCCTGTACCCGGCAGAGCCTGCCCTCCCCGTAGCAGCTCTCTCTTTGGCAGCTCTCTCTTTGGAGCTGCAGTCAGACGCGCCGGCTTGCAGAGCGCGAAGGGAAGAGTTTCCCTTTCGCGACTCTGTTAAGCCCGCGGGGGCTGATGGGAACTTCCCATCAGCCCCCGCGGGTTTAACAGAGCAGCGAGGGAGAAACTCTTCCCTCGCGCTCTGCAAGCCGGCGCGTCTGACTGCAGCTCCAAAGAGAGAGCTGCTACGGGGAGGGCAGGCTCTGCCGGATACAGGGGGGGCCCTGCGGCACGCTCGATTCTGCCGCGGCGGCCCCGACAGCGGCAACAGACAGGTTTTCTTTTTTTTTTAATTTTCCCTGGGCTGGGGGGGTTAGGAGTGGTGATGGGCTGGGCTGGGCTGGGCTGGGGGGGGTTAGGAGTGGTGATGTGATGGGCTGGGCTGGGCTGGGGGGGGGTTAGGAGTGGTGATGGGCTGGGCTGGGCTGGGCTGGGGGGGTTAGGAGTGGTGATGGGCTGGGCTGGGCTGGGGGGGTTAGGAGTGGTGATGGGCGGGGCTGGGGCTTTTAGAATTGTTGTTGTGCTGGGCTGGGGGGGGTTAGGAGTAGGGTTGGGGTTGGCTGGGGGGGGTGTTAGGAGTAGAGCTGGGCTGGGGGGATTTAGGAGTGGTGATGGGCACTGGGCTGGGGGGGGTAGGAGTGGTGATGGACACTGGGCTGGCTGGGGGGGGTTAGGAGTGGTGATGGGCACTGGGCTGGCTGGGGGGGTTAGGAGTGGTGATGGGCGCTGGGCTGGGGGGGTTAGGAGTGGTGATGTGCGCTGGGGGGGCTTAAACTAAAAATTGGGTGATGTGGTATTAGGACTGGAAATGGGCTGGTGGGATTAGGACTGGAAGTGGGTTGATGGGGGGGTTAGGACTGGTAATGGGCTATGGGGGGGCTTAAACTGAAAATTGGGTGATGGGGGATTAGGACTGGGAGTGGGCTGATGGGGAGGTTAGGACTGGTAATGGGCTATGGGGGGGCTTAAACTGAAAATTGGGTGATGGGGGATTAGGACTGGAAATGGGCTGGTGGGATTAGGACTGGGAGTGGGCTATGGGGGGCTAGGACTGGTAATGGGTTGGGGTTGCTAGGACTGGAAATGGGCTGAGTGGGAGGGGGCTTGAACTGCAAATAGCTGTTGGGGATGGGGCTTGGAATGGAAATGGGCTGAGGGGAAGTGGGGGGCTTGAACTGCAAATAGCTGATGGGGACGGGGCTTGGAATGGAAATGGGCTGAGGGGAAGTGGGGGGCTTGAACTGCAAATAGATAATGGGGAGGGGGACTTGGAATGGAAATGGGCTGAGTGGAAGGGGGCTTGAACTGCAAATAACTGATGGGAAGGGGGGCTTGGAATGGGCTCTTAGGGGAGGGAGCTAGGACAGGAACTGGGCTGATGGATGGGCTAGGATAGAACTGAGAATTGGGTGTTGGGGGAGCTAAGATTGGAAATGGGCTGTGGTGGGGGCTTGGATTGAAATGGACTCATGGAGGGGCTAGAACTGGAGGTAGGCTCATGGGGGGCTTGGATTAGAAATGGGCTGAGTGGAGGGGAGCTAGGATTTAACATGGGCTGATGGTGGGGCTAGGAAAGGACTAGAAATGGGCTGATGGGAGGCTGGTATTGGAAATGAGCTGATGAAGGGACTCGGATAGGACTGGAAATGGATGGGGGAGCTAGGACTGGAAATGGACTGATGAGGGGACTAGAAGGGAGCGAATACTGGGTGGGGCTGGAACTAAAAGGGAGCTGATGTTGGGGGAGATTAGAAGGGGATGGGGCTGGGAGAATGAAATGGAGAGGGGAAAAATATTTTGTGTGAGGGAAGAAAAATGTACAATTGGCCGGGTATTGGGAGAGTAAGTGGGGATTGAGGATGGAGGGGTAAAATTTGAGTGGATGAAATAGGAATGAGGAAAGAGCAAAAGGAGAAAGATTAGTATGTTAAAGCGGATGTAGAGAGAGAGAATGGAAAAAAAAAAACTAGAAGAGAGAAGAAAGGACAAATGGACAGCAGATGATGGAGAGTTAGCAGAAAACATGAAGAAACCAGAAGAAAGTGGCTGGAGCAATTGCAACTGTGTAACTGAGCTGAGGTATTCTGTTTATGTAATTCCTTTTTGACATTGCCACTTGTTCTCTTTCCCCAGTAGGTCATGTATTGTTGTTCTCTGAAATGTATTGGTTTAATATTTGCAGTGTTGCCTTTTGATAGGTATGGTATGGTGCTTTGTGACTCCTGGTAGTGCTGTTAGGATACGGCGGGTTTGCTATTTGTTCTAAATGGGCAGTGTTTGTAGTAGTTCCTAATGTGCCTGGCGGTTGGCACTGGATTATAGTAATGTAGAAATCTTTTAGTCTGTCTTTATCCATACACTCATTAAGAGACATGTTTACTAAAAGTTAGTGTATGTTAGCATTATGCAAATATTTATGCAAATTGACGTGCTGGCACTTTGAGGAAATTCTTTGGTTTTGTGCGGCAGTTTGGGCACTCGGGCTCAAAAAGGTTAGCCATCACTGTTCTAGTTGTTTTGTATTGGTTTTGAGGAGCCTGTACCTTTAATTAAAAGAAAGGTCTTAGAAGAAAAAGATGCCGTAGGAGCAGTGCTGCCTCTTGTGCCTGGCCCTGCTTCCCCCTGCTTGCTTGTTTTTTTGATTTTCTGCTCTTTCCTTCTCCCAGCGGCAATCTCTCCCCCCGATCTATACCGGGGAGAGCTCGTCAGCACAGTCAGTCAGCTGGGGTTCTGGCGGCATGGGGCTGCCGTGTTCCTGTGTCAGCACTGCAGTTTCAGAGCCGCAATTTGCCTGTCAGTTCCCCGCTTGCAAGCGGAGTGGGGCCGTGTGGTTTAAAGAGCCGCAGGGCCGGAAAACTCAAGCTCTTGGCGGCGTCCAGTAAGTGGGGGCACAAGAGCCGTTTTGGGTGCGGGGAAGTCGGCGCAGACCGCCGTGCAGGCTCTGGCGTTTTTGGCGCCCTTTTTTACCTGCCTTTCTCTCAGACGGCGGCGGCCATTTTAACAGCGTGTCGGTTCTGCTGCAGGCAGGCAGCTGCATGCCGCGCGGCTCGGAGCCGTTACCATACAGGAATTTTCACCTTATGCTGTTTTCTTTTGTTATTTTCAGGGCCCTGCTGTTTCCTTGGGGGTTTTTATAGCAGGTTTTTCTTTGGTTTGTAAGGGGGCAGTTCTTACTCAGTTTGGATTGTTATTTAAAAAAAAAATTGAGGAAGGAGAAAATAATAATCATATTTTGAGCATACTTTGGTTTGGAAAAAAAAAAAAGGGAAAAGGAGTTGTGAGGGCATAGATGGCCTCTCGCCCTCAATGTGTGGTGTGCAATACCCGTAGAGGGGCTATCGCTGACTCCGGCATTTGTCGGGGCTGTACACAGGTATCTACCAGTGTGGAGCAGCAAATGGAGGTTAAGGTAGGTCAGGAGAGTCAAGAGCCCTTAGCTGTGCCGGATGTGGAGGAGATGCAGTTTCTCGCGCCAGCGGCAGGGGCCGAGGCGGCCGCTGGGCTGACAGGGGGTCCGGTACCAGCAGGGCCGCAGACCAGAGATTTCTGTCCTGACTGTATTAATTATGCATCAGGTGTTCTGTTTGCGGCGGCAAGGGAAGATGCCGGCAGGTCTGTCGCCATCTGTGGCACCGCAACAGTCCGGGCCGGCTGAGCCGAGTGCTAGTTCATCGTGACCGCCAAAATGAGCAAGGACTCGGGCTCCCTCAATTTCTGAGTTGGAGGGACAAGAGTCTGAGGAGTATGACGTTGACCTGAAAGGTGCGGTTGAAGAGTTGGAGGAAGGAGAGATCCCCGAGCCAGAGGATGAGGCGAAGATTATTCGGGTATTCCGAAGGGAGGAGTTGACAGCGCTTATCACAGAGTCCCTTCAGACACTTAAGCTCGCCACAGAACAGCCGGTGGAGGACGACAATGGCGAAGACCTGATTTATTCAGGCAGTTCGTCAAACGCAGATAGTGTTTCCTGTCCACAAGGTAGTTGACAGAATGATACAGGATGAGTGGGATCAACCGGAGGCTGGGCTCCAGGGGGTTTGTATTATGAATGGGCGATTTTCGTTAGAGGATAAAGACAAGGAGCGGTTACGATTTCCGTGGGTTGATGCAGCGGTGCTGGCGGTGAACAAGACAACGATTCCGGTAGAAGGCAGTTCGGCTTTGAAGGATGCACAAGATAAAGTTAGATGGTTTGCTGAAGCAATCCTTTGAGGCCAACGCGGTGTCCTTGCAAGCCTCCATTTGTGGAGCGTGGGTGGCACGGGCTTGTCTTCTGTGGTCGCAGCGTTTAACACAGTCTAATCAGAGTAAGAGGGTCTGAGAGAGCTGGACTGCCTGGAGTCTGGGACGGCTTACTTATCAGATGTTCATTATGACTTGATTAGAGCCCTGGCTAATAGCATGACATCGCTGGTGGTCGCTCGTAGATCGGTTGTGGAATTGGGCGGCAGATGGGTCTTCCAAGGCACGGCTCGGTAAGCTCCCTTTCAAAGGAAAGTTGTTCGAAGAGGATCTAGATAAGTTGGTGAAGGATTTAGGGAGTCTAAAGGTGGCCGGTTGCCAGAGGATAAACCCAAACAGGGGAAGTCTGGGTCCTTCGTTCAGGGTTCCTTTAGAGATTTTCAGAGATTTCGGACTTCGCGCTTGGGCGGATTCCAAAGAGGAAGATTTGCTACCCGAACCCAGGGGTTTCAAGGGTTTCGCGGAGCAGGTAGGGGTTTCATGGCGGCAGCCTCTACAGCCAGTCACAAGCTGCAGTGATGTAAGAGGGGTCCCGGCAGGAGGTTTACCGATAGGCGGGTGACTTCGGAGTTTTCTTCCTGCCTGGGCCCAAATAATGACCGACCAGTGGGTGTTAGAGATCATCCGGGAAGGCTATGCGCTGGAGTTCGCGCGGTCCATGCTGTATTCTTTTGTATAGTCCACCCTGCAGGGGGCAGCAAAAAGAGCAGGCAGTCCGTTGCACGCTGGATCGGCTGGTGCACTTGGGTGCGGTCGTTCCGGTGCCCAAAGTCGATTACGGCAAGGGTCGATACTCAATTTATTTCATGGTTCCAAAGAAAGACGGGTCGCTTCATCTGTTTTTAGATTTAAAAGGGGTGAACCACTGTTTTCGGGTACCGCATTTCAGGATGGAAACGTTGCAGTCCATCATTGTAGCGGTTCGCCGGGGAGAGTACTTGACATCTCTTGATCTCATGGAGGCCTGTTTACACGTTCCGTTCAGAGCGGGTCATCAAAAGTTTCTCCGTTTTGCTCTGCCGTGGGGTCACTATCAGTTTCAGGCATTACCCTTCGGCCTTACGACGGCGCCGCGGACTTTCACCAAGAATCATGGTGGTGGTGGTGGCAGCGGTGGCGTTGCGAAAGGAAGGTATTCTGGTGCATCCCTATCTCGATGATTGGTTGATTCGGGCAAAGTCCAGAGCCGAGAGCGTGCAAGTTACGGACAAGGTGGTGAGGTTCTTGGAGAAGCTCAGTTGGGAAGTCAATGCGAGCAAGAGTCATCTGATGCCGTCCCAGAGCCTCGAGTACCTAGGGGTTCTATTCGACACTCGGAGGGGAACGGTGTGTCTGCCCGATCGGAGGGTCCAAGCCTACAGAATGTGGTTTGGCAGTTCAGGAATACTATGGGTGCATCGGCCTGGCATTATCTCTGTATATTGGGTGTGATGGCAGCGTCCTTGGAGGTGGTGCCTTGGGCCAGGGCTCATATGAGGCCGCTGCAGTGGTTGTTACTGCACCGCTGGTCTCACCAAGCCGACCCGCTGAGCAGGTGTCTGTCTTGCCCTCTCGGGGTTTGACGGGCGTTGGAGTGGTGGCTACGTCCGGGATCATTAAAGACCGGGATGCCCCTGGAACAGCCAGATTGGTTACCGTTGTTGACGGATGCAAGCCTCACAGGATGGGGAGCGCATTGTGGGAAGCTCTTCACGCAAGGTCTGTGGTCAGCTCAGGAGAGTGCATGGTCAATCAATAGGTTGGAACTCAGAGTGGTAGCGTTAGCATTGCGAGCGTTCAAGAGCACGGTGCGGGGTTGAGTGGTAAGGGTTCTATCGGACAACTCCGCGACAGTGGCTTACATCAATCGACAAGGTGGTACACTAAGTACGGCCATGGAAAAAGAGGCAGAGGAACTCTTTGCTTGGGTCGAGCTTCGGCTGACTGCTATTTCAGCGGCACACATTGCCGGGAAGGACAATGTGACAGTGGATTTTCTCAGCAGAGTCCAGGTGGATGCCGGCGAATGGGAGTTGCATCCGCAGGTCTTTGCGCAAGAGTTGCACAGTTGGGGGTCGCCAATCATGGATCTCATGGCGACCTTTCACTCAGCAAAAGCCAGTCTGTTCTTCAGCAGACATCAGGAATGGATGTAGGGGATCGATGCCTTGCTGCAATGATGGCCGGCGTCGGGTCTCCTCTGTTTTCCCTCCGTGGGCCCTCTTAGGTCGGGTAGTTCAGCGGATCGAGGCTCACCCGGGAAGGGTGTTAGTGGCTCCGGACTGGCCACGGCGTCCATGGTACACCAATCTCATGCGTCTCCTCGACAGGGATCCCTGGAGATTACCGACGTCAGACAACCTTCTACACCAGGGGCCGCTATGGATGCCCCAAGTGGATTGGTTCTTGCTTACGGTTTGGCCATTGAGAGAGTGCTTTTAAAGAAAAGAGGTTATTCAGGAGCAGTTATTGCAACCTTGCGTAAGGCTCGGAAGTCGTCTACGTCCCTGACGTATGTTCGCATTCGGCGCATTTTTGAGGATTGGTGTTCCAGAAGGCAGGTACGCGCGATGACTGCGTCTGTGGCGGTGATTTTGAATTTTCTGCAGGACGGTTTTGAGAAGGGGCTAGCGGCCCGTTCCTTGAGAGTGCAATTGGCCACACTGGCTTGTTAGAGGCAAGGTGCAAGGACTGGCTTTAGGGGTCCATGCTGATGTGTTGCATTTTCTTAGGGCGGTGACGAGGTTACGTCCGTCGCGTAGGATTGTGGTGCCGCCGTGGGATCTCAACTTGGTTTTGGCAGCCCTGGCTAAGGAGCCTTTTGAGCCCTTGCAGCAAGCGTCCATAATGAATTTAACCTTAAACTGTGTTTTTGGTGGCCATTTCCTCAGCTAGACAAATTTCTGAGTTACAGGCGTTGTCGTGTAGAGAACAGTTTCTGTCATTTTCTAAGGAGAAGGTGGTACTCCGTACGGTTCCTTCTTTTTTGCCCAAAGTGGTATCTCCGTTTCATGTGAACCAGCCGGTGTGTCTTCCGGTGCTGGGCTCCATAGACTGTGTCGAGTTGGACCGTGGGTTGCATCGTTTGGATTTGAAGCGGGTGTTGCGTCAGTATTTGAAGGTCTTAGAGGCGTTTTGCAAATCCGACCGCTTGTTTGTCCTGTTCAGAGGAGTCCGTAAGGGGGAGGTGGCAGCAAAAGCCTCCATCTCTCGGTGGATTAGAGAGGCGATTGCTTCAGCTTATCTTTTGTCGGGGTGGCAGGTGCCAACTGGGTTTTGAGCTCATTCTACTAGAGCACAGGCAGCCTCATGGACGGAACACAGTTAATATCGCCTGTGGAAATTTGTAGGGCAGCTACTTGGGCCTCTCTTCATACGTTCAGTAAACACTACCACCTGGATGTCTTGGCAGCAAGCAATGTTGCATTTGGGGCGGCGGTGTTGCAGGCCGGCTGGAAGGGTCCCTCCTGATGAGTACTGCTCTGTTGCATCCCAGAGGTGGAGGACTAAACTGGAGGACCGATAAGGAAATGGTAATTACTTACCCGGTAATTTTTCTTGCTTGAGGGATGACAGTTTAGTCCTCGTTCCCACCCGGGGTAGTATAGAGCTAAGCAGAGGGAGGGTCAGCCAGCCGAAGGAGATTACCGGTAGGTAGATCATTTGTTCATATTCATTGTCTCTACTGTCCTTTTTGATCTATATTTAGTTACAGGCGGAAGGCGAGGGCACCAGAGGGAAAGCCTACCTTCCGAGGCAAAAAACCCAAAAAACGGTTTGGGATATAAAGTATTTGGTTATTCGTTCATTGAGAATGTTTGTTTAGTTACTTATTTGTTGCTCCTTTAAGTGTGCTTTGTCAATAGTTCACTGGGGTTGATGAGAGAGAGCAGCAGGCTATATCCAGTGAGGTCACTTTTTTGTGACATGCCCAGTCTCCAAGCTGCAGGAGGAGGTGCACAACCCAGAGGTGGAGGACTAAATTGTCGTCCCTCAAGGAAGAATAATTACCAGGTAAGTGTAATTACCATTTTACCATTTAATTCATTTAATTTCGTGGATTCATTTGAGAGAGTGATTTGGTGGTTGGAGTGACAGCCTGGCATCCCAGAGATTGGGGTTTGATTCCCACTTCGGGACATAGGGAGTCCTTTTCGGGAAGATAGTCTGCAATGCATCCTGCAATGCTGGCAGTGGTTCTAGGCTGCACATAGTGGAGCAGGTGCTCAACACCCAGTCAAGGCAGGAAGCTCCCTCTCTGTCTTGGGAGCTCCAAGACTCGAGTTAGTGTATCATCAATTAAGCCGGCTTCTGGAACCTCGGCTACTCCCGGCCCTTCTATGGCTCAGAACCTGGGAGATGGGCTCCCGGGGGAGTTTTTTTTTTTTTTTGCTGGAATTTGTCCTCCTGTGCAGGGTGTTGGGTCTGCGCTGGCAAGGGGGGGGGGGCACTGCTCCCCAGTGTCAGAATGTGGAACTAAATGAATGGCACACACGTAAGAGTGAGATGGAGGTGATTACTCCTAAGAGGGCTAGGCCCTCAGGGGAGTGGCATGAACAGTCTCCATTGTCGGAGGGGCAGGCAGGGGAAGATCCGGACCTGGAGCTAGATGTGCGAGGTGCAGAATTGGAAGGAGGAGAGATCCTAGAGCAGGAGGGCCTGTCACGGATTGTAAAGGGGTTCCAGTGAGAAGTCTTGCCATCGCTCTTCGGTGAGTCCTTGAAGGCCCTTAATATGCCCACTAGCCTACCGGCAGATGAAGAGAAGCTGGAAGACCCGCTGCTTCAGGTGGTACGGAAGGTGCAATAGGTTTTCCCGGTGCATAGAGTGTTCAGAGATGATCCAAAGTGAGGCGGGTCAGCCAGAAGGGGCCTTAAATGGGTGCGTGCCATGATGCGTCTATACCTGCTACCGGATCAAGAGCTTGAACCACTCCGGTGGCCAAGGGTGCATGTGACAGTAGCAGCAGTCATTAAAAAGACAACGATCCCAGTGGAAGGCATGCAGCCCTCAAGAATAGCCAGACACCTTGTTAAAGCAGGCCTTTCATATCAATGCCCTCTTACTGCAGGCTTCCATCTGGGGGACCTGGGTAGCTGGAGCCTGCCTCCATTAATCGTAACGACTTCAACTACAGGGAGAGCTGCTGATGGATCTGTCGGGGGAGGCAGCCATATTGGAATCAGGGGCGGCCTACCTGGTCGTCAAACACTATGGTCATGTTAGAGGACTTTCTAAGAGCATGACCTGAGAGGGGTGGCTCGATGCTGCCTGTGGCTTCAAAACTGGCTGGCGGACAGTTCCTCCAATTTATGCCTTAGCAAGTTCCCCTTTATAGGGAAGCTTCTGTTTGAGAAGCTGGTCAAGTTGGTCAAGAACTTGGGCGAATCCAAGGGGTGTCACCTTCCTGAGGATAAGCAGAAGCAGAGCTGCTATTCGGATGCGCCTAGAGGACAGGGGTGGAACTTTAAGTGTTTTTGGGTATCCCGCTTTACTCCTTACCAGAGAAGCAGAGTCCTCTTTAGGGGGGAGGGGTTTTGGCACCGCTTCGGCCTCCAGGCCCAAGAAAGTGGAATGAAGCGAGGGGGGCCTGGGTGGGGGTGCAACCTGTATAAGGCTGGTTGCGGGATTATACCACACTTGGGTCCAGATCACAGCAGACCGATGTGTCCTGGAGCTCATCTGGGGCGTTTATGCCCTAGAGTGGGCTTGTCCAGTAGGTCACTCCTCTGTAAAGCCTCACTGCAAGGCACTGGGGGTAGTAAACACCCTGATGGCTCCTACAGTTAAAGCCATGGTGCCAGTTCCCGGAGACCAGTATGGTTGCGATTGGTCCTCCATTTATTACAGGGTACCCAAAATGGGAGGTCCCTTTCACCCGATTCTTGATCTCGAGGGGGTGAGCTGTTGTCGGTGGGTATCACAATTTCACTTGGAAACGTGGTGATCTGTCATAGAAGTGAGAAGTGCCAAGTTTCTGATGTTGGTTGATCTCAAGGAGGAGTGTCTGCACATTCCCATCTACTCGGAATGTCAGCACTTTCTCCGCTTCACAGTGCCGGGGCATTTCCATTTTTGGGATTTGGCCATTGGGTCTGACAATGGCTCCTCATACCTTCACCAAGGACTTGTTGGTGATAGTGGCGATGCTCCACAAGGAAGGAGCTCTTGTGCACCTGTACCTCGACGACTGGCTAATCATGGTGAAGCCCAAGCACGAGAGCAAAAGGGCAAAGGAGCGAATGGTGAACTTGCTCCAAGGTCCCGGTGGGTGTTCAGTGACGTCAAGAGTCATTCGGTTCTGTACCAGGAGCTGGATTATTTGGGCGCGCACTTCGATACTTGTGTATGGAAGGTGTTCTTCTGGAGCAGGGGCCGCGAGGGCTGCGGTGCTTGGTGAGTCAGTTTCTGAGAAGGTCAGCGCCGTTGGCCTGGTTATATCTGCAGGTTCTCGGGACAAGGGCAGCTTTGCTCAGCCTGGTTCGGGGAGCAAGAGCGCACATGCGGCTGTTGCAGAGAGCACTGCTCCATCAGATGTCCCAGCAGATGCAGCCTTGGTCCAGGAGGCCCTGATATCCGCAAGTGTCCAAATGAGCTCGAAGGGGTGGCTGTGGCAGAGTACCTGGTAAGGACATGCCCCTCGAGTCACCGAGGTGGATCCTGCTGATGACCGATGTCAGTCTGCCTGATGGGGAGGGGGGGTCTTTATGGAAATTGCTGGGCTCTGGAAAATGAAGCCTGCAAGAGGCCCTTTGGTCAGGCATCAGGCTAGAAATGCGGACAGTGGCCTTGTCCCTATGGGGCTTCTGGACATGGTTGCAGTGGAAAGTGGCCCGGGTCCTCGCAGACAAAGCGACCGCAGAAGCCTACATCAACCTCCAGAGAGGTACAGGCAACGTAGCCTTGGAAGAAGAGACCGCACTACTGTTCGACTGGACGGAAAGTCAGCTCTGCGAGTTATCGGTAGTGCACGTAGCAAGAATAGACAAAATGACGATGGACTATCTAAGCCGAGTGCACGTGCACCCCAGTGTGTGGGATTTCAACCTGGAAGTGTGCAAGCTGGTGGGGCGCCAGTGGGCCACGCCGGTTATGGACCTAATGGCAACATTGGAGTTGGCCAAGGCATGCCGCTTTTTCAGTAGGAAATGAGAGGCTGTCAGAGGACCTGGAGGCTCTTGTGCTAAAGTGGTGCAAGTGCTAAAGTGGTAGCTCTTGTGCTAAAGTGGTCTCTATATGTTTCTCCGTGGGCATTCATAGGCTGGGCCATGCAGCAAATAGAGGCTCTTCGGGGGTGCGTCATTCTAATCCTCTTTAATTAGCTAAGGCACCTATGGTATGTTGTCCTGGTGAGGCTTCTGGTGAACCGGCTGTGGCGGCTTTTGGCTCGGAGGATCTCCTGGTGCAGGGGCTGGTGCACATGCCTCAGATGGCTTGATCCTCGCTTATGGCTGGACTCTCGAAAGGGCAAGACTTAGGATCGGGCCCAGTAATATGGAAATGGGTTATAGGGCTAACATATGGAAAGCAGTGTGTATAAATGCTCGTAGCATGGGAAATAAGATCCCTGATGTTGAAGCTTTGGTGGGAGTGGCCGACTTTGGATTTAGTGGCAGTTACAGAAACATGGTTCACAGAAAACCATAACTGGGATGTAACTATACCTGACTATACTTTATTCAGAAAGGACAGGGTAGGAAGAAGGGGAGGAGGAGTGGTACTATATGTAAAAAATACTATTAAAGCTTTGGAATTACAGAGCTTAAAAGGAAGAGAGGAGGCATTGTGGGTTAAACTAGAAAGAGGGAAAGAGAAATCTATTTGCATTGGCGTGATATACAGACCTCCCTCACAAGAGGAAGAGGTGGACAGAGCTAATTGAAGACATACGTAGCATTGCTAGGAAAGGGGAAGTGCTACTGATAGGGGATTTCAATATGCCAGATGTTTGGCACATTCCTGCTGCAGTATCATCTAGAAGTAAGGAGATCCTGGATTCTCTACAGGGAGAACTATTCAGGCAATTGGTAACAGACCCCACACGTGAAGGTGCCATACTGGACTTGGTGCTTACCAATGGTGAAAGTGTTATAGTGGGAGACCATTTTGCATCCAGTGATCACCAGATGGTGTGGTTCGGTATTAGGACTAGGGCTGTTAGAATCCATTCAAAGGTGTGAGGGTCTTAGACTTTAGGAAGACTAACTTTGCCAAGATGGGCCTATACCTCAGGGAGGAGTTAGCGGGATGGGAACAGCTGGGGGATGTAGAAAAACAGTGGGCAAAACTGAAAGGGGATATTTTAAGGGCAACCAACCTTTTTGTTAAAATGGTAAATAAAGGTAAAAGGAAAAGGAGACCGCTATGGCTTTCGAAAGAAGTAGCTGAAAAGGTGAAGAAAAAGAGGGAGGCCTTCATGAAATACAAGAGATCACAGAGAGAGGAAGACAGGCATCTATATTTGGAAAGACTTAAAGAAGCTAGCAAAGTAGTCAGGAAAGCAAAGATTCAAAAAGAGGAGGAAATAACCAATACAGTAAAATGAGGGGATAAGACATTTTTTCAGATCTATCAGGTGTTCTGGTATACCCACGTTTCTTAGTGTGGCCCAGGGTTTCTCATGGTTTATATAGTCAAAAACCTTGCTGTAATCAATAAAACACATATAGATATCCTTTTGGTATTCTTTCCTTTTGAAGGATCCATCTCGCATCCGCGATGATATCTCTTGTTCCTCGCCCTTTCCTGAACCCTGTTTACACTTCAGGCAGTTCTCGTTCCTGGTATAGTTGTAGTCTCTTCTGAATGATCTTGAGTAGAATCTTGCTGGCATGTGTGATAAGAGCGATTGTGCGATAACTTCCACAGTCCATTGGGTCACCTTTCCTTCAGTATTGGTATAAACACAGATCTTTTCCAGTCAGTTGGCCATGAATTTGTCTTCCAAATTTCCTAATGTGGGTTAATATGCTCAACATTCACCAAAAGAAACCCTGAACCTTCATTATAATTATATTAAACTGTGATATTTCTATTTCTTACTAAGGAAGGTCTCAGACTATTGACAGCACTTTAGCTTGGACGTAATTTAAGTCCTAATGCTGTGCTTATTGGCATCAACGACCTTCAGAGGTGACATTAACTAATTTTCATATAACAAGAGGAACTCTTCTGGGTAGAAACCATTAGACTTCAAAACGAGTACTTAGCTTCTCTTATCGTGGGCTTCTTTGAGTTACTCTCTTGCACACTTTCGTGAATCCCTTGAATTCCAAATTTCCTGGCAGAGCCTTGTAAGTATGGTAACAGCTGCATCAGATTGCTGTAATACTTCAATGGGAGTGCCATCATTGCCTGATGCTTTGTTCTTTGATAAGGCTTTCAATGCTGCTTCGACTTTCATCACCAGTGGTTCCGGATCATAAAGTACAGGTTGAAATGGCTGTTAGTCCATTTGATCTGTATGATATAATGACTCTGTATATTCTTTCCACCTTTTCTTGATCATCTCGGCATCATGCAACATGGATCATTGAGCATCCTGTAGCATCCCAATTCTAAGCTGGAATTTTTTTTTTTTTTTTTTTTAAACTCTGGTAGCTTTAGAAAAGCCAATCTTGTTCTTCCTCTAATAGTTTTTGATTCTATTTTCTTGCATGCATTATTGTAGTACTTCTTGTCATGTCTTCCTGCACGTTGGAAATCCGAGTTCTGTGATTGCCTCTTTCTCCTCTGGCTTTAGATTCTCTGCCTTTCTGGACAATTTTCAGTTTTTTCAGACATCCATTTTGGACATTTTTTGCTTTTTCTCCTTATGTAGAGTCTTTTCTCTTTTTCTTCCAGCACAACCTTCTTGATGTCATCCCATAAGTCTTCTGGAACTCTGTCATTTGTATCTAAAGCAACAAATCAATTTTGCAGGCAGACTTTAAATTCCTGTAGTATATTCTCAAGGTCATATTTTGCTAGATTCCTGAGTGGCTTGCTCTTTTTCAACTTTAGCTTGAGTTTGCATACAAGTGGTTGAAGATCTGTACCATAGTCAGCTAGCTCCAGGTTTTGTCTTTGTTGATATCAAGCTTTTCCATTGTTTTCCACAGATATAGTCAACTTGATTTCTGTACAATCCACATGTACAGTCAATGCTTGTGTGGCTGGAAGAAGGTGTTTGAGATTGGTCTTGCAGAATTCTATCAATGATCTATTCATCTTTCTCCAACTTCATTTCTATTGCCGTCCATATTTTCCAACCACTCTGCCGCCGCCTTTGTTGCCAACTTTTGCGTTCCAGTCACCCATGACTATCAAGATATCCTGTTTGCATGTTCTATCAATTCAGCTTGTTCTTGTTCTTCATAGAACTCAACATCTTCCTCTTCTGCAACTGTTGTTGGGGCATATACCTAAATTATAGTTGTGTTGATGGTCTTTCCTCGTAGACTAATAGAAATTAAGATTTCACTGACTGCATTGTATTTCATTACAGTTCTTGCAAGTTTCTTCTTAATTATAAATGCAACACCATTTCTTCTGTCTTTCATTTCCAGCATAGTGGACCATATGATCATCAGATGCAAAGTGCCCAAAGCCAGTCCATTTCAGTTCAGTGACACCCAACAGATCGAGGTGTACATGTTCAATTTCATTCTTGATCACCTCCAACTTCCCTTGGTTCATGCTTCATATATTCCATGTCCCAATATGTAAGACATCTTTGCAACTTCTGACTCTCATGTCATGCGCAGCTACATCAGCAGATCCAACCACATCATAAATGCTGGTTTTACTCTGAGAGGTCTTCAGCTCATTCCCAGTAGCCATTTGAGTTCCTTCCAACCTAGGATCTCATCTTTGTTTTGTGACTGTCCATTGGGTTTTCATGTCAAGATACAGAAGTAGATTTGCCAGGCCTTTCTTCCGCGTAGTTAATTCCATTGGTGTTGTGTATCTCCAGGAAGAAGCAGAAAGATAGTCTTCACATATGGGTGACGACGGTACCAACGAAGCCCTCGCGGGAATGCTCCCCAGCATCCAATAGGAAAGCCTTTGGACGCATACCACTGCGCCTGCGTGGCTACCTTCCTGCCTTCCTAACTCTCCCACCTCAGGTCTTCATTTTCTGCGGAGCCTGCAGGAAGCAAATCCTGTCACCGCAGAAAATTCTTTTGTTCCATTTTTGTGGTCCGCATCTGCCTTCCCGTTAATGCTGGAAGAGTCTCTCATTGTTCTCTGATTCTTCTTTTCTTTCTTTCTTTTCTGTTAAGAAAAGTGTTTTTTTTTTTTTTTTTTTAGGCGCATGAATTCCATTTTGGGCCTTAAGTCTACCATACTGTCTTCCGACACTATGGAAAAGCCTTCAGTGTTAAAAAATATTCAAAATGTGGGAGTACCATATCGGTTACTGACACACACAACTGGTGCCTAAAATGCCTCAGGCCAGACCACCAGCTGTTAGAATGTCCCCTTTGTAAGAAGGTGTCAGAGAGGTCTGCAAAACTGGGCCGCAAAGTTTGGAGCTCTCTTTGCCTCGGATGCGGTTTCTTTAGCATTGAGGGCATCATCTTCCTCTCATGGATCTCAGGTATCGAAGCACATCATCTTCCTCTCATGGATCTCAGGTATCGCTCCCTCTTCGTCCCCTGATCGGGACCTGAAATCGCCAGCCGGCCCTCCCGAGCAACACCTCCGGCCCAATCCGGGCTGTGGGAGGGGGAGGAGCAGCAGGCCGGTTCAAAGAGAGCCGCCGACGGCGGGAAAAAGCACATCGCTCCCTCTTCGTCCCCTGATCGGGACCTGAAATCGCCAGCCGGCCCTCCCGAGCAACACCTCCGGCCCAATCCGGGCTGTGGGAGGGGGAGGAGCAGCAGGCCGGTTCAAAGAGAGCCGCCGACGGCGGGAAAAAGCACATCGCTCCCTCTTCGTCCCCTGATCGGGACCTGAAATCGCCAGCCGGCCCTCCCGAGCAACACCTCCGGCCCAATCCGGGCTGTGGGAGGGGGAGGAGCAGCAGGCCGGTTCAAAGAGAGCCGCCGACGGCGGGAAAAAGAAAAAGCACATCGCTCCCTCTTCGTCCCCTGATCGGGACCTGAAATCGCCAGCCGGCCCTCCCGAGCAACACCTCCGGCCCAATCCGGGCTGTGGGAGGGGGAGGAGCAGCAGGCCGGTTCAAAGAGAGCCGCCGACGGCGGGAAAAAAGCACATCGCTCCCTCTTCGTCCCCTGATCGGGACCTGAAATCGCCAGCCGGCCCTCCCGAGCAACACCTCCGGCCCAATCCGGGCTGTGGGAGGGGGAGGAGCAGCAGGCCGGTTCAAAGAGAGCCGCCGACGGCGGGAAAAAGCACATCGCTCCCTCTTCGTCCCCTGATCGGGACCTGAAATCGCCAGCCGGCCCTCCCGAGCAACACCTCCGGCCCAATCCGGGCTGTGGGAGGGGGAGGAGCAGCAGGCCGGTTCAAAGAGAGCCGCCGACAGGCGGGCCCGCGCCTGGCCGGGCCCGCGCCTGAGGGCCTCGCCAGAGGGCCCTTTGGCGTGGCCCTTAGGCAGTGGCCCACATAGAGGCACACACAAGGCTCTTCGACGCTACCCGAGCAGCACCGACAACAGCAACCACACCTCCACTGAACATCGTAGGAGAAGCATATGCCTGCATCGTTTTGAGACCGTCTTACCTCCATGCTATCTCCCCATTCAACACGGATTAACCCTCTCACAACAACCAGGTTTGCTAACCATATCAACACCATATGTTACACTTAAGACAATAATTGACTCAAAGTACCTAGATATACTACTTGGTTAATCCTTCCCACATTTTATTGCTTACTGCTACCATTGTGGCATTGGATAACATATGGTTGCTAGTGGCTATATACACATAGCCAAAATTTGCTACATTGTGTTTAATACTATTACCTAAAAGTTTGTAACATTGTTATATGGTTACCTTGCTACATTTCTGCTAATACTACCTACCACATTGCTGCTGCTACTTGTCCAACGTCCAAATATTGTTAAAGTGTTACTCTGCTTAAATATCTCCTGCCTACCTCTACTATTATTTCTCCCCAAACGTACCTACAAAAGCTCTCCTCGCCCACAGTGTCAGCAACAATGACCGCACCAGTCATAACGGTAATTTGCCTACTATTCATTATACTATACGAAGCTAAATCACTATCACAAGATCACCACCATATTACTACACTACACAACACAAACAAAAAACACTTCCACGCCTTTCACCAATATCCACAAAATCCCTACCATAAGAGACATTCTCACCTTCTACATATAGCAATAGACCAAACATCCAGCACAAAACGAAGCCGACCTGTTCCTCAACAAGAAGGTCTCCGTTGTGCCCTTATAAACGCAAGATCTGCACGCAAGAAATGGCCAGCCATAGCAGACCTAATAATCAAAAGAAATCTTGACATTTTAATGGTCACAGAAACTTGGTTCTCAGACTCCGATGCAGTTATAATAAACCAAATTACACCACCTAATTACTCCACATACACATGTAACAGAGCAAATAAAAGAGGAGGTGGGGTTGCCATTATAGCAAAAACTGACCTCCAATATCGCACAATCACTACCAAGAGCACAGAACAATTAGATATTATCTCAATATACAACCACCACAATACCATCAACCTTATATATATGACACCGAACTCAACATCTGAAGAATTATCCAGTGTAATTGACTTAGCCTGCAACCCAGTACACCCAGAGAAACCTAACTGGCTAATGGGCGACTTCAACCTCCCTTCCATACAACCTGCCCTTTCTAATACATTCCTAGACGCAATGAAAAACCTCAACTACAACCAACTCATAAACCAACCTACCCATCTACATGGCAACGTGCTTGACCTTGTCTTCGCTCCACCCACATACATGTCCAATAATGATGATTTCGACATATCCATCACTCCGGTCCCTTGGACAGATCATAGCCTGATAACACTCACAATACCATCATATCAGGTCCTCTCACATTATAAAGCAAAACAGTCACCAACAAACTCCACGCGCTTCAAACATTTCAACGAAGAAGAAATCAAGAAACACATATTTCCAAGGCTCAATCAACCTTCTAACAACATCAATGAAATGGTCAACACATGGAATGAAACTATCAACCAATACGCTATACTACCACCAGCCCGTAAAAACACTACAACAAAGAACAATGTTGTGAAAAGACCATATGCACCATGGTTTTCACAAGATCTAAGGAAGTCTCTTACCATCCTGAGGAAGCTCGAAAGAAAGTGGCGTAAATCTCGAAACTCAACAGTTCAACAAACATACTTGACACACCTGCAGACCCATCGTGAAGCAATATGGAACACAAGAAAATCATACCACTCTGAACTCCTCAACCGCTCCCTAAACAAACCTCGGGAACTCTTCAATCTAGTAAAGTCACTAACTACAGAACCATCACCTCCTCAACAGGAACTCATTCACCCGCAGAAATACGCTAATTTTATACAATCTAAAGCTATAAGAACAACAATTTCTTCATCACCTAGTCCACCCCAACAACATGTACGAGTTTCCCCATTACTAAAGCTCTCACCGCCCTCAGCCAAATACATCGAAGACATTATAGCCCAAATGAATACCACCACAGCACCTAACGACCCCTGCCCAGCACACTGGATAAGAGCTCTGCGATCCGACTTTAGTCCAGTCATAGCAAATATAATAAAGATGTCCTTCTCAACAGGCATCTTCCCATCGGCTCTAAAACAGACTTCCATAAGACCACTGCTAAAAAATAACCAACTAGACCCATCAAAGGAAGAATCGTACCGCCCGATTTCTAGTATACCGCTTCTATCCAAAATAATTGAGAAGGTAACCAACAATCAAATACAACAACACATAGACACCTCCTCACCACTCGACCCCAGTCAGCACGGATTCAGGGAAGCCCACGGAGTAGAGACATTGCTGACCACTTTAACCAACACACTCATCAGTGGATTAGATGACATCAAAAAAGGCTTTGCCCTAATATTCCTGGACATATCTGCCGCATTTGACTCTGTGGACCATGAAATACTTCTAACCCGCCTATTTGACAAGGGAATACACGGGCTGGCATGGGAATGGTGCAAATCATACCTGGAAGATCGCCTGCAACATGTCAGGACTACTACAGGGACATCACAACCTTTCCAGTTAAAACAAGGAGTACCTCAGGGCTCCTCCCTATCAGCGCTGCTATTTAATATTTATATGCAGCCTATATGCAATATCACTCGTTCCTATGGCATATCCTCGTTGATCTATGCAGACGATGTACTAATATTTACACCAATCAACGTCAAGCTTCCAGACTTCACAACACTAATAGATTGCTTTAACGCAATAGCAGACTGGCTCCTCACACAGAATATGCGCATAAACTACAAAAAAACCGAAGTACTCATAATCACGAAAAACAGAGCATTCTCACCCCCTGATATACTAAAAGTACGAGACGCAGACCTCCCAATCAAGCCGTCCATAAAATACCTTGGAGTAATACTCGACCAGCGACTGGATTTTAAAGAACATATCAACCGCACTGTAAAAACTATTTATTTCAAAATAAGGACTCTGCGTCATCTGAAAAACATGCTCGAACCAGACAGCTTCAGAACCATATTTCAAACCATAGTCACACCCCACTTCGACTATGCGAACATAATACTCCATGGTCTCCCTAAAAACACCCTAAATACATTACAACTAGCCATGAATGCCGCAGCCAGAGTTCTTTACGGTGCTTCAAAGTGCGAACACATAACACCCATCCTAATGGAGCTTCACTGGCTACCTATTTACTGCAGAATAGCATATAAAGCTCTCCTCATGACCTTTAAGGCGATAAATACTATAGCTCCTTCATCAATTTCAAAACTCATCCATCCGACTCCCAATATTAGATCCAGGAGGTCAGCAGCGGCAAATACCCTAGTTATTCCACAAGAGACCACAAAATGCAAACATTCAACATCAGACAGGGCCTTTGCATACTATGCACCCAGATGTTGGAACAACCTTCCCCACAACATAAGAGCTATTACGGACCTCAAGAATTTCAGAAAAGCTATAAAACACCATCTCTTCATTCTGCATTTCCAAAGCTCATCACCATCCCTCTAACATGCACAGTAAAATTGTATATACCTTATTTACTCAAGATGTAACTAAGAAATCCTATCCCCTGTATATATGTTATTTACAAATATGTACAAAGTTTCCCAAAGTTAAATTCCCAGTTGACTAATCCTGTTATATGTAAACTTATCACAATTTGTTGATTGTAATGAGTATTTCTGTTTAATGTAAACCGCGCTGATGAAAAAGAGTGCGGTATAAAAGAACAATAAATAAATAAAATAAAATAAATAAATAAAGTCTTCCTCGAAGACAGGTCATCCCTCCAAGGGTGTTTATTTACTTAACTTAATGAAAAGGTGGTATATAAAACCCGTTAAGGCGGTTTACCTTCAACTTTTAATGTTTACAGAGAACGTTTTGAGGTGAGGGGTTACAAGTGTAGGTTATAATTGGCACAAAGCTAATAGGGGATAGTACATGTGTTATCTTGTCATGCACATGTACTATACATATTAGCTTTTGTGTCAATTTGGCTAGATCTCTTTTCAAAGCATCGAGATGCCCCGAACATTGCCCTGGAGTTAGATTATACAAAAATCGCTGTGGTCTTTTTGGAGTAGTATGCTAATATTGTATCTGAAAAGTAACTCCACTTTAACATGCAGTTTCTACTTCGGGCTTGTATGGTGTTATTGCTTTCATTAAGCTCTCTTTTATCCAATGTGTAGTCTCAGACCAGTGCAGCACTTGTGGCCACTATGTTTGGTGGACCAGAAGGCGCAAAGCAACAGCATCAACGACTATTGGATAAAATGCTTTTTTTTGTATCTACCGTGACTAATTTTCTTTGCTCTTCACACCTATATAATGTTCCCTTAAAGTGTTTAAACGAATACATAAAATGTTAGACAGGCTTATCTTTTGTTCCACTAGGGCTTAGTAGATCTCCTGAAGAAACTCTCTTGCGAGAGTGAAACGCTAAGGCGCCAGAGGAGGCGTTGAGATAACTTCAGCGATAGCGATAGCGAAGGCGAGAACCACTAAGCCCTAGTGGAACAAAAGATAAGCCTGTCTAACATTTTATGTATTCGTTTAAACACTTTAAGGGAACATTTATATAGGTGTGAAGAGCAAAGAAAATTAGTCACGTTAGATACAAAAAAAAGCATTTTATCCAGTAGTCGTTGATGCTGTTGCCTTGCGCCTTCTGGTCCACCAAACATAGTGGCCACAAGTGCTGCACTGGTCTGAGACTACACATTGGATAAAAGAGAGCTTAATGAAAGCAATAACACCATACAAGCCCGAAGTAGAAACTGCATGTTAAAGTGGAGTTACTTTTCAGATACAATACTGGAGTTAGATTGGCCAGCCAAACAGCTCCAGTGGGAGGACTTGTCCTCCAAAGCCATTGAGGAGCTCCAGGTTGCTCCTGAGGCCTCCACAGGAGAGTTCCTGGTGACGTGCTCTGGGACGGAAGCACAAATATCAGTTACCGATACCTAAGCATCGGCGAGCTCTATGGATCAACATATTCTGGCCATCGAGCGGAGCTTGGCAGTTCTATTGGCAGCTTTGCTTCTGATTAAATCGTTAGATGGTACCGCAGACTCCAGCAACAGCAACGATACCGATGCAAACTGCTTCAGGATACATGCTGCTGGGTTCACTGCCACCTATGCCTGCCCTAGAGTCCATTTCCGGTACCGAGGCCGCATTCAAGCAGATCCCCCGCCCAGATACAGATACCAACCGGTATCTAGCAGAGCAGGAGCACCGGTCCTGCCGGTACTTCGAATTCTCCGAATTGGAGGCTTCCGATGACTAGTCACTCGATACCATACGACTACAAAGTCTACTGGTGGAGCCTTCTCCTTCGGAATGGCACGTGTCCCTTCCCGAGGACATGCTTTTCCAGGAGTTTATTCAAGACCTAGCTAGGGGGTCCCTCCATAATAGTAACATCTGAAAAAGATCCTCCAATACCCAACAGCTCCTAAGGAGACTGCCACCCTTCCAGTTCACTGTATTCTCCATGATCTTATGCTCCGGATGTGGGAGACTCCCCTCACAATGTCACCCCATACTCAACGCCTCAATACTATGTAGAGTACCAGAATGTCCCGGCTTCCAAAAAACACACCACCATTCGATGGTAGTGGAATCAGTGATGCATCGGATTAAGAGTTCTTAGACATATTCTTCTAACCCTATGGGTAGAGAATCCAGAACCCTCAATGCATTTGGATGCTAGTATTTATTGCAAAGTATATATGGGAGGAATGGCTTAGTGGTTAGGACAAGGTACTTCAGGCCGGAGGGCTGGGGGTTCAAGTCCCACCTGGGGGCAGCAATCTCAGGCCGGAGGGACTGGGATTTCTAGTCCTATAGGTACTCCTTGTGGTCTTGGGCAAGCCACTTAACCCTCCATTGCCCATGTTCCCTGTAAGTATTAGCGTATGTGTGTCATATCCCCTCGTGTTAAATGTATCTCCCAATTGACCGCTTTGACCCAGTGAAAAGCGGGATATAAATAAATAAATAAATAAAATATTTCCAGGCTTCCATACTTTTAGCCAGGATTAACTCCTATATACTCTACATGGGGATGTTCCTGAAGGAAGTCACCAGAGAACTTGAGGCCATGGCCCCACTTCTTCCGGATGATGAGTGATTATCTTGCTCTGGTCAAGCATGCTCAAAATGTTTCGAAGTTTAACAGAGCAACCTTTGATGCATTTGAGTGAATTAGGAGAGCCACCGCTATTTGCATCGGTGCACACAGGTTTGCATGGCTGTAAAACTAAGATCTTGAGCAGTGGGTCGAGATAAGTTGGGCAATATACCCTGCACAGGCGAGAAACCTTTTGGCAAGGACTAGCAAGATAAGGCTGCTTAGTTGGAGTCATAGAATACCACTCTGAATAGGCTGTCTAAAGCTACAGCCAACACTACCAGAAAAAAAGACAGCGGCAAAGAAAACCTTCTTTAATATGAAAAAGAAGTTCTATGCTTCTTATACTCCTTTCACTCAATACCAGGCTCAGGGTCCTCAAAAGAGGCAACGGCCTCCCAAACAGAAGAAGGCGCAGGTACCTAAGGCTCAACCAGCTCCACAGCCTGCCCTTGATTTTTTACTTTTTCCTAGAGAACATAGCCATCCTGCCTCTGGAGGACCCACACCCCCTTCCACATAGCAGGCAGACTATCATTAAGCCCACAGGTGGCATCTCATCACCTCTGAGCAGTAGATACTAACCATAGTGAAGGAGGGGTACAGACTTCATTTCCAAACTATGCCCTCCTCCACTCTAGTAGGGGAATATCATAATCTCCAGGAACAAGCAGGAATAAGTCCTCACATATGGGTACGTCGGTACCGACGGAGCCTGCGCGGGAAAGCTCCCCAGCTTCCTAGAATGGAAGCTTTTGGGACCTCCCACTGCACATGCGCACTGCCTTCCCGCCTTCCTGAACAGCTCTCCTCAGTTTCTCTTTTTCCGCGGAGCCAGCAGGTCGTGTATCCTGTCACCGCTGAAGAAATTGTAGTTTTTTGTTTTGTTTCTTTAGACCGCGTACCTGCCTTCCCATACCGATACCGGTATCGCCGGTCTTCCTTTTTCTTTCTTAAAAAATTATTTTCTTTTATTATTTTTTCAGCACTTGGTCACTTCAGTTAGGCCTTCAGGCCTACTTAATTCTCCACATGGAGAAGCCAGCCCCTGGATTTAAGAAGTGTACCAAGTGTACTGCTGTAATATCAGTCACAGACACCCATGAATGGTGTCTTAAATGTTTGGGGCCTGACCACTCCATTCCGGACTGCCCTTCCTGCTCCCAAATGTCTAAGCGTGGGCTGCAGAACCGGGCCAACAAATTCCATGTGCTGTTTGCTTCAGAGAATCCAACATCACAGTCATCCAGGTCATCATCCCCGGATGGATCTCAGGTAACCAAACCTTCTGTGGGCAAGTCCTCAAAGAGCAAATCTCCTTCAAAGCATCGATAGGCTCTTAGTTTTGAGGACCCTGCCCCAGCCAAACAGCCCCGGCGGGAAGCCCTACCTTCCAAAACGCCAATACAGGGGCTACAGGTTGACATCGATGGCACGGCCTCGACAGATCACCTGTTGGACTGCTCTGGGGTACCGGCCCATACCGGTACCGACATCCAGGCAGCCGTGGCGTCTATGGGCAATACTGTCCAATCCATGCAGCAGGCCGTCATGGCTTTCATTAAAGCTGCAACGCCATCGGTACCGCTTCCAGCGGTTCCGGGCCCGGTTCCGGTATCGTCCGCCATGCCGGAACCCAGGCCTTCCTCTTCTAAACGCAAATCGGTACCGTATGGGCTTTCGCTCCATACCGCTTCCATACCCGGTACGCCCGATGTCGATACCGATCGGTATGCGTATCGTGCGTTGGAGGAAACTAAAGAATACACCGATTCCTCTGAGGATTTTGTCTCCTCTGATGAGTCTGCAGAGCTCTCCCTTGACCTTCCTGAGGAACCTTCTTCTCCAAAAAGGAGAATGTCTCCTCCAGAGGATTTGTCCTTTCAGGACTTTATTTTAGAAATGGCTAAAGGCCTTTCTATCACTACCTCCTCTGAAAGGGAACAAAGGTCAAAAAGATTGGATATTTTAGGATACTCTAAGTCTCCTAAAGAAGCAGTTACTCTGCCTATCCATGAAATCCTTCAGGAACAATTGATGGATTTCTGGGAGAACCCTTTAACTCTGTCTCCTTATTCCCGTAGGTTGGACACCATGTATCGGGTCCCTCCTTCTCCTGGTTTTCAGAAAACTCAATTGCCTCACCACTCCATTGTGGTAAAGTCTGCAATGAAAAAGATCAAGAGTACTAAAAGGCACTCTTCTACACCTCCAGGAAGGGAATGTAAGACACTGGACTCTTTTGGTAGGAAAATCTTCCAGGCTAGTATGCTTATAGCCAGGATTAATTCCTACAGCCTCTATATGGGCATGTTCCTAGGGGAACTTGCCAAGAAAGTACGGCATTTTGCCTCCCTTATCCCTGAGGATAAACAGGAGGACTTCCTTTCTGTTGTGAAACAACTTTTAGATGTTTCTAAGTTCTCCAACAGAGCTGCCTTTGATTCCTTCGAAGGAGCCAGCAGAGCTTCTGGCATTGCTATCGCAGCCAGACGTCTGGCCTGGCTCCAGGCTTCAGATCTGGAACCCTGGGTTCTAGATGGCTTACGGAATCTTGCCCTGTACAGGTGAGAACTTATTCGGTGCAGAGTGGCAGGTTAAGGCCACTCAAATGGACGCTGAAAATGCCACCTTAGAGAGACTTTCTAAGTCCACTTCTACTCCCACTAAGAAGAAGTCTTTCAAGAGGCCTTATTATAAGAAGGCCAGATATGCTTCCAATACTGGCCAGCAATCTTCTCAACCTCGTTTTGCGGCTAAACGTCAGCAAACGAAACAAGCAAGAGCAAAGCCTGCAGCAGCTACTGCAGCTCAACAGGCTCCACCCCCTCAGGGGTTTTGACTTGCCCCTAGAGAACTTGCCATTCCTGGTTCTGGACCAACCAGAACCTCTCACCATACCTGGAAGGTTAGCTCACTTTGCTCCCAGATGGGAAACAGATCACAACAGAGCAATGGACCCTCTCTATCATCCGAGAGGGTTACAAACTTCATTTCTCCAGCCTTCCTCCTCATCACATGGTGAGACCCTTCAATTCTCCATCTCCTCTCCTAGCCCTGTTGGATCAGGAGATCTCTTCTCTGCTTGCCCAAGGGGCCATAGAAGAGGTTCCTCTTCATCAACAGGGGTCAGGTTTCTACTCCCCCTATTTTCTCATTCCAAAGAAGACAGGGGGATTCAGACCAATCCTAGATCTGAGAGAATTGAACAAATTTCTGTACAAGGAGAAATTCAAAATGCTCTCTTTGGGCATTCTCCTTCCATACCTTCAGAGTCAGGACTGGCTTTGTTCTCTAGACCTGCAGGATGCGTATACACATCTACTCATCCATCCCTCCCACAGAAAATATCTTCGCTTTCTGTTCAGGGGAAGTCATTACCAATACAGAGTACTTCCCTTCGGTCTCGCCTCTGCCCCAAGAGTCTTTACCAAATGCATGGCAGTCGTAGCCGCATTTCTCAGAAGCATGGGGATTTTCGTATTCCCATATCTGGACGACTGGCTCATTCGAGCTCCAACTCAGTCGCAGGCCCAGATTTCCCTAGACCGCACAAGGAACCTTCTGCAGTATCTGGGACTGGTGGTAAACCTTCCCAAGTCTCAACTCAGCCCTACTCAGTCTCTAGAATTCATAGGGGCCCAGTTGGACACCACCACTGCAAGAGCCTACCTTCCACTGGTTCGGGGTCAGCGTCTGCTGAGCTTGGCCTCCCAAGCCCAGTCCAGTACTCACTTGACAGCCAGGGAAATGCTACGCCTCCTGGGCCATATGGCCTCCACAGTACATGTGGTGCCCTATGCTCGTCTTCATATGAGAGCAGCTCAATGGACCCTGGCCACCCAGTGGACTCAGGCGTCGGGAGCACTCTCAGACCAAATACAAACCTCAAACCGTCTGTCTTGGTCCCTCCATTGGTGGATATCCAGCAAGAATCTGTTGTTGGGGGCTCCCTTTCAGCCCTTGCTACCCCAAGCAACCCTCACAACAGATGCCTCCCAATTGGGGTGGGGAGCCCATCTGCTAACTCTCTCCACTCAGGGCACTTGGTCTCCACAGGAGGCCACCCTTCATATCAACCTCCTGGAACTGCGAGCAATTTACCTTGCCCTCAAGGTCTTCCATACCCTCCTTGCCAACCTGACTGTCCTGGTTCAGACAGACAATCAGGTGGCCATGTTTTACATAAACAAACAAGGAGGAACGGGCTCTCTGTCGCTTTGCAACAAAGCTCTCAGATTATGGGCCTTCGCCAGAGAGCACCAAATTCATCTGCTAGCAGTGTACCTTCCAGGAGTTCAAAACTCTCGAGCAGACAGGCTCAGTCGAGTTCTGCTGCCACACGAGTGGTCCCTACACGTGGACCAGATAACCAGAATCTTTCAGGAATGGGGGACCCCGGACATAGACCTCTTTGCAAGTCCGTGGAATGCCAAACTTCCCCGGTTCTGTTCCAGGACTCCGTGTCAGGAAGCTCAGGCCACGGACGCCTTTCTCCTCCATTGGGGTCAGGCGTTCCTATATGCCTTTCCACCCATTCCGCTGATTCCCAAGACTCTGTTCAAACTCCAGAGAGATCACGGCTCTATGATCCTCATAGCTCCACGCTGGCCACGCCAAGTGTGGTTCCCTCTGCTTCTACAGCTCTCCCAGGGATCCTACCTGGACTTAGGAGCTGCACCAGACCACCTGTCTCAGGAGGACGGGACTTTGTGGCACCCAAACCCCAAATCCCTACATTTCCGAGCTTGGTTACTGAAGGCTTAAGTCTTCAAGACTTTAATCTTTCTCAACCTGTGAAAGATATCCTTCATGCCTCTAGGAAACCTTCCACGAGGCGGTCTTATGCTTTCAAATGGAAACGTTTTTCCATTTGGTGTGCTCAGCAGGGCCTTGACCCTCTGGCACTTCCTTTGAATTCCCTCTTAGACTATCTCCTGCATCTTTCCAATGCAGGCCTTAAGACGAATTCTGTAAGAGTCCATTTAAGTGCTATTTCAGCATCCCTGAAACCTGTAAATGGACAACCTATCTCCTCTCATCCTCTTGTTGCAAGATTCATGAGAGGCCTGACCCTCACTAAACCTCCCATCAGACCCCCCCCGGTCGCATGGGATTTGAATCTAGTGCTTGGTCAGCTTATGAAGCCACCTTTTGAGCCGTTATTTTCTACCTCCTTGAAATTTCTTTCCTGGAAGGTATTATTCCTAATTGCAGTCACTTCCGCTCGTCGCATCAGCGAACTGCAGGCTCTAGTGGCTAATCCACCTTATACAAGATTTCATCATGACAAGGTGGTCCTTAGGACGAATCCCCACTTTATGCCTAAAGTGGTCTCGCCTTTTCATCTTAATCAAGAGGTATATCTACCTGTATTTTTTCCGGCTCCTCATGCCTCCAGTGCAGAGAGGAACCTTCATACTCTGGATTGTAAAAGAGCTCTAGCCTTTTACCTTAATAGGACTCAGCCACATCGAAAGTCTTCTCAACTTTTCGTGGCTTTTGATCCTTCACATTTGGGACTTCCAGTCTCCAAGCGTACACTTTCCAATTGGATTGCTCAGTGTATTTCCTTTGCTTACCAGAGTAAAAACATTTCTCTGGAAGGCCATGTCACAGCTCACAATGTGAGAGCCATGGCAACTTCTATGGCTCATCTGCACTCTGTTTCCATTGATCAGATCTGTCGAGCCGCTACCTGGGCCTCGGTTCATACCTTCACAGCCCATTACTGTTTGGACAAAGACTCCCGCCGGGATGCCTTGTTTGGCCAGGCTGTCCTCAAACACCTGTTCCATTCTTAGACAACTCCTGCCCACCTTCCCAGGATGGATGCCTGAGATCCATACGAAGATGGCGAACCTTGACAGGGGATCCCACGCATCTAAGCTAGGGAGTCCCCATATGTGAGGACTTATTCCTGCTTGTTCCTGGAGATAGCACAGTTACTTACCTGTAACAGGTGATCTCTGGGAACAGCAGGAATTAGTCCTCACAACCCACCCACCTCCCCTAGGAGTTGTATCTTTTATCTATCTATCTTCCTGTCCTCTCTCTATTGACTCAGCTATAAACTCGAAACTGAGGAGAGCTGTTCAGGAAGGCGGGAAGGCAGTGCGCATGTGCAGTGGGAGGTCCCAAAAGCTTCCATTCTAGGAAGCTGGGGAGCTTTCCCGCGCAGGCTCCGTCGGTACCGACGTACCCATATGTGAGGACTAATTCCTGCTGTTCCCAGAGATCACCTGTTACAGGTAAGTAACTGTGCTCTCTGCACCCTCTCAATGTTCTACTGCAGGAGGTGTCTTCTCTTCTAACACAGGGTGCCATAGACGAAGTTCCCACACCTCAGCAGAAAAGATTGGAGGGTACAGGCCCATCCTGGACCTCAGAAACCTAAACAAGTTTCTTGTACATTAGAAGTTCAAGATGTTCTCTCTAGGGACCCTTCTTCCCTACCTCCAGAGTCCAGCTGGCTCTGTTCTCTAGATCTCAAGGAAGTGTACACACATCCTCATCCATCCAGGACACAGGAAATATCTACGCTTCCTTTTTGAAGGAAAACATTATCAATACCAAGTCCTTCCCTTTGGACTCGCCTCTTCCCCAAGAGTCTTCGCAAAGTGCATGTCTGTCGTAGCTGCCTATGTAAGGTCTCAAAGCATATTTGTCTTCCCTTACTTAGACAACTGGCTCATAAAGGCAGACACCTCCCAGGAGGTTCAGCTATCTCTGCTTCGTAGCTTGCAGGTATTTATTTATTTATTTATTTACAGTTTCTTTTATACCGTGCTATTTGACATCAGTGCGGTTTACAATGAACAGAAACTACACGTCACAAAAATTGATCAGTGCTTACAATGAACAGGACAATGAACTGGGTATACATTAAACAGGTTTCATAAACAGGTACTGCAGCACTTAGGATTTGTCATAAATCTTCTAAAGTCCCATCTAGTTCCAACTCAGAAGCTAGAATTTATTGGAGCTCTCCTGGTGGACATACAATGGTAGAGGGCTTTTCTACCACAGTCCCATTGCTCTCGTCTCATTCAGTTGGCATTCCAGGTGCAGCTCAGAGACCATCTGACTGACTGGGAGTTGCTTCAGTTTCTCTGGTATATGGCCTCAACAGTATGTCGTACCATATGCCTATCTAAATATGCGCACAGCCCAGTGGACTCTTGTTAACCAATGGAAGCAAGCCTTGGGCCATCTGAGGGACAAGATCCAAATCATTGCACCTGTCACCACAGCCCTCCAATGGTGGTGTTCCCCGGAAAATCTCCTCATAGGGTCACCTTTTCAGGTGTTTCCACATCAATGCACCCTAACCACGCGGATGCTTCCAAACTGGGGTTGGGGTGCTTATTTTGGGCACTCTCCACACAAGGCCTCTGGACAAAACTGGAGTTGCAGCTCCAGATCAACCTACTGGAGCTTCGTGCCATCTTTAAGGTCACGAAGAGTGTTTCAACATCACCTAGGATCCCACAGGGTCCTGGTTCAGACAGGCAGTATAGTGGCCATGTTCTCTGTGAACAAGCAAGGTGAACAGGCTCTTGGCCTCTCTGCAAGGATTCACTTCATCTCTGGTCCTTCGCCATAGCTTATCAAATACACCTCCAAGTGGTGTATCTCCCAAGGAAGCAAAATGTCTTGGCAGACAAATTGAGTCGGATCCTTATTCCCCCACGAACGATCTCTCCATCTGGACACAGTCCTATATCTTTCAGACCTGGGGGACTCCAGACATAGATCTTTTTGCCACTCCACAGAATGCCAAGCTTCTACGCTTCTGCACCAGGACTCCCTTGTCCAGCAACAGCAGATGGATACTTTTCACCTCCACTGGGGTCGAGGTCTCCTGTATGCCTTTCCTCCCATTCCCCTCATCCCCAAGATGCTTTTCAAGCTTCAGGCAGACAGGGGCTTCATGATCCTTATAGCCCCGCTCTGACCACGTCACTGTGGTTTCCTCTACTGTTATAGCTGTGTCAGACACAACCTCTACATCTTGGATCTGTGCCCGATCTTCTCTCCCAGGACGAAGGGGTGCTGCTCCATCTCAATCTGCAGTCACTCCATCTCAGCTTGGCTGCTGAAAGCATAGCTTTACAGGATCTTAACCTTACGCATGAGGTAAAGGAGATCCAGTTAGCTTCCAGGAATCCATCTACCAGATGTTCATATGCTTTTAAGTAGTGTAGGTTCTCTATCTGGTGTTCCCAAAGGGATCTCAATCCCTTTTATGCTCCTGTGGAGGAATTCCTTCAATACCACCTCTATCCTCTTCTCAACTGGTCTTAAGATCAACTTGGTGAGGGTTCATCTAAGTTCAATTGCTGCCTCCCATCATCCCTTGGAGGAGGGGCAGCCCATCTCCTCACAACCGCTGGAAGCACACTTTCTCCAGGAACAAACAGGCAGTCAGTCCTCACATATGGGTGACGTCGGCGCCGATGGAACCCTCGTGTGGAGCAATTCCCCAGCTTTCAAAGAAAGCCTTTGGGATTGCATCACGCATGCGCGACCCCCTTCCCGCCCAAGGGTGCCATCTTGCTCAGTCTCCCTTTTTCCACAGAGCCCAACAGACGTAGTCCAACTTCCCTCGCAGAAAAACTGCGTCAAAACTACTGAAGATTATCATCTTCAGCCTGGTTCGACGCTGGTTCCCCTTCCTGCCTCGGTTCGGTACACCGGTATCGAGTCCGGTCACTGTTTTTCATTTTTTGCCCTTAGTGGCTAGTGTTCGCGCTCTTTTTTTTTTTTTTTTTTTTTTACTTTTTAACTGGCAGCCTGGTCATTTGACATCGCAGGGGCCCTTTTTCCCCCGATGGCTGCCAGCAGGTTTAAAAAGTGTGATCGGTGTAAAAGATTGTCTTTCACCGATACAAACGACTGCTGTATCTGCTGCCTCAGGCTGGACCATGACCCGAAGGTCTGTGGCCTGTGTGGCAAGATGTCTTCCAAAGCACTTAAAAGTAGGCAGCAGCTGCGTGAAAAGATTTCCTCTGAGTCTGCATCCACTCGGGTCCGGACCTCTTCAGAAGCCTCGACGTCTCGGGAGCTATCTGACTCCGAGCATTGTCAGGGGTCTTCTGAGCGGGGGTCTCCCTCACGGAAACTCTGGAGGAAGAAGAATCCTGTGAGGGCGGCATCGTTGGATGCCTCTGATTGGCCTGGATCCTCACGGGCCAGGTCGCAGAGTCCTGACCGCCACCCCGGGTCCTCGAGTTGGAGCGGCCTGCAAAGGTGCCTCACACGGAGCTGGAGACGCTGAGGAAGGGAACGGCTGTTGTCCTCGTTGACTCTTTTCCAGGAGAACCGACCCGGAGGCTGCGGAGCCTTCTGAGCTCAGTCTCAGGTTGGTGGCCCTGGAGCGCAGCATGTCTGCCTTCATGGAGCAGCAGCGGGCGCTGATGGCCGGTCTCACCGGTCCATCCGCCCTGACCACCAGGACCTCGACATCCAAGTCGACCCCAGAGGCCGAGCCAATCCTCGAGACTCTTCGTACCCGGGTCGATCCTCGGCCAAGCTCTCCCTCCACCTCCCGTTTGGGGCCGATGTTGTCGACGCCAGTGCCCTCGGTGTCAGGGCGGTCGAGACCAAAGCCCTCACAGCCAGAGCCCATCGATTCCTCCTTGGAGGACTCGGCATGGGAAACGGAAGATGAGGAGTCCCTAGACACCCACTGGACCCGGTATGTCCCATCGGACTTGCTGGGTTCCGAGCCTTGGAGAAGGTCCCCCCCCACCCCCGGAGGATACCCGGTTCTCGAACTTCGTCAGGGACATGGCCAAGGCTTTGGCATTCCCGGCGGACACCAAGGAGGAGCCTCGAGCAGAGGAGCTCGAAGCCCTCCAGTATGACTTCCCCCTTGGGAAGCCCTTACAGTACCGGTTCCTCCAATGTTGGAACGGCTGATACTCTGCATGTGGGAGTCCCCGGCCTTGATGCCAGTTCTCCGCAAACGGATCGATTCCATCTATCGACCCTGCAAGAGCCCTGAGTTTCAGAAAGCACAGCTGCTGCACAACTCCATGGTTGTGGAATTGGCAGTGCACAGGCTCAAGAGCAAAAAAATGCACTCCTCAGTGCCTCCTGGCAGGGAAGCCTGGAACCTGGATGCCCTCGGCAGAAAGTGCTACCAGGGCTCAATGCTGTTATGCCGAGTCCAAACATACCAGCTGTACATGGGCATGTACTTGCGGGACCTGGCAAAGGAGATTGCCGGATTCTCAGCTGGCCTCTCCGAGGATCCCTTGCAGCGCTTCAAGAACTTGTCCACTGGGATTCGGGAGTGTTAGAAGTTTGTCTCGAGCAGCCTATGACGGCTTCGAGGCCTTGGCATGAGTAGCCGCAGCCAGCATCGGTGCCCGCTGCCAGGCGTGGCTAATGTCGTCAGCCATGGTTTCAGGACAAGTTTGTCGATGTCCCTTGCCGGGGTGACAACCTCTTTGGCAAACCCATGACTGAGAAGGCTGCTGAAATCGAGTCCGAGTACTTGACCCGGATAAGACTATCCAAGAAAACTTCTGCCCCTTCTAAAAAGAAGGGCTTGGGTAAAAAGCCCTTTTTCCCAAGGAAGGGTGCTGCTTACCGCAGTTACCCCACTCAGCAGGCCTCCCCAGCTCGCCCACAGGAGCAGCAGGCCAAGGGACAGGGGCACGGCCCCCATAAGCAGAAGACCCCCAAGCCTCCGGCCCGGCTCCATCCCAGCCGGGTTGGGGTTTTTTGACTGCCAAAGCATAGTGTCTCTCCAACCAGGGGTGAGGTCCTGCACAGGAGGAAGGCTGAGCCTATACGCCCACAGGTGGCCATCAATCACCACAGATACCTGGGTCCTTCAAATAGTCCAAATGTGCTATTTGCTCCACTTCAACCAGGTACCTCCCTCCTTCTTTCCAGGAGAGCCTCTCAGACCCCCTCTACACAGGGACCTCCTCTTGCAGGAGTTGGCCGGTCTTCTAGAGGATCAGGCGGTGGATCCGGTGCCCCACCACCTGCAGGGACAAGGCTTCTACTACAGGTATTTTCTGATACCAAAGAGAACAGGGGGCCTCAGACCCATCCTCGACCTACGAAACTTAAACAAGTTCCTGGTGAGGTAAAAGTTCAAGATGCTTTCCCTTGGAATATTGCTGCCTTACCTCCACCAGGGAGATTGGCTATGCTCCTTAGACCTGAAGGATGCCTACACGCACATCCTCATACATCCAGACCACAGACAATAGCTCAGATTTGTAGTGGGAGGAAACCATTTTCAGTACAGAGTACTACCATTTGGCCTAGCCTCTGCTCCCAGAGTATTTACCAAATGCCTGGCAGTAGTGGCAGCCTACCTCAGGAACCAAGGGATTTTTGTCATCTCCAGGAACAAGCAGGAATGTAGTCTTCACATATGGGTGTGTCTGTACCGACGGAACCTGCGCGGGAACGCTCCCCAACGTCCAACCAGGAAGCTTTTGGGAGCATCCCACAGCACCTGCATGCTGCCTTCCCAACTGCCTCTCTCCAGTTCTTCGTTTTCCGCGGAGCCAGCAGGTCGTGTTCCTGTCACCGCAGAAAATTTTCCTCCTTTTTTGTGGTCGCATCTGCCTTCTAAGACGCTTTACCGGCACCGCCGGTTCTTTTCTTTTATTTCTGTATTTATTTCCTTTAAAAAAAAAAAAAAAATTTCTTAGTTTTTCCCAATTTTTTTTCTAGGTGCACGAGCCATTTTGGGCCTTAGGCCCAAGATATTTTTCCATAATGGAAAAACCATCCTCCGGTTTTAAAAAGTGCACCAAGTGTGGCGGTACCATTTCCATCACCGACACCCATGAGTGGTGGCTGAAATGTTTAGGTCCTGATCATTCCATCTCGGAGTGTATGGCCTGTGCCATGATGTCCGAGAGGTCGACAGAACCGAGCTGCCAAGCTCAGTACCCTGTTTCCCTCTGATGCAGCTTCGGTGGCATTGACATCTTCCAGGGCTTCGTCTTCCTCCCGTGGATCTCAGGTAACTAAACATAAGTCTAGCTGGTCCTCAAAGGGTAGATCTCCTTCTAAGCATCGAGATTCCTCTGGCGTTGCCCTTGAAGATTCTGCACCAGCAAAATTGCCCCGGCGGGAGGCTTCGGCTTCCAAAGCATTATCGGGGCTCCAGGATGTTCTCGAGGCCTTGACCTCGGCAGAACTACTGGTACCATGCTCTGGGGTACTGGCGGTCTTCTCTAGTAGCAACATCCAGGCATTGGCAGCATCGATAGACCAGAGAGTCCTGGCTATTGAGCGCAGTCTGGCGGCTCTCCTTGCGGCGTCGACACCCTCGGAACCACGTCAGACTTTTCAGCCGGGACCAACTCCGGCACCGGTATTGGTACCGGTACCGATAGCATCGACATTGGTGTCCGCATTGCCGGTGCCCAGTCATCCGATGCCCTCTGGTACCGATCACTCCGGTACCGACATCGGTCGGTACGCATATCGGGCTCTTCAAGAACATCCTGACAGAAGATACTTCGAGTCCTCAGAAGAGTCTGAGGATTCTGACAGTTCTGTCGATGCGGGAATATTTCTCCCAGAGGAGCCTTCCTCCCCTAAACGTAGGATGTCTCCTCCAGAGGACATTTCCTTTCAGGATTTCATCAGGGAGGTGGCTCGAGGTCTGTCCATTACTGTGGCAGCTGAAACAGAGCCCAGAGCAAAGGAGTTGGAAATTTTATAATATCCTAAAACTCCTAAGGAGGCAGCTACCTTGCCCATCCATGAGATCTTGCATGATCTCATGTTGAGAATGTGGGAAACACCTCTTACCACCTCTCCTCATTCTCGTAGACTGGATACCCTGTATCGAGTCCCTCCTTGTACTGGGTTCCAAAAAACTCTGCTTCCTCATTTTGGAATCAGTTATGAGAAGGATCAAGAGTGCAAAGAGGCATGCCTCTAATCCTCCAGGACGTGAGTGCAGAACTCTGGATGCTTTTGGACGTCGTGTCTTCCAAGCTTCCATGCTTTCTGCCAGGATCAGTTCCTATAGTCTATACATGGGAATGTTCCTGAAGGAGGTCACAGATGATTTAGAGGCTTTGAGTCCTATTCTTCCTGAGGATAGAAGACAGGATTTTCTCACATTGGTCAAACATGCCCAAGATGTTTCGAAATTTGTCAACCGTGCAGCTTTTGACTGTATTGAGTACATAAGCAGAACCTCTGCCATTGCCATAGGCGCACTTAGAATTGCTTGGCTCCAGGCATCTGATCTGGAGCTCTGGGTACAAGACAAACTGGGAAATATTCCTTGTACTGGTGAGAACCTGTTTGGTAGAGATTGGCAGGAGAAAGCCAACGAGATGGATGCTGAAAACTCCACCTTGGACAGACTGTCCAAGTCTACAGCTGATCCTGCAAGAAAGAAATTTTTTAAAAAAATTCTTTTCTAAAAAGAAAAAATTTTATCCTGCTTATTCTCAGCAGGCACGTTCTGCAGGTCAACCTGTCCGGAAAACTCAGCAACCACCCAAACAAGGGAAGGCAAAGACTGTTAGGCCTCAACCGTCTCAGCCTCCACAAGGTCTTTGACTTTCATCTAGAGAACTTAGCCTTCCTGGCCCTCAATGGACCAGAGCCTCCCACCATTCCAGGAAGGCTATGCCATTTTGCCCCCAGGTGGGAGTAGATAACAGCAGAGCATTGGACACTCCATTATCAGAGAGGGGTACAAGCAGCACTTTCTGTGCATGCCCCCTCCCACAATGGTAAGACAGTTCAATTCTCAGACCTCTCTCATCAACCTGTTAGATCAAGAGGTCACTATGCTTCTTGCCCAAGGGGTAATAGAAGAAGTACCCATTCATCAGCAGGGTACAGGGTTTTACTTCCCCTATTTCCTTGGACCTCAGAGAATTGAACAAATTCCTGTTCAAAGAGAAATTCAAAATGATTTCTCTAGGAACTCTGCTGCCATACCTTAAGAGTCATGATTGGCTTTGTTCTCTAGATCTCAAGGATACGTACTGTGATGTCCTCGCCCCCTAATGGCCACCCTAGGCGGTCGCCTAATAGGGTGCGTCACCTCTTTATTGTGTAGTTGTGGGTTTTCATGTAAACAAATGAAAGTCCGAGAGGCTGTAAGGCTAACACAGGAAATTTATTGATTTTCACTGCTTCTCCAAAATAGAGCTTGTATAGAGCTCAACGTAAAACAAGAAAGTAAAAGGATTTTCTTCTCCTGATACAATTAGCTTCAAATGCTTCCAGACTTCATGAACAAAAGCTTCATTACTTTTCCTAGCCTCTTTAACACCAGGGCTAGTTTGCCTTGCTAAAACTTCTTCACATGCAAGCAGTTTCTGGTTTTACTCCAGGAACATTTCTAAAAGGAAACAAGGCTTTTAAAACACAGTCCAGCCTGTTTACACCTTTTAACTCTCCAAGGCAGCTGTTTGAGCTTTTCCTTTTCCAAGGCTCAAACGCTTGTCTTGTAACATATAGCACATTCCATCGGGCATTCACTTTCACTGTCAGAAGGATAACTTCCTATTTCCATATCTTCAGTGTCTGGCTCTGGTACATCAAGATTAAAACTCCTCCTGGTAATACCTGGCTCTACGCTTTTTAAAAGCTTAAGAATTTCCTTCCACCTAGAGGTTTTTCTGTCTCTAGGCTGCTTAGCACATACTGGCAATTCTTCCTCTCTCCATGAATGGCTTAATGCTTTCAGCTTGTTTAACTGTCTGTTAGACAGAGGGTTACTCACGGTTCTCCTGTTATCAGTTGGGCTTTTACCAAGCCTTTGGCTTGTAGTAAAACTGTCCTCATTCAAATCTCTCCCCAAAGGAAATCTCCTGCCTCCAGGTTCCAAAGCAAACCTTCCTGCTTTGTGGCTTGTTCCTTTGAATACTCTAGCAGTTTCCTCTAAGGCTGGGCTGTCCTGGGAAATACCTCTCTTCAAACACCCGAGAGCTTTTTCCTCCCTCCAGCACATTAGGCTTCCTGCTCCGTTCTGAGTCTCCAGTAGCTCCTCCCCTGGGAACTCCCTTCTTCCTGTAATGCTGCTTCTCAACCTCAGCATTAGCATAGGCATCAGAATATGCCTCAGGAAGCAGGCTGCTCTTCAGACTTTCTTCACTACTGTCTGAACTGCCTGACTTAGCTCTCTCCACTCTGTGTCTGTGTTCCAAGTGCTGCAACCCCATCTGCTCTTTTCTCCCTTAAGGTAAAAGTGTGCTCTTTTCCCTTTCCTAAGGGCTTGGGGACATTTTGGCCATCACAGTACACCCATGTTCCCATCCATCCAACTCACAGAAAGTTCCTTCGGTTCCTTTTCCAGGGAAAGCACTACCAATACAGGGTGCTTCCCTTTGGTCTGGCCTCAGCTCCAACAGTGTTCACGAAATGCATGCTTGTGGTAGCAGGATTTCTCCGCACTCTAGGCATATTCATCTTCCCCTACGTAGACGACTGGCTCATTCGAGCCCCATCAGAGTCAGAGGCCAAGACTTCCCTATCTTGCACAATGCGTATCCTTCAGTATTTGAGTCTGGTCATAAACATCCCAAAATCCAGTCTAACTCCTTCTCATTCTCTAGAATTCATAGGAGCTTTGCTGGATACCAAAAGGGCAAAGGCCTATCTCCCCCAAGCCCGTTGCCTTCGCATGATGCAGTTAGCTTCTCAAGCAGTGCTAAAACCTTCCC
This sequence comes from Ichthyophis bannanicus, assembly GCA_033557465.1. Classification (NCBI taxonomy): domain Eukaryota; kingdom Metazoa; phylum Chordata; class Amphibia; order Gymnophiona; family Ichthyophiidae; genus Ichthyophis; species Ichthyophis bannanicus. Next base: position 242,528,407 of record CM066032.1, read on the forward strand.
TCACTGCCCGAGAAATGCTACAACTACTAGGCCACATGGCATCCACAGTGCATGTGGTTCCTTTTGCTCGCCTCCACATGAGAGCAGCCCATTTGACTTTATCCACCCAATGGACTCAGGCGTCAGGATGCCTGTCAGACAAAATAGCAAACACAAATCGTCTTATTTTGTCCCTCCAATGGTGGCAGTCCTCTCAAAACCTGTTGCTGGGGTCCCCTTTTCAACAACCCTTATCCCAGGCAACTCTCACAACAGATGCTTTACCAATGGGTTGGGGAGCTCATCTTCAAGACATCTCCACCCAAGGCACCTGGACTCCACAGGAGACTCATCTACATATCAGTCTATTGGAGCTCAGAGCAATCTTCGTTGCTCTTCGAGTGTTCCACACCCTGCTCAGCTACAAGACAGTCCTCGTTCATACGGACAATCAAGTAGCCATGTTCTATGTGAACAAGCAGGGGGGACAGGCTCTCTGTCGGTTTACAACGAAGCTTTGCGACTATGGGCCCTCGCCAGAGAGCATCAGATTCATCTCCTGGCAGTGTATCTTCCAGGCATACAAAACTCTTGGGCAGACACTCAGTTGAGTTCTGCTTCCACACGAATGGTCTCTCCATGCAGACCAGGTGGCCAAGATTTTTCAGATTTGGGGAACCCAGGACATAGACCTCTTTGCAAGTCCGTTGAATGCCAAACTTCCCTGGTTCTGTTCCAGAATTCCGGCTCAGAGCGCTCAGGCCAGGGATGCCTTCCTCCTTCACTGGGGTCAGGACTTCCTTTGTCTTTCCGCCCATTCCCATAATTCCCAAAACCCTATTCAAGCTTCAGAGAGACAGAGGCCATATGATTCTCATAGCACCACATTGGCCATGGCAAGTGTGGTACCCTCTGCTTCTACAACTCTCTCAAGCTCCCTCCCCAGAGTTAGGGTCTGCTCCACATCTCCTGTCTCAGGAGGATGGAATGTTATGGCATCCCAATCCCCAATCCCTGCTTCTCAGGGCTTGGTTGCTGAAGGCCTGGATCTTCATGATCTTAATCTTCCTCAGCCAGTAAGAGATATCCTTTATGCTTCCAGGAAACCTTCCACAAGACGCTCTTATGCTTTCAAGTGGGAAAGATTTACCATATGGTGTTCGCAAAAGGGTCTTAATCCCCGTGTGATACCTCTGGAATCATTACTGGAGTATCTCCTTCATTTATCCAATGTAGGACTGAAGACTAACTCAGTAAAAGTCCATTTGAGTGCCATTGCAGCTTCTTTCAAGCCTCTGAATGGACAACCTATTTCCTCCCATCCTCTTGTAGCAAGATTTATGAGAGGCCGCCTTCTAACCAAGCCTCCCATTAGGCCACCTCCAGTGGCATGGGACTTAAACCTAGTTGTTGGTCAGCTCAAGAAGCTGCCTTTCAAGCCTTTGGCTACTACGTCATTGAAATTCCTTTCTTGGAAATTTATCTTTCTCATTGCAATCACATCAGCACGCCGCATCAGTGAGTTGCAAGCACTAGTAGCTGATCCACCTTATACAAGGTTCCATCATGACAAGGTAGTCCTTAGGACTCATCCACACTTCATGCCGAAGGTGGTCTCGCCTTTCCATTTAAACCAAGCGGTTTACCTGCCTGTCTTCTTTCCAAGGCCTCATGCATCTAATTCAGAAAGGAATCTTCATACTTTAGACTGTAAAAGAGCTTTAGCCTTTTACTTGCAAAGAACACAGCAACATAGAAAGTCCTCTCAACTCTTTGTTGCTTTTGATCATTCTCATTTGGGACTTCCAGTCTCCAAGAGAACACTGTCCAACTGGATTGCACAGTGCATTTCCTTTGACTATCAGAGTAAGAACATTCCTCTGGAGGGCGATGTCTCAGCTCACAATGTGAGAACCATGGCAGCCTCAATGGCTCATCTAAACTCTGTCTCTATCGACGACATGTAAAGCTAGGGAGTCCCCATATGTGAAGACTACATTCCTGCTTGTTCCTGGAGATAGCATAGATCTCCAGGAACAAGCAGGAATGTAGTCATCACATATGGGTATCGTCAGTACCGAAGGAGCCTGCGCGGGAATGCTCCCCAGCGTCCAATTAGAAAGCTTTTGGGATCATTCCACAGCGCCTACGTGCTGCCTTCCCGCCTTTCCCAACTGCCTCTCTCCAGTTCTTCTTTTTCCGCGGAGCCAGCAGGTCGTGTTCCTGTCACGGCAGAAGAATTCTTTTTTATTTCTTTTTTGTGGCCGCGTCTGCCTTCCTCGACGCTTTACCGGTACCGCCGTTTTTTCTTCTTATTTCTGTCTAAAATAAAAAAAATATATATATTCTTTTTTCTTTCTCTTCAGGGTCACGTGCCTTTTTGGGCCTTAGGCCCAAAATCTTTTCCTTACCATGGAGAAGCCTGCCTCAGGTTTCAAAAAGTGCACCAAGTGTGGCGGTACCATTTCCGTCACCGACACCCATGAATGGTATCTAAAATGTTTAGGTCCTGACCACTCCATCACGGATTGTATGTCCTGCGCCATGATGTCTAAAAGAGGTCGGCAGAACCGAACTGCTAAGCTCAGAACCCTGTTTCCCTCAGGTGCTGCTTCGGTGGCATCGACGTTTTCCAGGGCTGCTTCTTTCTCCCGTGGATCTCAGGTGACTAAACATAAATCCAGCCGGTCCTCAAAGGGTAGATCTCCTTCTAAGCATCGAGATGCCTCTGGCGTTGCCCTTGAGGATTCTGCACCGGCAAAATTGCCCCGGCAGGAGGCTTCGGCTTCCAAAGCATTATCAGGGTTCTAGGATGTTCTCGAGATCTCGACCTTGGCAGAACTACTAGTGCCATGCTCTGGGGTACCGGCTGTCTTCTCCGGTACCGACATCCAGGCATTGGCAGCGTCGATAGACCAGAGAGTCCTGGCTATTGAGCGCAGTCTGGCGGCTTTCCTTGTGGCATCGACGCCCTCGGAACCGCGACAAACAATTCCGCCGGTATCGGCCCTGGCATCGGTACCGATAGCATCGGCATCGGTGTCTGCTTTACCAGTACCCAGTCATCCTATGACCTCCGGTACCGATACTCCGGTACCGGTTACTCCCGATCTCCAGGAACAAGCAGGAATCGAGTCATCACATATGGGGTATCTTCGGTACCGACAGAGCCTGCGCGGGAACGCTCCCCAGCGTCCAATCAGAAAGCTTTTGGGAGCATCCCACAGCGCCTGCGTGCTGCCTTCCCGCCTTTCCCAACTGCCTCTCTCCAGTTCTTCTTTTTCTGCGGAGCCAGAAGTCGTGTTCCTGTTACCGTAGAAGAATTTCCTTATTTCTTATTTCTTTATTTCTTTTTGTGGTCGCGTCTGCCTTCCCCGATGCTCTACCGGTACCGCCGGTATTTCTTTTCTTTATTTTTTTCCTTTCTTCAGGTGCACCTGTCTTTTTTGGGCCTTAGGCTCCAAAAATTTCCTTAACATGGAAAAACCTGCTTCAGGTTTTAAAAAGTGCACAAAATGTGGTGGTACCATTTCCGTCACCGATACCCATGAATGGTGTTTAAAATATTTTGGTCCTGACCACTCCATCACAGATTGTGTGTCCTGTGCTATGATGTCTAAAAGGGGTCGACAGAACCGAGCTGCTAAGCTCAGTACCCTGTTTCCCTCTGATGCGGCTTCAGTGGCATCGACGTCTTCCAGGGCTGCTTCTTCTTCCCGTGGATCTCAGGTAACTAAACATAAGTCTAGCTGGTCCTCAAAGGGTAGATCTCCTTCTAAGCATCGAGATGCCTCTGGCGTTGCCCTCGAGGATTCTGCACCATCAAAATTACCCCGGCAGAAGGCTTCGGCTTCCAAAGCACCATCATCGAGGTTCCAGGATGTTCTCGATGGCTCGGCCTTGACAGATCTCCTGGTGCCATGCTCTGGGGTACCGGCGGTTTCCACCAGTACCGATTTCCAGGCATTGGCAGTGTCTATGGACCAGAGAATTCTGTCCATAGAACGCAGTCTAGCGGCTTTCCTTGTGGCATCGACGCCCTTGGTACCGCGACAGACAACTCCACCAGCATTGGTATCACAACCGGTACCGATAGCATCGACATCGGCATCGATGCTTGCTATGCTGGTACCCTGTCCTTCGATGCCCGCCGGTACCGATTCCCCGGTACCAGTTATTCCCGATACCGATTTTGCTCGGCACGGGTATTGGGCTCTGCAGGAGCATCCAGACAGGCGATACTTCGATTCCTCAGAAGAATCTGAGGATTCTGAAAGTTCTGTCGATGCAGCAGTGATGATTCCACAGGATTCCTCCTCCCCTAAACGCAGGATGTCTCCTCCAGAGGACATGTCTTTCCAAGACTTCATCCGGAAAATGGCTCGGGGCCTCTCCATCACTGTGGCCCCTGAGACAGAGCCAAAGGCCAAGGAGTTGGATATTTTACAATTTCCTAATACTCCTAAGGAGGCAGCTACCCTACCCATTCATGAGATTCTATATGATCTCATGTTGAGGATGTGGGAAACACCTCTTACCACCTCTCCTCATTCTCGTAGGTTAGATACTATGTATCGTGTCCCTCCTTGTCCTGGTTTTCATAAAACTCAGCTTCCTCACCACTCTATTTTGGTGGAATCTGCTATGAGAAGGATTAGAAGTGCAAAAAGACATGCCTCTAATCCTCCAGGACTTGAATGCAGAACTCTGGATGCTTTTGGGCATAGAGTCTTTCAAGCTTCCATGCTTGCTGCAAGAATCGGTTCCTATAGTCTCTACATGGGAATGTTACTAAAGGAGGTTACTGATCATCTACAGATTTTAAGTCCTTTCATCTCTGACGATAAAAGGCAGGAGTTTCTCACTTGGCTCAAACATGCCCAAGATGTCTCTAAATTCTCCAACCATGCAGCCTTCATCTGCTTTGAATGTATAAACAGGACCTCGGCTATTGCCATAGGTGCACGTAGAATTGCTTGGCTCCAAGCATCTGATTTAGAGCTCTGGGTACAAGATAAATTGGGAAATATCCCTTGTACTGGTGAGAACCTATATGGTAAAGATTGGCAAGAAAAAGCCAGTGAAATGGATGCTGAAAATTCCACTTTGGATAGACTATCCAAGTCTACTGCTGATCCTGTTAGGAAAACGTTGTTCAAGAAAACACCTTTTTCTAAAAAGAAAAGATTTTATCCTGCTTATGGTCAGCAGTCATCTTCTGCAGGTCAGTTTTCAACTAAACATCAGCAACCACCCAAACAGAAGAAAGCAAAGGCTGCTAGGCCTCAACCGGCCCAGCAGCCTCAACCTCCTCAGGGCCTTTGACTTTCAGCTAGAGAACTTAGCCTTTCTGGCTCTGGAGGGACCAGAACCGTCCACCATTCCAGGAAGGTTATGCCATTTTGCTCCCAGATGGGGGCAAATAACAGCAGAGCATTGGACACTCGCCATCATAAGAGAGGGGTACAAACTTCATTTTTCAAGCATGCCCCCATAATAGCGAAGCAGTAAAATTCTCCGACCTCTCTCATCGACCTGTTAAGTCAGGAGGTTACCATCCTTCTTGCCCAAGGGGCAATAGAAGAAGTGTCTCTTCATCAACAGGGCACAGAGTTCTATTCCCCTTATTTTCTTATCCCAAAGAAAACAGGGGGATACAGACCTATCTTAGATCTCAGAGAATTGAACAAATTCCTTGTCAAGGAGAAATTCAAAATGATCTCTCTCGGAGCTCTACTTCCATACCTTCAGAGTCAGGATTGGCTTTGTTCTCTAGATCTGAAGGATTGTAGGGTATAGTAGTAGCACAAAAATAAGTTAGACTCTCTGTTGTCTAGGGGAATATGGCTACTATCCCAGCCCAAAGTTTGGTGAGTTATTCTGGCAATGAGCCACGAAAGAAGTCTGGTCTGCAGATATATATATATTAGACTTTATTATAGGCAACCAAATAGAAAAATATACACACACATATATGGCTAATTAGAAATATGAGGTAACCATTTGTTATAGCACAAATATACAATTGGACAACGTAATAAATCACAGATTAGTAACCAGACGTCACTGATTCGCTCTGCACTGAGGAAAAGCAAGAAATATATTGCTAACCCCTTTGCCCATCCAGGAGAGGAGAGATAAGCCAGTACCTTAGCTCCGTCGGCACTCAGAAGCAGCTTCGTTCAAGGAGGTAGCTGTTAGCTACTGCAGGCTCCAGCCACGTCACAGGCGAGCCGCAGTAAGTCCGAACCGGAGGTATCTGTGAAAGTCTTATCTCAGACCTGTGGAGGACGGCCTAGCCCACACGTAGGGGCCGTCTGGCGGAAGGCTCAGGGTGCAGGAATCAGGTACGTAGTGCACAGCAGAGAGGAACCGGTGCAGGAGTCTGTATGAACAGGTGGGAAAAGCCCCAACTCTTTCTCTCTTACTACTAACTAACTAAAGTTTCCAGCGCAGAATGCATTATTCTGTGTGAGAATCCTCCGTCATAGGTCCGATGATTGGTGGGCACCAGGCAGTCTGAGGTGTTCTCAGCGAATCAGGAGGTAGATGATGAGCAGCTTCTTGCAAACAAAGGAGCTATAGTGAAAAGTCAGGCAGAGGCAACAGTATGTAACTTCTGGGCATGTACCAGTGTCCAAGGCCAGCCACGGACAATAGCTTCTGTATGCACACTTAGAAACGCTGCCCCAGCAGTTGCTTGAAGGCCGTTTGTAGCTGAACACAGCAAAAGTGAAGTGAAGAATCCATCTTGTCTGTGCAGTTTGGTTCAGGCCTGAGTTGCTGAGCAGGCCGGAGATTTGCATGTAGAATTGCAGGGGTACCAGCCCTACAGGATGCGTACACTCATGTTCTCATCCATCCAACTCACCGAATGTTCCTTCGATTTCTGTTTCAAGGGAAGCACTACCAATACAGGGTGCTTCCTTTTGGCCTGGCCTCAACACCAAGGGTGTTCACGAAATGCATGGCTGTAGTAGCAGCATTTCTCCGCATTCTACGGATATTCGTCTTCCCTTACTTAGACGACTGGCTCATTTGAGAACCAACAGAGTCAGAGGCCAGGACTTCTCTATTCTGCACAATGCGTATCCTTCACTATTTAGGGCTGGTAATAAACATCACAAAATCCAGTCTAACTCCCACTCAGTCTTTAGAGTTCATAGGAGCTTTGCTGGATACCTAAAGGGCAAGGGCCTATCTCCCCCAGGCCCGTTGCCTTCGCATGGTGCAGTTGGCTTCTCAAGCAGTGCTAAAGCCTCATCTAACTGCTCGAGAAATGTTACAACTACTAGCCACATGGCAACTACTGTACATGTGGTTCCCTATGCTCGCCTCCATATGAGGGCAGCTCAGTGGACTTTATCCACCCAATGGACCCAGGCATCAGGAGGCCTGTCAGACAAAATAGCAAACACAACTTGCCTTATTTTGTCTCTCCAGTGGTGGAAGTCCACTCAAAACCTGTTGCTGGGGTCCCCTTTCCAACAACCCTTACCGCAAGCAACTCTCACAACAGATGCTTCCCCAGTGGGTTGGGGAGCTCATCTCTAAGACCTCTCCACCCAAGGCACCTGGTCTCCACAGGAGAGTCATCTACATATCAATCTCTAGGAGCTCAGAGCAATCTTCCTTGCTCTGCAAGTGTTCCACACCCTGCTCAGCTACAAGACAGTCCTCATTCATACGGACAATCAAGTAGCCATGTTCTATGTGAACAAGCAGGGGGGAGCAGGCTCTCTGTCGCTTTGCAACGAAGCTTTGTGACTATGGGCCCTCGCCAGAGAGCATCAGATTCATCTCCTGGCAGTGTATCTTCCAGGCATACAAAACTCTTGGGCAGACAGACTCAGTTGAGTTCTGCTTCCACACGAATGGTCTCTCCATGCAGACCAGGTGGCCAAGAATTTTCAGATTTGGGGAACCCCGGACATGGACCTCTTTGCAAGTCCGTGGAATGCCAAACCTCCCCGGTTCTGTTCCAGAATTTCGGCTCAGAAGGCTCAGGCCAGGGATGCTTTCCTCCTTCATTGGGATCAAGACTTCCTTTGTCTTTCCGCCCATTCCCCTAATTCCCAAAACCCTATTCAAGCTTCAGAGAGACAGAGGCCATATGATTCTCATAGCTCCACTTTGGCCACGGCAAGGGTGGTACCCTCTGCTTCTACATCTCTCTCAAGCTCCCTCCCTGGAGTTAGTGTCTGCTGCAGATCTCCTATCTGAGGAGGACGGAATGTTATGGCATCACAATCCCCAGTCTCTGCGTCTCAGGGCTTGGTTTCTGAAGGCCTAGATCTACAAGATCTTAATCTTCCTCAGCAAGTAAAAGATATTCTTTTTGCTTCCAGAAAACTTTCCACAAGACGCTCTTATGTTTTTAAGTGGAAAAGGTTTACCACATGGTGTTCGCAGAAGATCTTAACCCCCTTGCGATACCTCTGGAATCATTGCTGGAGTATCTCCTTCATTTATCCAATGCAGGACTTAAGATTAACTCAGTAAGAGTCCATTTGAGTGCTATTGCAGCTTCCTTTAAGCCTCTAAATGGACAACCTATTTCCTCTCATCCTCTTATAGCAAGATTTATGAGAGGCCTTCTTCTAACTAAGCCTCCCATTAGGCCACCACCAGTGGCATGGGACTTAAACTTGATTCTTGGGCAGCTCATGAAGCCACCCTTTGAACCTTTAGCTACCACCTCCTTGAAATTCCTTTCTTGGAAGTTTATCTTTCTCATTGCAATCACATCAGCACGCCGCATTAGTGAGTTGCAAGCGCTAGTAGCTGATCCACCTTATAGAAGATTGCATCATGACAAGGTAGTCCTTAGGACTCATCCACACTTTATGCCAAAGGTGGTCTTACCTTTTTATCTGAACCAAGCGGTCTACCTACGTGTGTTTTTTCCAAGGCCTCATACATCAAATGCAGAGAGGAATCTTCATACCTTGGACTGTAAAAGAGCTTTAGCCTTTTACTTACAAAGAACACAGCAACATAGAAAGTCCTCTCAACTCTTTGTTGCTTTTGATCCTTCTCATTTGGGACTTCCAGTCTCCAAGAGAACACTGTCTAACTGGATTGCTCAGTGTATTTCCTTCGCCTATCAGAGTAAGATCCTTTCTCTGGAGGGCCATGTGACAGCTCACAATTTGAGGGCCATGGCAGCCTCAATGGCTCATCTGCACTCTGTGTCTATCGACATCTGTCGAGCAGCCACTTGGGCCTCGGTTCATACCTTCACAGCCCATTACTGCTTGGACAAGGACTCCCGCCGGGTTGCCTTGTTTGGTCAGGCTGTTCTCAAACACCTGTTCCATACCTAATCAACTCCTACCCACCATCCCTGGTAGGATGTCAGAGATCCATGGGGGGAAGTGGAGCCCTTTCACAGGGACACACAACTTCTGGGGTCTCTCCCTGGTACCTAAAGCTAGGGAGTCCCCATATATGACTACTACATTTCTGCTTGTTCCTGGAGATAGCATAGTTACTCACCTGTAACATGTGATCTCCGGGAACGGCAGGAATTTAGTCCTCACAACCCACCCACCTGCCCTAGGAGTTGTATCTCTCTATCTCTTTCCTTTCCCCCTCTCTCTCTTTGTCTTAGCTTTAAAACTCAACTGGAGAGAGGCAGTTGGGAAAGGCGGGAAGGCAGCACGCAGGCACTGTGGGATGCTCCCAAAAGCTTTCTAATTGGACACTGGGGAGCGTTCCTGCGCAGGCTCCGTCGGTACCGATGATACCCATATGTGAGGAGTAAATTCCTGCTGTTCCCGGAGATCACCTTTTACAGGTGAGTAACTATGCTTTACTCACTTGTAACAGGTGATCTCCGGGAACAGCAGGAATTTTGTCTTCACAACCCACCCACCTCCCCTAGGAGTTGTATCTCTCTATCTCTTTTCCCTTTCCCTCTCTCTCTCTTTGTCTCAGCTTTAAACTCAACTGGAGAGAGGCAGTTGGTAAAGGCGGGAAGGCAGCACGCAGGCGCTGTGGGTTGCTCCCAAAAGCTTCCTGGTTGGACGCTGGGCAGCGTTCCCATACAGGCTCCGTCTGTACCGACGTACCCATATGTGAAGAATATATTCTTGCTGTTCCTGGAGATCACCTGTTACAGTTGAGTAACTATGCTTTCCCTTACCTCCCTCATCAGAACCCAGTTGTCTCAGGAGGCCTGACATGCCACAGCTCGCACTATCAACATGGTACATCATTTAGGCTTTGTTATAAATCAAGCAAAGTCCACTTTGCTCCCCACTCAAAACGTAGAGTTCATAGGAGCAAGACTAGACACTCTTCGGGCAAGGGCTTACCTGCTGGAAGACAGGGCACGGAGATTTCTGGTGCTGGTGCGCCAAGTCAGCCACAAGTCTCAGATCTCATTGAGACACTTTCTACGCCTCCTGGGCCACTTGGCCTCCATGGTACATGTGTCCCCAAACGCCCTTCTCCACTTGAGGACAGCTCAGTGGTGCCTCAGAGATCAGTGGACCACGAGCCACCGGATGACTCCGAGACAGTATCAGTGTGTCCAAACGACTGATGAAGTCGTTGGCATGGTGGCTTCAGCCACTCAACCTGCTCGAGAGAGTGCCCTTTCAGCCTCCCTCGCACACGAGTGCTGACAACAGATGTCTCCCTGCTCTGCTGGGGAGCCCATTGCCAGGGATCATGCACTCAGGGGACGTGGTCTCCTCAGAGTACACACCAGATCAACCTCTTAGAGCTTCGGGCGATTTGCCTAGCTCTTCAAACCTTCTCTCATGTTCTCTCGCATCAGTCTGTCTTTGTGCAGACTGACAATCAGGTAGCGATGTTGTACGTGAACAAGCAGGGAGGTACAGGGTCCCGTCTCCTATATCAGGAAACACGCGACCTCTGCTCCTTTGCAGTCTGGCAGGGTATGTTTCTCAAATCCGTTTTCCTGTGAGGTCAGGAGAACTTCTTAGCGGACAAGCTAAGCAGGATTCTTCAGCCTCACGAATGGCAATTGAATCTGGAAGCTGCCCAGCAGATCTTCCATTGCGGGTGGCATCCGTCCATAGATGTTTTTGCCAGTCTGCAAAATCACCAGCTTTTACTCCAGACAGCCACACCCTCAGAGGGTGGCTTCAGATGCTTTTCTGATCTCCTGGTCAGGGGGCCTCATGTATGCGTTTCCTCTCATGCCTCTGGTGGCCCGGACTCTGTTCAAAATCCTTTGGGACAAGGCCTCTGTCATTCTGGTAACCCCCAGATGTCCAAGACAGCCTTGGTTTCCTCTTCTCCTCCAGCTGGCAGTAGAGGCTCCACTCCCTCTGGGGACGCAGCCTGACCTCCTGTCCCAGGAGCAGGGCTCGCTCTTACGTCCCCACCTCGGGTCCCTCAACCTGATGGCATGGCTGCTGAAGGAGTAGTGCTGGTGCCTCTCCTCCTACCTAAGAATGTTGAAGTGTTACTGGCTTGAAGGACACAGTCCACTAGGAAAACCTATGCCTTCAAGTGGCGCAGGTTTGAGCTGTGGTGTACCCAGCACAGTGAAAACCCTTTCGCTTGCCTTGTACCAGTGGTGCTGCAGTACCTGCTTCACCTCTCAGAATTAGGTCTTAAGTCTAACTCTGTCAGGGTCCACCTAAGTGCTTTGTCAGCACACCACTCTCCAGTAGGACAGCCTCTTTCGGCTCACCCCTTGGTGTCCAGATTCCTTAGAGGTCTACTTCTACTAAAACCCCCCCGGTTTGTCCCCTGGCAACCGAGTGGGATTTGAATGTGGTCTTGGAGCAGCTTACTTGCCCACCTTTTGAGCCAATGTCTACTTGCCATCTGCGCTTCCTCTCCTGGAAGGTGCTCTTCCTGGTGGCACTCACATCTGCCAGACAAGTGAGTGAGCTGCAAGCCCTTGTTTCGGATAGACCGTACACAAGGTTTTATAGGAACAGAATGGTTCTTCACACCCACCCCAAGTTCCTTCCGAAAGTGGTCTCTTCTTTCCACCTCAACCAAGAGGTGGTGCTTGCAACCTTCTTTCCCAGACCTCATGCCAGCTGGGCAGAGGCGGTCTTGCATACCCTCGATTGTAAGAGGGCATTAGCCTTCTACCTGGAGCGTACGTGGGGACATTGAAGGGCTACTCAGCTCTTCGTCTCTTCGTCTCTTATGACTCCAGTAAGCTGGGATTACCTGTCTCCAAGCGCATGTTGTCCACCTGGGTGGCAGAGTGCATTGCCTGGGTGTACAGGGCGGTCGACCTCCCCTTGCAGTGTCGAATCACGGCCCACTGTGTCAGGGCTAAGGCCACATCAGTGGCTCACTTCTGCTCTTTCCGCTGGCAGACATCTGCTGGGCCGCCACCTGGTCTTCGGGGCAGACTTTTGCAGCCCATTACTGCTTGGATAGGGAGTCCCGACGAGGCAGTGCTTTCAGCCAGGCGGTACTCCGTAACTTATTTGAGGTATAGGCAACGCCTACCCTCCGGCCCTTTGGTGTCAGGCTACCGGTGGTGTTGAGTTCTCTGCTGAATTCCTATCGCAGCTGCTGCGGCTTTTCTAGAGGGAGCCATTATTCAGCTATGGGTTCTCGGTAGCCTATAGCTAGGGAGTCCTATATGTGAGGACTGACTTTCTGCTTGGTCCTGGAGAAAGCGTAATTACTCACCTGTAACAGGTTTTCTCCAGGGACAGCAGGAATCAGTCCTCACGACCCTCCCTCCTCCCTTGGAGTTGCAGTCCTATTATTAATTTTGGTTCATTTTGCCGTCTCTTTAGCTGTGTCATTTGACTGAGCAAGATGGCACCCTTGGGCGGGAAGGGGACCGCGCATGCATGATTCAATCCCAAAGGCTTTCTTTGAAAGCTGGGGAATTGCTCCGCCCGAGGGCTCCGTCGGTGCCGACGTCACCCTTATGTTAGTACTGATTCCTGCTGTCCCTGGAGAACACCTGTTACAGGTGAGTAACTATGCTTTATGAGGGGTCTTTTGTTAACCAAGCCTCCCATCAAACCACCTCTGGTGGCATGGGGATCTCAATGTAGTTCTAGCGCAGCTTTTAAAGCCGTCCTTTAAACCTTTGGCTATGACCCCACTAAAGTATCTTTCATGGAAGGTCATCTTTCTGATTGCCCTTACTTCAGCTAGGTGCATCAGTGAGCTACAGTCTTTGGTGGCAGACCCACCTTACACCCGGTTCCACCATGACAAGGTCGTCCTTGGGACTCTCCCACATTTCATGCCAAAGGTGGTATCTGCTTTCTATTTGAACCAGTCAGTTTACCTTTTTATTTTCTTTCCTAGTCCGCATGCGTCTAGAGCAGAAGCACACCTACGTATGCTTGACTGCAAGCGTGCTTTGACCTTTTATCTCCAGAGAACTGGTGATCATCGTAAAGCCTTGCAGTTGTTTATCTCCTTTGATCCTAGTCACCTAGGTCTGCCAGTATCCAAATGTACCCTCTCCAGATGGATAGCAAATTGCCTTTCATTTGCTTATGATAGAGCAGGACTGTTATTAGAGGGATATGTCACTGTTCCAAATGTTCGCGCCATGACCACCTCGATGGTAAATCTACGCTCGATGGTAAATCTACGCTCGATGGCTGCTGTTAAGATCTGCAAGGCAGCAAGTTGGTCTTCTGTCCATACTTTTGTCGCTCATTACTGTTTAGACGAGGACTCCTGCTGTGATGTCATGTTTGGTCAGGCTGTTCCCCAGACCTTCTTTCAGACTTTGGGGCAACTCCTACTCTTCTTCCTGGACATTAATGATACCAGACATCTATGAAAGAGTCATGACACTTTGAAACCTGCCCTGAGTGAAGCCTTCACCGGTTCTGAGGTAATTTCTCTGGCATTTTGGAGCTGGTGAGTCACATATGTGAAGACTACATTTGTGCTTGTTCCTGGAGATAGCACAATTACTCACCTGTAACAGGTGATCTCCTCGAACAGCAGGAATTTATTATTTATTTAACATTTCTTATATACCGCCTTTAATGATATTAAGGCAGTTTACGTTGAACAAACTGAAATTACATTGAACAGCAAAAACAAAAAACTCACTCGAATACAACAATAGTTGTTTTGTCATCAAGACAACGTGTAAATCAACACTTCTGTTGGTGCTAATATGGAACGGAGGTGGCACGGTCTCAGCCAATTTGGGTGAATGCACAAGTAATCAAGACCTCAGTCAAGATTTTACTGCCAAACAAAAAGCCCATTCACATCAATGACCTGTTGCCTCCTCCACCATATGCACATTTAAAGACATATTTAAAGACACCATAATGGCAAAATTTACAAAATCAGTTTCAAATGCAATCGCGGCACAATCCCTCTTTCAATCCCACTTAACTTTGAAAAAATCTTGAGGGGGGTGAACCGCAAACTGCTGCCCCGACGTCTAACATGGAGCTCCCATACGTTTCGCAATCAGAATCGCTGCATCAGGGGAATTCTATTGTAAAACAGAAACAAACATACACTAGACTACAATAATTAAAAATAGAAACACACATCACCCCAGCTCATCACATATTCACAAACAACCAAAACCAACCAGAAACGCCACTTACTTCAAGCGGCAAGTGGTGTTTCTGGTTGGTTTTGGTTGTTTGTGAATATGTGATGAGCTGGGGTGATGTGTGTTTCTATTTTTAATTATTGTAGTCTAGTGTATGTTTCTGTTTTACAATAGAATTCCCCTGATGCAGCGATTCTGATTGCGAAACGTATGGGAGCTCCATGTTAGACGTCGGGGCAGCAGTTTGCGGTTCACCCCCCTCAAGATTTTTTCAAAGTTAAGTGGGATTGAAAGAGGGATTGTGCCACGATTGCATTTGAAACTGATTTTGTAAATTTTGCCATTATGATGTCTTTAAATGTGTCTTTAAATGTGCATATGGTGGAGGAGGCAACAGATCATTGATGTGAATGGGCTTTTTGTTTGGCAGTAAAATCTTGACTGAGGTCTTGATTACTTGTGCATTCGCCCAAATTGGCTGAGACCGTGCCACCTCCGTTCCATATTAGCACCAACAGAAGTGTTGATTTACACGTCTTGATGACGAAACAACTATTGTTGTATTAGAGTGAGTTTTTTGTTTTTGATTTTTACACTCTATAACTTGACCACTGAGTTTTTGGATTACATTGAACAGGGCATTATAACTTGGAGATAACTATTTTACAGGGAACATGGGCAATGGAGGGTTAAGTGGCTTGCCCAAGACCACAAGGAGCACCTGTGGGACTAGAAACCCCAGTCCTTACGAACCAAGGTTGCTGTTCTCTAGTTGGATTAGTCTTCACTGTCTACCTTCCTCCCCTAGAATTTGTAGGTTTTCTCTTTACTCTCCTCTCAGCTACAAACTCAACTGAGGTAAGAGTTAGGAAAGTGGGAAGGCAGCTACGGAGGCATGGTAGGATGCTCCCAAAGGCTTTCCTGTTAAACGCTGGGGAACGTTCCTGCGTGGGCTCAGTCTGACGTCATCCATATGTGAAGACTAAATGCCTGCTGTTCCGAGATCACCTGTTAGAGGCGAGTTAACCTACTCTTTGTCACAGAAATGTAATCCTCCGCTTACAACACTGTCCCATTCTGCTGCTGCCTTTTTTTGTGCCTCCAAATTCTCTCCCATGTGGTGACAGTGAAGTTTGAGAAGCTATTCTGTCTTTATATAGAATTTTCAAGGTTAGACCAGATATCTGTTTTCTGCAGCTAAACAATAAGGGCTAGATTTCCAGCCGGGGTGAAAACCAACACTAGTGCTTAACCTAGTCTATATATTCAGTGATTCTAGCCGAACAGGTAGTGGCACTGAATATACAGGTTGACTTGTGAGCATGGCAGCTCTACCCACTTAGTGGCTGAACATCACTATTAAAGGGTTTATTTGCGACATAAGCTTTGCTCCTCCCTTGACTTGTCAGTTTAGTTTTCTAAATGGCACATTGATATTCATGTAATTTTTTTGAAAATGTACTGATAGAGAATTCACCACCTGGTGGCCAATGCATACCTCCCCTTTGAATACCAACCCATAAATATCCATCTGTTTTGTGATCATTTGTTGTAAATTCAGTCATGCTCTTGTTAAGTGAAGGAAGTAGGTGGGTCTTTCATGCATTCTTTTTTTTTGCAGGCTGAAGCAGGCTGGTTTAGTCAGCGATGCAGAAAGATCAATCATTCAAAGAGCGCCCTCTCATTCCTCATTCCTTCTGTCCTTCAGTTCACTTTCTCTGAGGATGGTAGGTAAAAAATATCATCTGTCACTACACAGGAAATGACTAGATAACAAATGCAGATGTAATTACTTTCAATCTCCAGGAACAAGCAGGAATGAGTCTTCACATATGGGTACGTCGGTACCGACGGAGTCTGCGCGGGAACGCTTCCCAGCGTCCAATCAAAGAGCTTTTGGAAGCATCCCACCACGCCTGCGTGCTGCTTTCCCAACTGCCTCTCCTCAGTTTTCATTTTCCGCGGAGCCGGCAGGACGTCCTCCTGTCACCGCAGAAAATTCTTGTTTTATTTCTTTATTTTTCTTGTGGTCGCGGCTGTCTTCCCGACGCCACCGGTACCGCCGGGGTTTTCTTTTCTTTTCTTGTAAAATCTTCCTTCTTCAAGGAATATATTTCTTCATAGTGTCTCACGGTATCTTAGGCCTTTTAGGCCTCTTCTTTTTCCTTCATGGAACTACCAGCCACTTTCTCCAAGCAATGTTCACACTGTGGCGGTACAACTTTATTTTTAGACCCTCGAAATCGGTGTCTAACCTGTTTGGGTCTTGACAACAGTTTGGTGAGAAGAAGTTTTCAATATCGAGGTTCCCTCGATACACTGTTTCCCTCCAGCTTCGGGGCACCGTCCCTGTCTTTGTGGGTTACCTAATGCTGTGTAGAAGACGACAGGGACGGTGCCCCGAAGCTGGAGGGAAACAGTGTATCGAGGGAACCTCGATATTGAAAACTTCTTCTCACCAAACTGTTGTCAAGACCCAAACAGGTTAGACTAGCCAGCCCTCGAGTGGTAGGTCTCATGCACAGCATGTAGACGGCTTTGGCCTTGCCCTCGAGGGCCCACTGGCTTCAAAACCCCAGCGTGAGTCTTCGGTCTCCAATGAGGGGTTTCAGGTTTTTCCTGGGGTTTACCCCTCACAGAACATACCTGAGCCGTGTCTGGTGGTGGCATCCGCTTCGAGCGGTACCGATACCCCGTCATCGGCACTGGTGTTGGATGAAACATTCCTCACCAGGGATGGTCATCTGGCGTCCTCGATGCCTTCGGGACCGGTGGATACGCTCCAGACTGACCTTCCATTATCGGTACCAACACCGATACTACCACCGACGTCGGTACCCTCCAGATGTGCATCGTTAGCCTCGCTTCCTTCGATGCCGAGTCTGGAATCGATCTCCAGTCTGGAGGACTGGGTACTGACTCGCCTTGGTACCGGCTCTCGGTACCGAAGGCTTGGTTCCGATGATTCGGATCTGCAACTCTCGGTTCCCTCGAAGCCCACTGAGTTGCCACTGGTTGACCTTCATTCACCGTTATCAGGCACGGTACCGAAGTCGGTGCCGATGTCCTCATTACCTTTAAGGTTGGTGTCTTCAATGCCCAGTTTAGAATCGCTCTCTAGTCTGGAAGACTCGGTACCAATATCATTTGTACCGACACCGACTGATACCGGTGGCTCGGTACCAAGGATAGCACCAGGATGTTTTCAGTTGCCTCGGTACCGATTGAAGGTCTCAGATGACTGCTCCGATGTCTTTGTCGGGCTCGACTTTGACATCGGTACTGGTATCCACAGTGCCATCGTGGCCAACTCCTGCCATGCTTTTTTCAACAGGATCGCTCCCTTCTAGGCCAAGCTTGGAGTTGATACCTGGCATGGACAATGTGGTAATGTCGGTCGCTGCTCCTGACAGTCAGTACCGGCGTCCATCCTTTAAGCATTCCAGATTGCACTGTGCAGGATCTTCTATTCCTATATATCTGGATAGCTCTGTCGGTGCTCAGGCTAGTTCTTCGGATCTAACCTGTCCAAGGGAAATTCCTATTTGGGAACCCTCTTTTCAGAGTTTCCTCCGGGATATAGCAAGATCTCTTGCCATTCCTATCCCAGGACATGATCCTGCACAGGCCTCTCTGCCAAAGCAAAGGACAACATAATGCTTCCTTTGCATCATTCCTTGCAGGATCTCCTTTTAGGAATGTGGGAAACACCTTTAAGGGTACCCCCACCTTCCAGAGCAACTGATCTCTTATATCAGGTGCCCCCCTCTCCAGGGTTTTAGAAGACTCAACTTCCTCATCATTCCATAGTTGTGGAATCAGCATTGAGGCGGGTAAAGAGCAAGAAAAAGCACTCTTCTTATCCGCCAGGTCGTGAATCTAGGATGCTTGACTTTGGACGTCAGGCCTTCGAGACATCTATGCTTTTTGCAAGAATTATCTCATATATTTTCTATATGAGTCTATCTCTTAAGGAGGTCACAAAGCAATTACATCTTTTGACTCCTTCCCTTCCAGAGTCCAAGAGTGCAGACTACTCTTCACTGCTCAAGCATCTCCAGAATATCTCTTGGTTTCTTACTCGTGCTTCCCTAGACTCTTTTGAGTCTGTTAGCAGGACTTCTGCTATAACTATAGGGGCATGACGTAGAGCCTGGCTCCAAGCTTCAGGCTTGGACCAATGGGCACAACACAGACTGGGACATACTCCTTGCACTGGAGATAATCTTTTCAACAAGGAGTCTTTACGTCAGGTTACTCAGTTTTCCACTGACTTACCTGTTCCTAGGGGCTCTTCTGCACCTTCTTCTGTCCCAGTAGGTAAGAAATGTCCTGCCAAACCTTCTTCCCATAGCAGAAGAAGGTTTTATGCATCATCTGCCCATCCTACAGATGTTCCCAAACAGGGGAAGCATCGTCCTGGTCTTCAGGGTTCAACCTCTCACCAGGCTCAGCAAACCCAGCAACCACAGGGTTTCTAATCAACCCATCAGATGCTTGTGACTCTGGGAATTACAATCTGCAGTTGTTTCTTCTCCATAGAGACAATTCACTGCTGTCATTCTAAATCTTAAACATGGATCTCTTCCCAATAGACATCTATTTTTCTCTGAGCTGTCAGGATGTTCATGCTTCTAGGTCACAGGGTTCTCCTCTTTTCCTTCTAGGGAAAGAGGTCCATCCACTATCAAATAATAGTTTCCTGTGCCAGCATGGCTCCTTTCCTTTCTATTAACTTACTATATTGTAAGTTTTCTTCAGCTCCATTTTCTTTACCCTCTTACCAGGGTTTTCCTCTGTAAGAGTGGTATTGCTCACTGGAGGGCTTTTCTTCAGCCTCTCTAATTTCTTTCTTTTCTAGTGCGGAGTTCTCTTTTCTGAGTCACTCCTCTTTTTCAATCTTGCTTTGTAGCAGTTCATCAGACACCTCCAGAGTTTCTACTCTTGTATTGTCTGTCCTTTCTGTTTTTCAACAGTACCATTCTTCTGCTGTCTGGCAAGCAGCTACCAATGCAGGAGCCTTTATGTTTCGACCACTGGTTCTTGTCCACCAGTAACCAGATTTGTCCTCCAATAATATTCTGTCTAGTATTAGTAGTGACTCCAAGTCAGTGCTGTCATCTGTCTTGGAAAATTTTTCACTACAAACTTGTTGGATTGCCTTCTCTTTCTACCATCTCCATTCCCAGGGGTTTGGCAGCATAGTTGACATAGTTACTGGCTTCTCTGTGGCCAGTTCTATCTCCTCATTCTCCTGCATAATGCTCTCTGCAATTCTACAGAGGAGCTCTCCACTATGGGCCCTTGTTAGAGAGCATGGGGTTTTTTCTCCAACAGCTATACTAGATGGTTGAAAAAGGCTTTTTTCAGTCATATCTTCCATGACTAGAAAAGTTCTCCTTTTTACTATAACGCACATAGGCCTACTCTTACGTGAAAGCTTAAGGAGTTGCTAATTCCCTTCTTTGGTCCATAGTATTTCCAATAAGGAATATTTCCTCCTTCCAGCTCGTCCTCAGGGTAAGAACGCATGATACCTTTTTGCCCTTAACCAGGTCACCATGGAATCTCATTCCTATGCGTCTTCTCTTCACTTACCATGCTAGAGTTCTAAAATACTCAGGACTTGCAGGCTGCTGACTGATATCATCCTCTGCTTTTCACGTAACCATCCTGGTTATCCTACTACCTAGCATCCCTGTAGCTATAACCAGTTGGAATTGATTCTCTAGATGTCTTCTCAAGTAGGTTCCACCTTCTTGTTCTTAGATGAATCTTTCCTCTCCACTTTTTTCCTATGTGAATGCCTTGTGGACATATTCTGTCTGCTTCTTGCAGACTTCCATATATATATATATATATATATATATATATATATATATATATATATATTCATACCGATAGCACACATCTTACAGATGTCTGTCTATCATGTGTGAGTACTTTATGCCCTTCATATCACACTATAGATATATTCTCATATATCTGTAGGTTAAATATATATATATATATATATATATATATATATATATATATATATATATATATATATATATATATATATATATATATATATATATATATATATATGTCGAGGTATTCTACTATCGGTAGATAGGTATTCTGTTTTATCTCCCTGACTGTCCAGGCTCATATAGCCATATGATTCTGACAGAAGGGTTTTACCCATACTATGCTATCCAGCATGTTTTGGGATCCTACACTCACAACCATTTGTTGATAGTTAACACTACATAACCCTAAGGTTAGGTACCTCTGAAGCTCTCCATGTCCAATATCTCTCCTAGCTGACTTCAGTTAGGAGAGATATTGCGGATCTTCAGTTACTCACAGGCTAACACCTCCGGCATTGTCCTTTCTTTTGGGATATAAGAGGTTCCCATACCCTTTCTCCCCACAAGGACTGAGCCTGTTTGTCCAAATCGGTTAGCTTTTCTCTTTTGTTTCTAAGAGTGAGCCACCCTTTTGCCAAAATAGTGGGGTTTTTATCATAAAGCCTTCCGCTGAAGGCCCACCATTTTTGTACTACCCCAGTTTTTCCTACTGGGATTCCCTGTTCCCTTTCAGGATTCTGACCTCCATTATTTTTCCTACAGGTTTCCTACCTCCACTACAGTGAGGTCCTTCTTGAGGTTCCTCTACTGGGTTCCCCAGTAGATCCCATGAACCTCCATACTTCTCTAAAGTCCTGTTAGGGGAGGTCCCTATTGCAATTTAGTTCTTTGCAATATCATTGATGACAATTATCATCCACACATGGACTCCTTTTCTGCAGTCCTATGCTAGGTTAGCTGTTCCACAGCACCTTTCTTTCTTCAACTCCTACCCTCCATCCTCAGGATGCCTGGTGTTGTGCAGGATAGCATGTTCCAACCTATAACATGCTGGGACTCCAGGCATCTTAGCTTGGGAGTCCCCATATGTGAAGACTCATTCCTGCTTGTTCCTGGAGATAGCACAGTTACTTACCTGTAACAGGTGATCTCTGGCAACAGCAGGAATAAGTCTTCACAACCCACCCACCTCACCAGGAGTTGTATCTCCATCTATCTTTCCTTTCCTCTCTCTCTCTCTCTCTCTTTGTCTCAGCTTTAAAACTTAACTGAGGAGAGGCAGTTGGGAAAGGCGGGAAGGCAGCACGCAGGCGTGGTGGGATGCTTCCAAAAGCTCTTTGATTGGACGCTGGGGAGTGTTCCCACGCAGACTCCGTCGGTACCGACGTACCCATATGTGAAGACTTATTCCTGCTGTTCCCAGAGATCATCTGTTACAGGTAAGTAACTGTGCTTTATCAACCTGGAGCAATTGAAGTTTGAGAATATAAAAGTTAAAGGCTACTGAGGTATAAAACTTCTTTAATGTTTTCTTAGATACTTATAATGGTTTGATGTGTATAATTAATTTGCTGATTAGAGAGGACTACTACTCGGGGGCATGTTTAATAAATTGTGATAGCCATTTGCAGTTATTGCAGTGCAATAGCTGTAAAAGGCCTGTCGTAAGTTAACCTACAGGGTATCTGCAGGATGCGTTCCCAGCCTTCCTTCTACAGATACAGCAGAGACTCTCCAGGAACAAGTAGGAAGTCAGTCCACACTTCCTTATCGTATTCTCCAGTCCAGTCCCAACACTGATGGATAGTCATGCCTGTCCAGCAGCTTGGAGCAGATCTCTGACCTCAGCATACTTGGGTAGCAGGAAGCCCCTCCCATCCCCCAGTATTAAGTCTCTAAGCAGCTGGAGAAACGTGGATCTCCAGGAACAAGCAGGAATGTAGTCATCACATATGGGTATTGTCGGTACCGACGGAGCCTGCGCGGGAACGCTCCCCAGCGTCCAATTAGAAAGCTTTTGGGAGCATCCCACAGCGCCTGTGTGCTGCCTTCCTGCCTTTCCCAACTGCCTCTCTCCAGTTCTTCTTTTTCCGCAGAGCCAGCAGGTCGTTGTTCCTGTCACCGCAGAAGAATTCTTCTTTATTTCTTTCTTTTTTGTGGTTGTGTCTGCCTTCCTCGACGCTTTACCGGTACCGCCGTTTTTTTCTTCTTTTCTGTCTTTAAAAAAAAAAAAAAAAAAATATATATATATATATATATATATATAATACTTTTGTCCTATTTTCTTCAGGTGCATGCGCCTTTTTGGGCCTTAGGCCCAAAAGCTTTTTCTTACAATGGAGAAACCTGCCTCAGGTTTCAAAAAGTGCACCAAGTGTGGCGGTACCATTTCCGTCACGACACACATGAATGGTGTATAAAATATTTAGGTCCTGACCACTCCATCACGGATTGTAAGTCCTGCGCCATGATGTCTAAGAGGGATCGGCAGAACCGAGCTGCTAAGCTGAGTACCCTGTTTCCCTCTGATGCAGCTTCTGATGCATCGACGTCTTCCAGGGCTTCCTCTTCCTCCTGTTTATCTCAGGTAACTAAACATAAGTCCAGCTGGTCCTCAAAGGGTAGATCTCCTTCTAAGCATTGAGATGCCTCTGGCGTTGCCCTTGAGGATTCTGCACCGGCAAAATTGCCCCAGCGGGAGGCTTTGGCTTCCAAAGCATTATCGGGGCTCCAGGATGTTCTCGAGGCCTCGACCTCGGCAGAACTACTGGTGCCATGCTCTGGGGTACCGACATCCAGGCATCGGCAGTGTCGATAGACCAGAGAGTCCTGGCTATTGAGTGCAGTCTGACGGCTCTCCTTGCGGCATCGACGCCCTCGGAACTGCGACAGACAATTCGGCCGGTACCGGCCTCTGCATCGGTTTCGGTACCGATAGCATTGGCATTGGTGTCTGCTTTGCCGGTACCCAGTCATCCGATGCCCTCAGGTACCGATACCCCGGTACCGGTTACTCCCGGTACTGACTTCGATGCAGGAATACTTCTCACAGAGGAGCCCTCCTCCCCTAAGCGCAGGATGTCTCCTCCAGAGGATAGTTCCTTCCAGGATTTTATCAGGGAGGTGGCTCGGGGCCTGTCCATTACTGTGGCTCCTGAAACAGAGCCAAGGGCCAAAGAGTTGGAAATTCTACAATATCCTAAAACTCCTAAAGAGGCAGCTACCTTGCCCATTCATGAGATTTTATGTGATCTCATGTTAAGGATGTGGGAGACACCTATTACTACCTCTCCTCATTCTCGCAGACTAGATACTATGTATCGAGTCCCTCCTTGTCCTGGTTTCCAAAAGACTCAGCTTTCTCACCACTCTATTGTAGTGGAATCAGCTATGAGAAGGATCAAGAGTGCAAAGAGGCATGCCTCTAATCCTCCAGGACATGAGTGCAGAACCCTGGATGCTTTTGGACATCGGGTCTTCCAAGCTTCCATGCTTTCTGCCAGGATCAGTTCCTATGGTCTCTACATGGGAATGTTCCTGAAGGAGGTCACAGATGATTTAGAAGCTTTAAGTCCTATTCTTCCTGAGGATAGGCGACAGGATTTTCTCACTTTGGTCAAACATGCCCAAGATGTTTCTAAATTTGCCAACCCTGCAGCCTTTGACTGCTTTGAGTGCATAAGCAGAACCTTTGCTATTACCATAGGTGCACGTAGAATTGCTTGGCTCCAGGCATCTGATCTGGAGCTCTGGGTACAAGACAAATTGGGAAACATCCTTTGTACTGGTGAGGACCTGTTCGGTAGAGATTGGCAGGAAAAAGCCAATGAGATGCATGCTGAAAATTCCACCTTGGATAGATTATCCAAGTCCCCAGCTGATCCTGCTAGAAAGAAATCTTCCAAGAGACCATTCTTTTCTAAGAAGAAAAGATATTATCCTGCTTATGCTCAGCAGCCACATTCAGCAGGTCAGTTTGTCAAGAAGGGTCAGCAACCACCCAAAAAGAAGAAAGCAAAGACTTCTAAGCCTCAGCCGTCATAGCCGTCTCAGCCTCCGCAAGGCTTTTGACTTTCAGCTAGAGAACTTAGCCTTCCTGGCTCTCGGGGGACCAGAGCCTTCCACCATTCCAGGAAGGTTGTGTCACTTTGCCCCCAGATGGGGGCAAATAACAGCAGAGCATTGGACGCTCTCCATCATAAAGGAGGGGGTACAAGCTTTATTTTTCAAGCATGCCCCCTCATACAGTAGTAAGGCAGTTCAATTCTCCGACCTCTCTCATGAACCTGTTAGGGCAGGAGGTCGCTGTTCTTCTTGCCCAAGGGGTCATAGAAGAAGTACCCATTCATCAGCAGGGTACAGGGTTCTACTCCCCTTATTTCCTTATTCCAAAGAAAACAGGGGGATACAGACCTATCTTAGCCTCAGAGAATTGAACAAATTCCATGTTAAAGAGAAATTCAAAATGATTTCTCTCGGATCTCTGCTGCCATACCTTCAGAGAAAGGATTGGCTTTTTTCTCTAGATCTCAAGGATGCGTACACCCATGTCCTCATCCATCCAACCCACAGAAGGTTCCTTTTTCAAGGAAAGCACTACCAATACAGGGTGCTTCCTTTTGGCCTGGCCTCAGCACCAAGGGTGTTCACCAAATGCATGGCTGTCGTAGCAGCATTTCTCCGCACTCTAGAGATATTCTTCTTCCCCTACTTAGATGATTGGCTCATTCAAGCCCCAACAGAGTCAGAGGCCAGGAGTTCTCTATCCTGCACAATGCATTTCCTTCAGTATTTGGGTCTTGTAATAAACATCCCAAAATCCAGTCTAACTCCCACTCAGTCTTTAGAGTTCATAGGAGCTTTGCTGGACACCAGAAAGGCAAGGGCCTATCTCCCTCAGGCCCGCTGACTTTGCATGGTGCAGTTAGCTTCTCAAGCAGTGCTAAAGCCTCATCTCACTGCTCGAGAAATGTTACAACTAATAGCCACATGGCATCTACTGTACATGTGGTTCCCTATGCTCGCCTCCATATGAGGGCAGCCCAGTGGACTTTATCCACTCAATGGACCCAGGCATCAGGATGCCTGTCAGACAAAATAGCAAACACAAGTCACCTTATTTTGTCCCTCCAGTGGTGGAAGTCCACTCAAAACCTGTTGCTGGTGTCCCCTTTTCAACAACCCTTACCCCAAGCAACTCTCACAACAGATGCTTCTCTAATGGTTTGGGAGCTTATCTGCAAGACCTCTCCACCCAGGGCACCTGATCTCCACAGGAGAGTCATCTACATATCAATCTCTTGGAGCTCAGAGCAATCTTCGTTGCTCTTCGAGTGTTCCACACCCTGCTCAGCTACAAGACGGTCCTCATTCATATGGACAATCAAGTAGCCATGTTCTATGTGAACAAGCAGGGAGGAACAGGCTCTCTGTCACTTTGCGACGAAGCTTTGCCACTATGGGCCCTCACCAGAGAGCATCAGATTCATCTTCTGGCGGTGTATCTTCCAGGCATTCAAAACTCTTGGGCAGACAGACTCAGTCGAGTTCTGCTTCCACACGAGTGGTCTCTGCATGCAGACCAGGTGGCCAGGATATTTCAACTTTGGGGAACACCGGACATAGACCTCTTTGCAAGTCTGTGGAATGCCAAACTTCCCCGGTTCTGTTCCAGAATTCCAGCTCAGGGGGCTCAGGCCAGGTATGCTTTCCTCCTTTACTGGGGTCAAGACTTCCTGTATGCCTTTCCACCCATTCCTCTAATTCCCAAAACCCTGTTAAAGCTTCAGAGAGACAGAGGCCGTATGATTCTCATAGCTCCACATTGGCCACGGCAAGTGTGGTACCCTCTGCTTCTACATTTTTCTCAAGCTCTCTCCCTGGAGTTAGGATCTGCTCCGGATCTCCTATCTCAGGAAGACGGAATGTTATGGCATCCCAATCCCCAGTCTCTGCATCTCAGGGCTTGGTTGCTGAAGGCCAGATCTCCATGATCTTAATATCCCTCAGCAAGTAAAAAAGATTTTTTGCTTTCAGGAAACCTTCCACAAGACGCTCTTATGCTTTCAAGTGGAAAAGGTTTACCATATGGTGTTCGCAAAAGAGTCTTAACCCCCTTACGATACCTCTGGAATCATTGCTGGAGTGTCTCCTTCATTTATCCAATGCAGGTCTTAAAACTAATTCAGTAAGAGTCCATTTGAGTGATATTGCAGCTTCCTTTAAGCCTCAAAATGGACAGCCTATTTCCTCTCATCCTTTTATAGCAAGATTTAGGAGAGGCCTTCTTCTAACTAAGCCTCCCTTTAGGCCACCACCGGTGGCATGGGACTTAAACCTGGTTCTTGGGCAGCTCATGAAGCCACCTTTTGAACCTTTAACTACTACCTCCTTGAAATTCCTTTCTTGATAGGTTATCTTTCTCATTGCAATCACATCACGCCGCATTAGTGAGTTGCAAGCGCTAGTAGCTGATCCACCTTATACAAGATTCCATCATGACAAGGTAGTCCTTAGGACTCATCCACACTTTATGCCAAAGGTGGTCTCGTCTCTTCATCTAAACCAAGCGGTCTACCTACCTGTGTTTTTTCCGAGGCCTCATGCATCAAATGCAGAGAGGAATCTCCATACCTTGGACTGTAAAAGAGCTTTAGCCTTTTACTTACAAAGAACACAGCAACATAGAAAGTCCTTGCAACTTTTTGTTGCTTTTGATCCTTCTCATTTGGGACTTCCAGTCTCCAAGAGAACACTGTCTAACTGGATTGCTCAGTGTATCTCCTTCACCCATCAGAGTAAGAACCTTTCTCTGGAGGGCCATGTCACAGCTCACAATGTGAGAGCCATGGCACCGTCAATGGCTCATCTGCACTCTGTGTCTATCGACGACATCTATTGAGCAGCCACTTGGGCCTCGGTTCATACCTTCACAGCCCATTACTGCTTGGACAAGGACTCCCGCTGGGATGTCTTGTTTGGTCAGGCTGTTCTCCAACACCTGTTCCATACCTAATCAACTCCTACCCACCATCCCTGGTGGGATGCCAGAGATCCATGGGGGGAAGTGGAGCCCTGTTCGGGGGGACACTTCTGGTGTCTCTTCCTGGCACCTAAAGCTAGGGAGTCCCCATATGTGATGACTACATTTCTGCTTGTTCCTGGAGATAGCATAGTTACTCACCTGTAACAGGTGATCTCCGGGAATAGCAGGAATTTAGTCCTCACAACCCACCCACCTCCCCTAGGAGTTGTCTCTCTATCTATCTCTTTCCTTTCACTCTCTCTCTCTCTGTCTCAGCTTTAAAACTCAACTGGAGAGAGGCAGTTGGGAAAGGCGGGAAGGCAGCATGCAGGTGCTGTAGGATGCTCCCAAAAGCTTTCTAATTGGACGCTGGGGAGCGTTCCCGCGCAGGCTCTGTTGGTACCGACGATACCCATATGTGAGAACTAAATTCCTGCTGTTCCAAGAGATCACCTGTTACAGGTGAGTAACTATGCTTTCCCAGTTGGGGATACTCACTGGGTCTTTTTCTTCTTTGAGGCTTTTTTTTTTCTGTCCTTGACTGTAGCACCAGTGCCGGTTGGAAGGGGGAAGCCCTACTGGGGGAGCCTTCCTTATTTGGAACACTGTGTTGCCCAGAATTTTGGCGTTAATACACCTTTACCCCACAGCGAGTAAAGGGGGCTCCTTGCTGAGCAGCTGTCCAGACTTCCTGGAATGAGGGTACCTGACCGGTGGGCCCATCTCTTTCCCAAGCGTTCCCGTGGCTGCTGCAGTCACCTAGGGGCTGAGTGGTACGTGACTGCTACTTCTGCAGAAGCTGGCTCCCCACCAAAAGCTGCATATCTGCTGAAGCCTCTGGGCAGGCTGAGTGTTGCATGTCTGCACTAAGTGGCATTCTTGTTTTGGTTCCCTTGGGGAATTACCGTGCCGCTGAAGCCGTCAGGAGGCTGAGCGGCTTGCAGCACAAAAATCCGCACTCCCAGGCTGTAGATCAGCGGTTATTGTTTTGGGAGGGAGGGAAAAAAAGCCTGGACTTTATGGAACCCTTCCCTTTCTTCTGACTTAGGGCCTGGCCTCCCTCGTGTTTCCCGCCTATCAGGTTTTACATATTCAGTGTACAGGGTTCTTTCCTTTAGAAGAGCTGATGCTTTGGGAAGTCTTTGGTCAGTAAAAAAAAAAAAAATGCCCGCCAGGCTAACTTGTCTAGCCTGCGGTTCTAGAAGGGGGGGCTTTCTTAGAGGAGGGATTCTGCAGTGGCTGCGAGACAGAAGCACATTGGAGGATGACCTGCAGGATAGGGCTGGTATCTCAGAAGAATCAGAGGAACACCTGCTAGAGGTGACAGGACTGACTCCCAGGAACAGGATAGGATCTCCCTCCAAGCAGACGAGGGCCTCAACAGAGGTCCATGAATGCCAAGCCCCTCAGCCTTCCACCTCCAGAGATGCTTCGACAGAGGATTTCTTGGGGGGGGGGGGGTTTCCCCAGAGTTTGTCTTCATGCATAAAGCCTATTCTATTAGGAAGAAGAGCTTGGGTTCCTTGGCCATGAAAGGGGCCTGGAAGAGGCTCTTAACAGAAGTGGAGTTGTCCACCAGCAAGCAGGTAGGACCCACGGCTAAAGCCAGGCATGGGGGCTGATTCCTGGGATGACTCTGCCTTGATGCTCTCGGAGGGGCAGGAAGAGCAGGATGATGCAATAGCCTTACTGGCGGGGGTTGAGCTGGAGGAGGGCGAGATCGCACACGAAGAAAAGGCCTGTATTGTGAGAGTGTTCCGTAGGTGGTAGCTCTCGGCCCTGATCTCACATTCTCTGAAAACCTTCAATATGGCTACTGAGCCTCAGGTGGAGTAGGAACCTCTGGAGGATCCCTTGTGCCAGGTGGTCAGGAAAACACAGACTGTCTTCCCCGTTCATCAGGTCATCAAGCAAATGATTCTGGATGAATGGGAGGTTCCGGAGGCTGGACTAAGGGGTGCGCACAATCGCTAGTCTCTACCTGTGGCTTTGGAACTGGTCAGCAGACATGTCCTCCAAATCTCGTTCGAGTAGGCTCCTGTTTGGAGAGGCTCTGGAGAACTTGGTTAGGGACCTGGGAGAGTCCAAGTGGTAGAGTCCCGGAAGATGAGCAGAAACCGGGGATAGTCACCAACACAAAGATGGGGTCAAACACAGGATCCACGTCGCTTCAGGACCACACGATTCATACCCTTCCAGAGAGGAGAATTCCCCTTGAGAGGTCAGCCTTTTAGAGGCTTCCAGGGAGAAGGGAGATGTTTTTCATTCTACTTCCACATCCAACAAGAAGCCACAATGAAGCAAGGCGGGTCCAGGCGGAGCTGGTTCCCATGGGGGGGAGGGGGGGGGAACTGCAAATTTTACTCTGCCTGGACCCAGATCACCCCCGACCAGTGGGTCCTGCTCAAGGAAAGCTTCCTGCGATCCTCTTTCAGAGCATCTCACGAGTTTCAGGAAGTGTGGAATACCCTGCAGAGGCTGGTACAGTTGCAGGCGATTGCGGAAGTGCCACAAAGCTAACTCTGCTCCAGTCGGTACTCCATCTACTTTATGGTTCCCAAAAATGAGAGCTCTCTTCAGCCTATTTTGGATTCAAGCACGTGAACCATTGTCTGAGTCCCACGCTTCCACAAGGAAACTCTGAGATCAATGATTGTGGCCGTCAGAGAAGGAGAGTTCCTTACATCCTTGGATCTCACGGAAGCTTACCTGCATGTTTTGATTCAGCGGGAGCACTTCCTAAGATTCGTGGTACCCATGAGACATTTTCAGTTTACCGTGCTGCCATTCAGCTTAGCAACGGCACCCAGGACCTTTACCAAGGTCATGGTGATGGCTGCAGCTGCTCTGCGAAAGGAAGGAATTTTGGTGCATCCTTATCTTGGCGATTGGTGAATGCAGGCAAAGTCCAGAGAAGAGAGTGTGAGGTCCACTGCTTGGGTGGTTGAATTCCTTCAGAGCCTGGGCTTGGGTGATCAATGTGATCTAGAGCAACATGAGTCTGACACAGGAGTTGAATTACTTGGGAGCTCAGTTACAGACACAAGGGCAAGGTTTCCTTGCCATTAAAGGGGATGAACAAGCTACAATTACAGATCAGGTTCTTCTTACAGACATCAGCGCCAACGGCTTGGCATTACCTACAACTCCTGGGCTCAATGGCTGCAACTATCAAGCACGTGCCTTGGGTGTGAGCACATATGAAACTGCTATAGAAGTCCCTCCCGAAGCGATGGTCAGCCCATTGTCACCTGTTGGAGAAGAAACTGCGTTGCCCGGAGGAGGTCAAGATAGCACTCTGCTGGTGACTGAGGCCCAAGAAACTGTTAGTGGAGATGCCCTTGGAAACACTGAGGTGGTTTGCCTTCACGACGGATGCCAGCCTGACAGGCTGGGGTGCCTACTGTCAGGAGCAGGTAGCACAGGGCAGCTGGTCAGTGGAGGAAGTCACCTGGGCCATAAACAGGCTGGAAATGTGAGCGCTGACTTGGCCCTCCAGGCATTCATGGATCATCTTTGAGGGAAGGCAGCGTGCATGTTCTTGGACAACACCGCCACAGTGGCATATATCAGCAGACAAGGGGGCATGGGCAGCACCCAGTTGGAAAGCGAAGTCACCACTTTGAAGGCATGGGTGGAGGACAGCCTCCAGGCACTGTCGGCAGCACACGTGGCCTGAAGAACAAACATGGTGGCCGATTACCTCAGCAGGGTGCGAGTGGATCCCAGCAAGTGGACACTAAACGATGAGGTGTTTGTGCATCTGGTTTGCTGCTGAAGCCTCCAGTCATGGACCTCATGGCGACCCTTGCATCCTGAAAGGCAAATCGTTTCTACAGCAGACGCAGGGAATGGATGTCAGAGGGTCTAGATGCCCTGGTCCATCCTTGGCCGGAAGCAAGTCTGCTTTGTTTTCCCACCATAGGCCTTGATAGGGCGAGTGGTGCAGCAGATCAAGACACAGAGGGATGATCATCCTGATTGTGCCGTACTGGCCACACAGTCCGTGGTATGCTGATCTAGTCAGGTTGCTGATGGACTACTTCTGGCAGCTCCCCAACAGGAGTGACCTTCTGGCGCAGGGACCAGTCCCGATGCCACAGGTGGATTGATTCTCGCTTATGGTATGGCTCTTGAGAGGGTGCGGTTAGTTAAACAGGGTTAAACAGTCATTTCAACTCTGCTGAAGGTGCATATGCGTTTCACCTCGCTGGCTTACATTAGGGTCTGGAGGCTCTTTGAGAGCTAGTGTGTAGACTGGGAATTGAGAACCTTGGAGGCTCCCTTCCTGGAACTGCTAGCTTTTCTTCAGCCTGGGCTGGATAAAAGGCTTGGTGTGTAATTCCCTGCGGGTGTAGATGGCAGCCTTGGCATGTTAACGGGAATGTTCAGGGAAAGTCCATTCCATCCAGACGTGCATTTTCTTCGGGCCATAAAGCAGATTCGACCCCCTTTGAGGTCAATGGGGCCTTAATTTGGTGCTTTTGGCACTGACCACGGCACACTTCAAGTCACTGGGCAAATACTTGCTGAAGGACCTGACTTAGCTACCAAAAAGACTGTTTTCAATCTGTTCAGCCAGGAGGATTTCGGAGTTGCAAGCCTTGCCTTGCCGGGAATCCTTTGTCATTTCTAAGGAGAAGTTGGTATTGTGACTGGTTTCATCCTTCCTGCCAAAGGTGATTTCTGCATTCCATGTGAATCAGCCTCCCTATATTTTTGGACTAGGGCAGGGGTGGGCAAGTCCGGTCCTGGAGAGCCGCAGACCAGTCAGGTTTTCATGATGTCCCTAATGAATATTCATGGACCTATTCATTAGGGACATCATGAAAACCTGACTGGTCTGCGGCTCTCCGGGACCGGACTTGCCCACCCTTGGGCTAGGGTGGTTCCCAGCCAGAACCCCTTTTGTGGCTCCTGGTCCTAGGTCGCGCCCTCTAGCGTTACAAGAAAATCACAGCTGTGTTCATGAAGACTGATAGACTGTTTGTCCTGTTGGGAGGCCCTTGCAAGGGGGAGGTGGTGTCCAAGGCTTCCTTTTCCCTGTGGGTGAGGGAGATGATTGCCTTGGCCTACTCGCTCAAGCGTAAAGCAGTGCCAGTGGGGTTAAGGACCCATTCGACAAGGGCACAAGCATCTTCGGAGTCCCGTGGCAGCTCCTCCTCTGGAAAGGCGCTAGACCCTGGCAAGAAAAAGGAAAAAATCGCAAAGACAGTTGAGGTTCCACTGGGGAAACCTGGTAAGGTTCCACTGTGGGACTCGGGCAACTCCAAGCAACACCCCTCCCCCTAAGATCTCTAGGAAGGAGTCCTCGGCTGGTGGTGACTGTGAGGGGCTCCCTGAGGCCATGGTCTTCATCGAGGATGTGCTTGCAAGAGTGTCTGTGCCGGGCCTGAAATCCTTTGTGCCTGTGCCAAAGGTTGCGGAGCCTTCTGGTATCGAGGCCAGAATAGCGGTCCTGGAGCAGAATATCTCTGCCATCCTGACTATGCAGCAGGCGATGTCAGGTTCGTCTGCATCATCTGTCCCAACAACCAGGCCCCCGACTGTGGCGGTGTCCCTGGGCGTCGAGCTGAGCCCCGAGCACTATCTGCCTTGAAAGAGCCCTTCACACAAAATAAATACCTACCCCTAAAGAAACCAAAATATCACACCACAAAAAATCAGGGATCCAAAAAGCCCGTGTTGCTTAATAAATTTATAGCGAAGTTCTACTATTTTTGTCGGAGAGGCCAACCAAGCAGAAGGAAGCACACCTTGTGCCGTTGTGGCCCGTCCGTTTTATTAATTAAAACACAAAACTCGTGTTATAAAATGAAGCAATAGAATGCAATACTTAGCTGAATTGGTGAAAAGGCTGTGCATCAAGGCAGCAAAAGGATGACGTCACGCTGGACCGGTACCGCCGGTCTTTTCTTTCTTTATTCTAACAAAAAAAAAACTACTGTTTTCTCACTTCAGTTCATTTTCTTCTTTGGCCTTGGGCCTAAGAAATTTTTTCTCATGGAAAAGCCCGCCTCTGGGTTTAAAAAAATGCACGAAGTGCAGCGGCACTATTTCTGTCACCGACACCCTTGAATGGTGTCTAAAATGTTTAGGTCCTGACCACTCCATTGCGGATTGTGAGTCCTGCTCCATGATGTCTAAAAGAGGTCTACAGAATCGAGCAGCTAAGCTCAGTACCCTGGCATCTATAGCTAGGGAGTCCCCATATGTGATGACTCATTCCTGCTTGTTCCTGGAGATAGCACAGTTACTTACCTGTAACAGGTGATCTCTGGGAATAGCAGGAATAAGTCTTCACAACCCACCCACCTCCCCTAGGAGTTGTATCTCTCTATCTTTCTTTCCTTTCCTCACTCTCTCTTTGTCTCAGCTTTAAAACTCGAACTGGAGAGAGGCGGTTAGGAAAGGCGGGAAGGCAGCACGCAGGCGCTGTGGGATGCTCCCAAAAGTTTTCTTTTTGGACGCTGGGGAGCGTTCCCACGCAGGCTCCGTCGGTACCGACGATACCCATATGTGAAGACTTATTCCTGCTGTTCCCAGAGATCACCTGTTACAGGTAAGTAACTGTGATTTCTCTGGAGGGCTATGTCACAGCTCACAATGTGAGAGCCATGGCAGCCTCAATGGCTCATCTAAATTCTGTGTCCATCGACCAAATCTGTCGAGCGGCCACCTGGGCCTCGGTTCATACCTTTACAGCCCATTACTGTTTGGACAAGGACTCCCGCCGGGATGCCTCGTTTGGTCAGGCTCTTCACAAACACCTGTTCCATTCCTAATCAACTCCTACCCACCTACCCTGGTCGGATGCCAGAGATCCATGGGAGAAGGTAGAGTCCTTTTCAAGGACACACAACCTGGGGTTTCTCCCTGGCATCTGCAGCTAGGGAGTCCCCATATGTGAAGACTCATTCCTGCTTGTTCCTGGAGATAGCACAGTTACTTACCTGTAACAGGTGATCTCTGGGAACAGCAGGAATAAGTCTTCACAACCCACCCACCTCCCCTAGGAGTTGTATCTCTCTATCTATCTTTCCTTTCTTCTCTCTCTCTTTGTCTCAGCTTTAAAACTCGAACTGGAGAGAGGCAGTTGGGAAAGGCGGGAAGGCAGCGCACAGGTGCTGTGGGATGCTCCCAAAAGCTTTCTTACTGGACGCTGGGGAGCATTCCCACGCAGGCTCCGTCGGTACCGACGATACCCATATGTGAAGACTTATTCCTGCTGTTCCCAGAGATCACCTGTTACAGGTAAGTAACTGTGCTTTAGAGGGATTTACCTGCTGGCCATCTTAAACAAAGTGCTGCAAAAGCCAGTAAAACTGTATCTGCAGGAACAAGCAGGAATATAGTCTTTACATATGGGTATCGTCAGTACCGACGGAGTCCGCGTGGGAACGCTCCCCAGCGTCCAACAGGAAAGCTTTTGGGAGCATCCCACAGCGCCTGCTTGCTGCCTTCCCGCCTTTCCCAACTGTCCCTCTCCAGTTCTTTGTTTTCCGCAGAGCCGACAGGTCGTACATCCTGTCACCGCAGAAAATTCCCTTCTTATACTTCTTTTTTGTGGTCGCGTCTGCCTTCCCTCAATGCTATACCGGTACCGCTTGTTCTTTTCTTTTTTTCTAAAAAAAACCAAAACAAAACAAAAACCTTTGTTTCTAGAGTCTCTCTCCAGTAATTTTCTTCTCGGGTGCCACGCGCCATTTTGGGCACACTGCCCAATTTTTTCCCCTCAAAATGGAAAAACCCACTTCGGGTTTTAAAAGGTGTTCTAAGTGTGGCGTTACCATCTCTGTCACCGACACCCATGAGTGGTGCCTCAAATGTTTAGGTCCTGACCACTCTATTTCAGAGTGTGTTGCCTGTGGGATGATGTAAAAAAGGGGCCGGTAAAACCGAGCTGCTAAGCTTAGCACCCTTTTTCCCTCCAATGCAGCTTCCGTGGCATCGACGTCTTCCAGGGCTTCATCTTCCTCCCACGGATCTCAGGTAATTAAACAGAAATCTAGCCGGTCCTCAATGGGTAGATCTCCTTTTAAACATTGAGATGTCTCTGGCGTTATCATTGAGGGACTTTCACCGGCAAAATTGCCCCGGCGGGAGGCTTTGGCTTCCAAAGCACTAATGGGGCTCCAGGATGTTCTCAAGGCTTCAGCCTCAGCAGAACTACTGGTGCCATACTCTTGGATTCCAGCTGCTTTATCCGGCACCGATACCCAAGCATCGGCAGCGTCAATAGACCAGAGATTCTTGGCTATTGAATGCAATCTGGCGGCTCTTCTCACGGCCTTGATGCCCCTGAAACTGCTTCAGATAATTCAACCGGTACCGGCACCGACTCCGGTACCAGCACTGACTGTATCGACATTGGCAGGTATTCTATTGGGACCGAGTCATGCGGCTCTATCCAGCATCGACAAGTCGGTACAGGACCATTCCGATGCCGACTTCGATCGGTAGTGGTACCGTGCCTTGCACAATCACCCGGATCGGAGATACTTCGAATCCTCGGTTGAGTCTGAAGACTCTGAAAGCTCTGCCGATACCAGAGTACTTCTTGAGGATTCCTCTTTTCAGCGTAGGATGTCTCCATCAGAGGATATGTCCTTTTAGGATTTTATCCGAGATGTGGCCTGAGGTCTTTCCATCACAGTGTCTACTGAAAAAGAGCCTAGGGCAAAGGAATTAGAAGTCCTACAATACCCTAAAGCTCCCAAGGAGGCAGCTACCTTACCTATTCATGAGATCTTGCATGATCTGGTGTTAAGGATGTGGGAAACTCCTCTGACCACATCTCCTCATTCTCGAAGACTTGACACCATGTATCGAGTTCCTCCTTATCCCTGGGTTTCAGAAGACTCAATTACCACACCATTCCATGGTGGTAGAATCAGCCATGAGACGGATAAAGAGTGCAAAACGGCATGCATCTAATCGTCCAGGACGTGAGTGTAGGACTCAACGCCTTTTATTTATGCATTTTTTTATATTGCCTCTTCTAGAGATCAGAGGCGGTTTACAGGTAAGAAAATGTTAATAATAGCAAGCTATTAGTTTTACAGGGAACGATTGTAAAACATTTTAAAAATTTAACTCTTAACATGAAAACAGGTGGAACTGATGGCAAATTAATGCCGTGCCCTATAACTAATTACATTCAAAATTACATCAGGTAACTACATAAGTGGCAAACAAATATATTCGAAGTTGGGTGATCTAGGTAGCATTATAGCTGTGTAAAAAGTGTGGGGGTGTGCTTTGTCTAAGTAGGATCAGAGTATGGTTGTTGGTCAGTGCTGGTCTGTGAATTCTGAACATCATCATGTTGGAGGGTGTGATAGTGCTGGGTAAATAGGTTTTTAGTTCCTTTCTAAATGATTGAAGATCTTTAATTTCTCTTAGCTCGACTGGGAGCTTGTTCCACAATGTAGGAGCTTAGAACGAGAAAGCAGTGTTGCTTGTCTTCCGCCTTGTCTTTCGAATGGTATCCGGAACTAGTAACATGTGTAGATTCACTCTTCTTCTTGACCTGTTTTCATGTGGGCTATTGATAAGCTTAGACAGAAATGACGGTGCTAAATTATTAAAGATCTTGAATGTAGTAACTAAAGATTTATAGGTAATTCTACACGAGACCAGTAGCCAGTGTAGGGCGTAGAGAATAGGCGATATGTGGTCTGTTACTTTTGCTTTGTAAATGATCCTTGCTGTGACGTTTTGGACTAATTGTAGAGTGTGTATGTTTTTCTTAGAAGTTCCTTGAAGAATGCCATTGCAGTAATCTAAATGAGGTGTTATTAGTGTTTGGGCCACAGTTTTGAAGTCGGTGTTATCTATTATCGGTCGTAGCTGTTGGCTTGTCCTTATTTTAAAGTATATTGTTTTAACAGCTTGTTTTATGTGTTGAGTAAGGCTGAGCGTCCTGTCAAGCGTGACTCCTAGATACTTGACTTCTGCCTTAACTGGTAGGGAGATGTTTGTGATGTTGATTTCTGTTGGTGGGGTGAAGTTCGTATTTCTTGTTACAAATAGTACTTCTGTCTTTTTGAAATTAATATTCATGTTCATTGATTTCAGCCACAATTCCGCTTCAGTTAGGCAGCAGGATATATTGAATAAAATAAAATAAATAAATATTGTAATATTCAGGGTTGGATACATCGAAAGATGAGTACATCATAATGTCATCTGCATAGATGTGATAATTTATCTTGTAGCGTTGAAATATGGTACAGATGGGTTGAAGGTACAGATTAAACAGTAGTGTAGAGAGGGCGGAATCTTGCGGGACACCCTGTTCTTGTAGAAATGGCAACGATGCGACTTGATCTATTTGTACATATTGGGTCCGGCTAGTGAAATAGGATTTAAACCAATCAAGGGTTTTATCCTTAATGCCTAGTTGGGAGAGTCTGTAGATGAGTGTGGCATGGTTTACATTATTGAATGCTGAGGAAATATCAAGGAAAATGAGAATGAAGGCTCGCTTGGTATTATCAATGCTTCTGATGATGGTATCGAATAGTGCTAATAGGAGGGTTTCGACATCGTGGTGTGGGCGGAATCCATATTGTTGCTCATCTAATGGTGCTGATGAGTCTATATAGTCCTGCAATTGAATATGTACAACCTTCTCGATAATCTTGGCAAGAAATGGAATGCTTGCAATGGGGCGGTATGAAGAGGGGTCATTGCTGTCTAGTGCTTTGTTCTTTAGCAATGGTTGTATTGCTGACCTTTTGAGGTCTTCTGTTATGCATCCTTGTTGAAGTGATTGATTCATTATGTTCAGCAAGTCCGGGGCGAGTTCTGTTTTTGTTGCCTTTATCCATGCCACTGGGCAGGGATCTTAACACAGAGGTTGTAGTATTCAGTTTGGAGATTGTCTGGAGCAGTTCTTTGTTTGTAATAGGGTGGAAGGCGCTCCATTCAATGTGGTGGTTATCTGGATGAGATAGGATGGTTGGTGTGAAATGTCAGTTTTGTTTGAGTTTGTTTGCAAAATGGTCAGCTAGGGCTTGGGGGTTAATAGAGATCTTGCGTGTATCGTTAGTTGGGGATTTGGTCAGAGATTTAACAATCTCAAATAATTCCCTAGGACTGTTTATGGCCTTTGACAATACTTTGGAATGGTATTGTTTTTTGGTGTTATTGATCGCCTCTTTGTAGGCTTTAAGCAGTGAGAAATATTGCAATCAGTTCTTGCGTTTTCTTCCTTCTCCAGTTGGTTTCCATTTTCCTGAGACCTTTCCTTAATGTCAGTAGTTCGGCAGTATACCATTTTTCGTTTCTTCTGTGATTATGGCGTATCTGTGATGGTAACGGATCTGATGCAGACCTTATTATAGAGTTCCAGTTTGATACTGCTTCGTCAAGTTTAGTGGTACAAGGGTCCAACCTAATAAGGACTGTTTCAAGAAACGCTTCCTTGTTGAATGGGCAAAACCTCTGTCCTTGGTGTGAATTGTCAGTATATACTCTAGTGGGATGCGCGTAGTGGAGTGAGAACCGTATCATGAAGTGGTCAGACCAGGACACCTGAATTATGGAGGGTGGATCATATTGAGATGATGCTGTGTAATGGGTTGGAAGGAATAATAAGTCGAGGATATTGCCTTTGGTGTGAGTTGGTTGATTAATTGTTTGCTTAAAACCCATTTCTTCCGTCGCGTCAATGAAGGATGTTTCTTGGTTATTGGACAACGAAGGTAGGTTAAAATCACCTAACATAATAAGGGGTTTCCTTACTGTTGAGCAGCAGGCAGATTCTAGGATGGTGGCTAGATTTTTATTTGCAGTCGGAGGCCTATATAGCAGGCAAATTGCTATGCCCTTGTTTTCAGCCTTGAGGATGTTCGTGTCATCATGGTTTTCACAGATGGTAGGTGATAAGTTGAGATTGGATTTTGCTAAAATGAGAACTCCTCCTCCTCTTGTGCGGTCCCTATTGCAGGTGAAGATAGAGTATCCTTGCACTTTTACGTCAATCCTTCCAGGCTTCCATGCTTTCTGCTA
Source organism: Ichthyophis bannanicus (assembly GCA_033557465.1). Lineage (NCBI taxonomy): Eukaryota > Metazoa > Chordata > Amphibia > Gymnophiona > Ichthyophiidae > Ichthyophis > Ichthyophis bannanicus. Next base: position 242,567,786 of record CM066032.1, read on the forward strand.
GGATCAGTTCCTATATCTTGTATATGGGAATGTTCCTTAAGAAAGTCACAGGAGACTTAGAGCTTATGAGCCCTCTCCGTCCTGATGATAAAAGGCAAGATTATCTTGTTCTTGTTAAACATGCTCAGGATGTTTACAAGTTTGTGAATCGTGCAGCCTTTGACTGCTTTGAATGCATAAGCAGAACCTCTGCTATTGCCATAGGTGCACGTAGAATTGCCTGGCTTCAGGTATCTGACTTGAAAATCTGGGTACAGGACAAACTAGGGAATATACCTTGCACAGGAGAGAATCTCTTTGGCAAGAATTGGCAGGAAAAAGCTAATGAGATGGATGCTGACAGTACCACTTTGGATAGATTGTCCAAATCTACAGCTGATCCTGCGAGGAAAAGATCCTCTAAAAAAACATTCTTCAGCAAGAAGAAAAAGTTTTATCCCTCCTATACCCAGCAGTGACATCGTCCAGGTCAGTCTGCCCAAAAGGGACAGCAGCAACAACCTAGGCAACAAAGGAAGCCAAAAGCCTCTACCGGCTCAGCAGACTCAGCCTCCATAGGGGCTTTGACTCCTATCTAGAGAACTTTGCCTTCCTGGCCCTAAACGGCCCAGAACCCTCCACCAACCCGGGAAGAGAGCAGAAAATTGGACTCTATTGTACGAGAGGGGTACAAGCTTCATTTCCTCAGCATGCCCCCTCCTACAATAGTAGGACAGTTCAATTCTCAGACCTCTCTCAACGACTGGTTAGGTCAAGAAGTCACTATGCTCCTCGCTCAAGGAGCAATAGAAGAGGTGCCCATTCCCCAACGGGGTACAGGGTTTTACTCCCCCTATTTCCTTATTCCAAAGAAAACGGGACACAGACCCATTCTAGACCGCAGAGAACTGAACAAATTCCTGTTCAGTGAGAAGTTCAAAATGATTTCTCTAGGAACTATGCTGCCATACCTTCAGAGTCAGGATTGGCTTTGTTCTCTAGATCTCAAGGAAGTGTACACTCATGTTCTCATCCACTCAACCCACTGAAAGTTCGAGCGATACCGCTCCGCCGGCGACAGCAGGGGTGTCCAGCATGAGGGACCGCCATCGACCTTCCCCGGGGACCTCTGGGTATGTCGGCCAACGCACGGGCGACTCCCCGGCATCGACGCGGCCGTCGAGGGCCCCGCCCTTTCCTAGAGAAGGGGCCTCGGGGTCTTCGACCGCTTCGACCCAATCTGGATCTGCGCCGCCCCGCAACGGTACCCCGACGTCGGCGCAGGGGCTTTGCACTCCCCCCCCCCCCCCCGCAGGGACTCGTCGTCGGGTGACCGGGGTCCCCTCGGGGACGGGCCATATGCCCCGGAAGGATTTCTCTCCGGGTCAGACGGGTTCGAGAGGGAGCCTGGCACCGGGCAGTGCCGGCCGATCGACATCGGCGCCGGCGTCAGATGACCCCCTCTCCTCCGAGCACCGTCCTCGGGGGCCCTTGATGCTCGCGGCACCGGTCGGCGCGGTTCCGATCCGCTCTCCGGGATCTCCACCACCGGCGCGGTCACTCCCGCTGGGGGCCTCGAGGAAGGAGTCGATCTCCTCGCTCGGTTCGATGCCCAGCCTGGAGTCGTCGTCCAGCCTTGAAAGCCTGGCTACGGCACGTCTCTGGATCGGCCCCTGTCCTCTCCCGCAGCGCAGAGCAGAGACCGCTGGCCCCTGCCCTCTGGCGGCCGTGGATTCGCTCCAGTCACGGGGGGAAGCGCCGCCCCCGGGTTCAGGGCCGAGGCCGGTTCCTGCGGCGCCGTCGGTGCCATCGACTTCTTCGATGCCTAGCTTGGAATCAATTCCAGGAGCCGACGACGCCATGTTGACTGCCCCGATCCGGGTCGGTTGGTCCCCTCCTCTGCCCAGCGGGCATCGGCCCGAGCGGCCTCTTAGTGCCCTGGCGGCCTCTCCCACCATAACTGCTCCGGCAGAGCCACCTTTTCAGGATTTCCTCCTGGACATGACGGACTTGCTGGCCATCCCTATCCCGGACCCGAGCCCAGGCCCTGCGGAACAGGCAGCCGCGATGCTTCCTCTGCATCCCGCCGTGCAGGATCTCCTGCTGGGGGGCTTGGCGGTCGCCTTTGAGGGTTCCGGCGCCGCCGACTGCAATGCAGGCTCTGTACCGGGTGCCTCCGTCCCAGGGGTTTCGGCAGCACCAGCTTCCACATCGGTCCATTGTGGTGGAATCGGCGCTGAGGAAGGCCGGAAGCAAGGAGAGGCATGCTTCTCGCCCTCCAGGCCGCGCCTCGAAGACGCTAGATATTCTAGGACGTCAAGCCTTCCAAACGTCTATACTGGCGGCCAGAATTATTTCATATATATTTTATGAGTCTGTCGCTTCGGGAGGTCACCGAGAGGTTATCTCGGTTATCCACCTTCGTATCTGCAACCAAGGCCTTTGAATATTCCCTGCTTCTTTATCATTGCAGGAATATCTCCGGGTTCCTTTCTCGTGCTTCGCTGGACTCCTTCCGGTCGGTCAGCAGAGCCTCTGCTGTTGCCATTAGAGCACGCCACACGGCATGGTTGCAGGCGTCCGAGTTGTGTAGACGGGCACAGCACATAATAGCGAAGCCTTACGTCAGGTCGCACAGTGCTTCACTAACCTTCCCAGAGTTAGCAGCCAGCCTAGGGCCCGGCTTCCCCCCGGTGGTGGTAAACGCCCCTCCTAGGAAGAGGAAATGTCAGCCCTCCGCCCACCCTCCAGGCGCGCCCAAGCAAGGGACCTCTCACCCCGGGTTGATGTCCCCGGGCCCGCGCCAGGACTCTCATACTAAGCATTTTTAGGCTCAGGTGGGCGGCTGCCTGCACTTAACCTCCTTACCAGAAGTTTAGACTAGAGCTCTACTCTCGTCCTGTTGGAAAATGGTTCGGGGACTTATCTAGGGGTTCAGGTCTTCTCCTCCGTGGGAAAGGGAGAGACCACCTTACGCCGTGATAGCTATGGCCCACGGTCACCCTACTTACTCTTCGGTATATCCCCGAACCCCTCTGAGCCAGTATCCTCTTGCTGATTGCTTCCGTTCTGGAATTCCCCTCCAGCCGCTATAGTCCCCCTATACTCACCAGGGACTATACCCTCATGTCCCCCGATTGTGCGATGGACAATTTCTACGCGCAGGTCCTGGGGACACATTAGGGCCTCCAACCCCTGTGGCATTCTACCGGACTGATGCTATCCTCCGTCCCCCGCGCTACCGCGCTCTTAGCTCGCCGATCTGCCCTTGCCCTCCGGGAAAGATCCCTCCCCTGACGGATCTTGCGGCCTCCTCTCCAGGTGGACATTCTGGGGATCGATGGCAGATCCGCCTTACCTGAGTGCTGCTCATGGAGGCAGGCCCCCCGGCGTGCCTGCGTTAGTACCGGAGGGGGCGTCCCCATGTCCACCGGCTTAGATATACTAGATATCACCTGCATGGCAGGCGCCTTTGGGGTATCCCCACAGTACCTGTGTTTACCGCCTTTTTCCCCCTATGCCCGGTACTCACCCCCCCCCCCAGGGGTCCGGCCAGTCCGCCTGCCTATTCCCCAATCGGCCCGCGGACTGGTGGTACCCTACTTCTGTGACGTCAACAGTCCCCTTTTTCAGTTAGGTCCTCCTCCCGGAGGTCCGGACCCTTGTCTCCCTATCTCTCGCTAGGGCAGACTGTGTACCCCTTCTGCTCCGGGGTACACCTCTACTCTTCTCCGGGATAGGCTCTCTAGTTCGGCCTGTCTTCCACTGTTGGTCCTCTGAGTTATGGACTCTACTCCTAAGGGAGTGCTTAGCTTGCCGTGAGCCCCCTGGAAGACCTGCCGTCCTTCTCCTGACTCAGCTGACGCCTGGATCCCATGGCCTTCCGGATTTGGAACTTCCTCCTCGCTGCGGTGAAGTTTCCTTGATGACCTCGCTACTGCGTCTACAGTGCCTTCATCACAGGACTACTTCCGACAACCCGGTGGGTAAGCAGTACAGGGTTCTAAACCATTAATTCATTAAAACCTAATGGCCGGTAAGCTCTGTATGGTACTAGGTCATTTACTCATTACATGCTTAATGATTCTCTTCATGCACCCCTCTGACTACTCCCATAGCCTGGGTTTTTTTTTGCTGTATCCTAATGGTACCTGTTCTGCACTCTAAAGACTTGCCTCCGTAGTCTTTGGATTCGCTGTTCCTCTATTCAACTCCTGCCCTCCATCCCTCAGGGGATGCCGGAGATTCAGGCTGGGCAAATGCCATCCCGTCTGGGCTGCGCTTATGAGATCTCCCCGGGCATCCTAAGCTAGGGAGTCCTCACGTGTGAAGACTCATTCCTGCTTGTTCCTGGAGATAGCACAGTTACTTACCTGTAACAGGTGATCTCCGGAACAGCAGGAATTAGTCTTCACAACCCGCCCACCTCCCCTGGGAGTTGTATCTCTCTTGTTCTCTATTCCTTCCTCTCCTCTCCTTCCGGCTCAGCTATGAAACTCAACTGGGGAGAGGCAGTAGGAAGGGCGGGAAGCCACCGCGCAGTCGCGGGGGATGCTCCCAAGGGCTTTCTGATTGGATGCTGGGGAGCATTCCCGTGCGGGCTCCGTCGGCGACGTCTCCCACGTGTGAAGACTAATTCCTGCTGTTACGGAGATCACCTGTTACAGGTAAGTAACTGTGCTTTTAGTCTTCCTGGGATACAATTTGGAGTGCACTGCTGGCGACCGTTGGCGTGGTGTTTGGGTTTCATGCCATTTTCGGTATGTATTAGTAGTGTTTTTTCCTACTGTGCATCTGGCGGCCACATGATCTGTATGTGTATTCTGCCCAAGCGACTGCAATATGCGCCTATAACATGTACTGTAGTATTAAAAAAATAAAAATAAAAAGGGCAGTTAACATGTACCGCAATAAGTTGTTTATGTGCGCCTTGAGCTGCCTCAGCCTTAACGCACACTGTTGTGATATTTGCCTTAATTCTGTCTTCTTGCAGGAAGTGTTTTGACCTGTGGCAAGCAAGTTGCCTCTTCTCTCGATTCTGGACTCTGCTCTTCTTGCATGGCAGCTTCTTAATCGTTTTTGGAGGGCCTGCTCCCCCTCTTTCAGCCGGGGAATGCAGTTAGTCCGGCCTTGCCTGTCTCAGGGCAGTAGGTAATGAATGATGCTATGGGTAAGTATATCCAGCCGGCCAGAGGATCTTGCGATCATGCTGTGATCCGCTTCTTGTCCTCAAGGTGGTCTGTGGTGGCTGTCTCTCCTGATGATGGTGGGTCATTTCCGAGAGGAGAGCATCAAGACTCCAGATTGTCCTACCCAGAATTCTTTTCTTTTTTGCCGCCGGCCTGATCCTTCTGGTGTGGAAACTTGGACCCTGCAGCCTTTGGGTGCCCCTGGATGCAGTCTCATTTGGGGCAGGCTGAGAGTGGAAGCCCTTTTAGATTGCCTTTGGCTACGCATCCCCATTGAGGGGCGCCTCTGGGAGAGGGGAAACAACAGGGAGTAGTCAGTTTTTGATTATGGCTGGGATTCAGATGGTTCGTTACTGGGCCTTGACATGGATGAAGAAGTACTCTTGCCTTTAGAAAATTGTGAAGAGGCCAAAGTGATCTGCCTATTCTGGAATGAGGACCTGCTGGTGTTGATTGTCAGGGTGTCATCTGCCTTGAACTTGATGGATGCTTCTGGCATGGAGTAGGAGCCAAAAGTGCAGCTGCTCCATCAGTGGGACTCTCCTGACTCCCCACCTAAGGGGTTACAGATGTGTAAGAAGATATGTGCTCTCCTGTAGAAGGCATTCATTGAGTGGCATGGTATTCCCAAAGTGGATGCACAGGTCATGACGTTTACTAGACGAACCACCATTCCTGTGTAATGCTGTTCAGCCTTAAAGGATTTTCTGAACTGTTCGGTGGATTCGTTGTTGAAGAACCAGTTCACTGTGGTGGCTGCTGTTCTGCAGGTGGCAGTGTGTACCATTCTGATGTTTTGAGTCTTGCTCCAGTGGATGCAGTCTCTTTATGTTGGATGTTACCCCTTTTTTTGGAGTCTTTAAGGTCTAGCTTTCTGATGTCATCCATGATGTACATTTGGTGACCAGGGATGGTGCCCTGAGAACAGCATCTTAGCATTGGATTTGTCTCCGGCACTGGACAGTGGACTCCGCTTCCAAAGCCCAGTTGGCCCAACTGGCTTTTAAGGTGAAGCTTCTTTATGGAGCCAATTTGGAGAAGCTGGTGAAAGACATGGGTGAGACGAAATCTTTTTGCCTTCTGGAAGACAGGTCTAGGGGGGCCTGTGATGTGGACTGGTGCCCCTTTCTCGTGAGTCACTGGCTGGATCCCCAGGGTTCTTGGGACTTTTGTCATTACCAACCTGGAAAACCTTTCTAGGTCAGATACTCCATCTATTTTGTGGTGCCCAAATGATGGTTCCTTGCAGCCCATTCTTGGCCTCAAAGGGGTCAATGAGCACTTACACATCATGCACTTTTGGATGGAAACCTTGTGCTCTGTGATTGAAGCAGTGTGCTGAGGGGAATTCTTGGCTTCTGTGGATCTGGCCGAGGTGTATATTTTCATATCTCGATTCAGGTGGATCAGCAAAGGTATCTGTGTTTTTGCCGTGCTTGGCTCTCACTATCAGTTTGCTGCCATCCCTTTTGGGCTATTCATCACCCCCAAGGATGTTCATCAAGGTCATTGTGATAGCAGTTGCGGTGCTGCAGCACCAAAGAATCTGTGTCCGTCCATATCTGGATGACTGGCTCCTCCGGGCCCATTCTCTTTCGGAGGCATTTTGGGTGGCGTCTCAAGTAGTGTCCTTTTTTGGAAAGCCTCGACTGGGTGATCAGCTGGGGAAAGAGCCAGCTTTTGCCTTCCCAGTCACTGGAATTCCTGGGAGCACATTTCGACACTTGAGTAGGCAGAGTTTTCCTGCCAGAGAAGACTGTTGGATTGCTTTGCGCTGTTCTGTGTGTAGCAGGCTTGCAGAGTCTGGTTTTATCTTCTGCTCCTCTGACTGATGGCAGTGACCATAGAAGAGGTGATATGGGCATGTGCTGACATAGTCTCTCCAGCAGTCTTTGTTGACTTTGTGGCCCTCGAGTTCTCGGGAGTTAGAGCAGGTTCCCGCTTCCAATGATGATGAAGACAAGCCTATGGTGGTGGCAACAGTCCTGTTATGTGAGGAAGGTTGTGCTGCTGAATGATTTCTCCTGGATCCTTCTGACGACTAATTCCAGTTTCTTGGGCTGGGGAGCCCATTGCTAAGACCGCACAGTCCAGGACCTTTGGAACCATATAGAAGCAGTATGGTCCATCAACTGCCTCAAGGTGAGAGCCATCAGGTTGGCTTTTCTGTATTTTCGGTCCCTAGTCAAGGGGTGGGGTGGTTCAAGCGTTTTCAAACAACGCCATGGCGGTGGCGTATGTCAGTTGGCAAGGCTGCATGAGGAGTGCTGGGATAGCTCTGAAGATGGCTTTCCTGTTTGCCTGGGTGTAGAAGAACCTCCTAGCCTTGTTGGCTCAACACATTGCCTGGGTGGACAGTATGGAAGTGGACTTTCTCAGCCATCACTCTCTGGATCCTGGAGAGTGGGCATTGAGTCATGAGATGTTTCAGTTGATTCTGCGCCTCTGTGGTTGTCCCAAAATGGATCTGATGGCGACCAGCTCAATTGCCAAAGTTTTGCTGATTCTTCAGTCACCACATGGAGATGGGATCAAAGGGTGTTGACACCTTGGCCCAACCTTGGCCTAGTCAGCACCTGCTGTACAAGGTTTCCTCCATGGCGCTTAGTGTAGCATGTGATTCAGCATATAGAATCCCACCCAAGCAGGATTGTTCTAGTGGCACCAGATTGGCCGAGGAGAGCATGGTTCAGAGACTTGATGTGGCTCCTACAGGCACCTCCTATTCGATTTCCTCCATCTTGGGGCCTACAGCGGCAGGGACAGATTGATCTGGAGGATCTGGTTTCCTTCTTACATACTTCTTGGCTCTTGAAAATAGATGGCTAGCCTGTAAGGGCTACTCTCCAGCAGTGGTCTCTACTCTATTCAGATCCCAGTGGTTTATCAAGTTAGCAGTCATAGTAACATAGTAAGTGACGGCAGATAAAGACCAGCATGGTCCATCTAGTCTGCCCAGCAAGATGGCAAGAGTAGGTGCAACTGTCGCTCTGTTCAGGCCACCCCTCCCCATGTTTTTGTTTTTGTTTTTGTTTAGGGGTGAACCCACCACTCCATGTAGGACACCCTTATTTGTTGAGACGCTAGATAGTTCAGAAGTTAGATGGTACCGTTTATTTTGCTTTTATCCTGTTGCTGTAAAGGGATCCACTGTGTTTGTCCCATGCCGTTTTGAATTCCATCACCGTGTTTGCCCCCACCACTTCCATCGGGAGGGCATTCCAACCATCCACCACCCTTTCAGTGAAGAAATATTTCCGGATATTGCCTTTCAATTTACCACCTTGCAGCTTCATGTTATGCCCTCTAGTTTTACAGCTTCCCCGTCTTTGGAAGAGGTTTGTTTGTTCATCATTTCTCTTTAAGTATTTAAAGGTCTGAATCATATGTTCCCTGTCCCTCCTCTCCTCCAAAGTGTACATATTTAGGTCTTCAAGTCTCTTCTCATAAGGCTTCTGACGCAGGCTCCAAATCATTTTGGTCGCCTTTCTCTGAACAGTTTTCAGTCTTTTTACATCTTTTGCAAGATACGGTCTCCAAAACTGAACACAGTATTCCAAGTGAGGCCTCACCAGTGACTTGTACAGTGGCATAAGTACCTCTTCCTTTCTGCTGGTAATCCCTCTTTGTATGCAGCCCAACATCCTCCTGGCTTTTGCCACCGCTTTGTTGCACTGTTTTGCCACCTTGAGATCATCAGAGATAACCACACCAAGGTCTTTCTCCTGAACCGTGCATACCAACCTCTCACCCCCTATCGTATACTTTTCCCTTGGATTTCTGCTACCCAAGTGCATGACACTGCACCTTTTCACATTAAATCGTAGTTGCCAAACATTAGACCAGTCTTCCAACTTTTGTAGATCTTTCCTCATGTTAACCACTCCTTCGGGGGAGTCCACTCTGTTGCAAATTTTTGTGTCACCTGCAAAAAGACAGACTTTTCCATTCAGTCCTTCAGCAATATCACTCACAAATATATTGAACAGTGCCGGGCCCAGGACCGAACCCTGAGACACCCCGCTAATCACCTTCCTCTCATCCGAGCGAGCTCCATGTACCATCACCTTCTGTTGTCTGTCAGTCAACCAATTTCTAATCCAGTTTACTATCTTGGGACCCATCCCCAAGCTACTGAGTTTATTGACAAGCCTCCTATGAGGAACAGTATCAAAGGCTTTGCTGAAATCCAGATAGATGACATCCATTGCATGCCTCGGATCTAGTTCCTTGGTCACCCAATCAAAGAACTCAATCAGATTTGTTTGGCAAGACCGTCCTTCGGTAAAACCATGTTGCCTAGGATCTTGCAACCTGTTGGTTTTGAGAAAGTTCACTATTCGCTCTTTCAGGAGCGCCTCCATTACTTTTCCCGCCACTGAGGTAAGGCTCACTGGCCTGTAGTTTGACACTTCTTCCCTGTCACCACTTTTGTGTAGAGGTACAACATTAGCCATTCTCCAGTCCTGAGGAACCACTCCTGTTTCCAAGGATCTGTTGAAGACATCCTTTAACGGTCCTGCAAGAACCTCTCTGAGCTCTTTCAGTATCCTGGGATGTATCCCATCTGGTCCCATGGCTTTGTCCACTTTCAGTTTAGCAAGTTGTTCTAACACCTCATCTTCTGTGAATGGTGTGGTATCTACTTCATTCCTATTTTTATATTTGGGAGTCACAGCTGGTCCATCTCCAGGATCTTCTTTAGTAAAAACAGAGCAGAAGTATTCGTTCAGCAGTTTTGCTTTTTCAGTGTCACTTTCCACGAGTCCTTTCCCCCAGCACTTCTGAGTCCTGCAATTCCAACTCTGATCTTCTTCCTTTCCCGAATATACCTGAAGAAAGTTTTGTCGCCACCTTTAACATCTTTAGCCATCTTTTCCTCTGCCTTTGATTTTGCTATCCTTATTTCTCTTTTAGACTCTTTGAGCTTGATCCTGTATTCATTTCTGTGTTCTGTTTGCAAGCTTTTGAATTTTGCGAAAGCTGTGTTTTTTGCCTTTATTTGAGCAGCCACCTCTTTGGAAAACCAAATAGGTTTCCTTCTCCTCTTGTTTTTATTTATCTTTCTTACATATTTATCTGTTGCCCATTTTATTGCCGCCTTTAGTTTAGTCCATTGCAATTCCACTTCCCTTATCTCTTTCCACCCCGTTATCTCCTCCTTTAAGTACTCGGCCATTTTATTGAAGTCAGTGTTTTTGAAGTTTAGGACTTTGAGCTTGCTATGATTGGCCTGTACCGTGGCTTTTATCTCAAACCACACCATGTGATGGTCGCTGTTGCTCACAGGGGCACTCACGCAGACATTCGACACGTTATCACTGCTGGTGAGCACTACATCCAGCGTTGAGCTTTCCCTGGTTGGTTCCATCACCATTTGTGTAAGTAATGCATCTTGGAGAGCACCCACAATTTTTTTGCTTCTTTCCAGATGTGCAGAAGGAGTAATCCAATCCACATCAGGTAGATTAAAGTCACCCAATATGATCGCTTCCCCCTTTGTTGCTATCTTGGCAATATATATAATCAATTCGTTATCTCTCTCTTCAATTTGAGTCGGAGGTCTATAGACTACAGCAATATGGATGACAGTGCCATCTCCTCTTTCCAACGCAATCCAGAGTGCTTTTTCTTTTCCCCATGTTCCCTGCATTTCAGTAGCTTTAATACTGCTTTTGACATACAAGGCTCCTCCTCCTCCTTTTCCATTTTCTCTATCTCTTCTGAATAGGTTATAGCCAGCTATGGCTATATCCCAATCATGCGATTCATTAAACCATGTTTCTGTAATGGCCACGATGTCCAAATCCGTTTCCACCATTAGGGCTTCCAGGTCTGGAATTTTTTTGGCTAAGCTTCGAGCATTTGTGCTCATTGCTTTCCAGCATTTACCTGACTTGTGTGTATTTTGCATTGATTTTATTCTGCCCACTTCTTCCCACTTGTTTTTGATGTGTGGTTTAAGAGTGAGGCTGTTTCTGATGATCTGCTTTTGCAGGGGGTGGCATGCAGATGTTGACCTTCCACATCTGTCACCCCCTTTTCCTAGTTTAAATGCATATCCACATACTGCCTGAATTTTTCACTTAGGTTTCTTTTCCCTGCGACAGAGAGATGTAGTCCATCAGCACAGTATAGTCTCTTGTTTGCCCATCTGTTGCCCCAGTGGCCAATAAATCTGAATCCTTCTTGTTTGCACCAGGTCTGGAGCCATGTATTAAAGCTGTTAATGCGATGCAGCCTTTTTGTCCCCTTACCAATAACAGGTAGAACTTCTGAGAATGCAACAGTGTTAACAATGGTCTTGAGTTTCTCAGAGATTGGAAGTCCCTTTTGGGTTGTAGAGGCACTGTTTCTAGCCAGGTCATTTGTGCCCAAGTGGATAATAACATCCGGTTTGGAGTGCTCACTTTTTGCGCTAAGTATTTCAACAACTTGGTTTGCATTCCTGCTGGCTGAAGAACCTGGTAGGCACATGACTATCTTCTCTCCTTTGAACTGTGTTCCCAAGTTGGTGCCTCTGATGATGGAATCTCCAAGTAGTAATAGTTTTCTGTTTGGTGAGGTTTTCTTCATATTTGGTGCTTTAGCAGGAGATTGGGCATTGTCTGACTCATTTAAGGGCCCTTCAGTTTCTTTGGATTGGGCATCCTCATTAGCCAAGGCAGAGAAGGCATTGTGCAGGGATATCTCTTGATGTGTAGGATGTCTGTGTTACAGGTCGCAATCTTCCGGAACCCACTGTGATCCATTTGTTCCTGGGGTGTTAGATTCTATCTCCAGGAACAAGCAGGAATGAGTCTTCACATATGGGTACGTCGGTACCGACGGAGCCTGCACGGGAATGCTCCCCAGCATCCAATCAGAAAGCTTTTGGGAGCATCCCTCGTGCCTGCGCGGTGACTTCCCGCCTTTCCCACTGCCTCTCCTCAGTTTTCGTTTTTCCGCGGAGCCAACAGGACGTCCTCCTGTCACCGCAGAAATTTTTTACTTTAAAATCCTTATTTTCTTGTTTTCTTGTGGTCGCGGCTGTATTTCCCGCCGATACCGGTACCACCGGTGCTTTATTCTTTTCCTTTTCTAAACTTAGAGAAATATTTCTCCTCAGTTTTTTGTTTTAACTTTTGGGCCTACCAGGCCTCTCCAACATGGAGCCTTCTTCCCCTAAGAAGTGCCTTCACTGTGGAAACATGGTTTTCTTTTTAGACTCCAATGCTTGGTGTCTAACCTGTTTGGGTCCTGACCCTTTTTTCCCTGATCCATCAGGCTGTATTATTGGGAGAAGACCTCCCCTTTTTCGAGTATCCCTCGATGCCGTTTTTCCTCCTGAGGTGAGGACACCGGTTTATTCTTCTCTCCAGGATCAGGTAGCCCACAAACAGTCTGTTAAGACTAGCCAATTCTTGAAGGGTAAGTCTCATGCACAGCATGATGACGGCTCCGGCCTTGCCCTTAAGATACCATTGGCAATAAAACCCCGGCGGGAGTCTTCGGGCTCCAAAGCATTCACGGGGTTTCGGGTTGTTCCTGGGGCTCACCCCTCACAGAACATACCTGAGCCGTGCCAGGGGGTGGTATCCGCTTCGAGTGGTACCGATAACCCGGCACTGGCATCGGTGTCGAGTGCTGCACTCTTCACCAGGGATCGTCATCTGGTGTCCTCGGTACCTTCGGGGCCGATCGATACGACCCAGATTGGCTTTCCTGTTTCCCAGCCATGCTCGGGGGTGGTACCGATACCCCGGTATCGGCATCGGTATCGAGTGTTCCACTCTTTACCTGGGATCGTCATCTGGAATCCTCGGTACCTTTGGGGCCGCTCGATTCCACCCAGATTGACTTTCCTATATCTTCACCGTGCATGGGGTTGGTACCGATACCCCGACATCGGTGCCGGTGTCGAGTGTTCCTCTCGTCGCCGGGCATCGTCTTCGAACGTCCTCGGTACCTTCGGTGCCGTTCGATGAGCTTCCAATTGACTTTCATGTATCGGCATCGCTGATACCACCACCAACGTCGGTACCTTCTAGACATGCATCGATAGCCTCGCTCGCTTCGATGCCGAGTCTAGAATCGATATCCAGTCTAGATGACTTGGTACCGACGCGTTTCGGAACCGATCCATATCGTTTCCGGCTACGCAGTACCGAGGATATTCACCAAGGCTCTCTGGTCACCTCGGTACCGCTTCAGCAGCCCTCGATTACTGCTTCGGTGACATTATCTCCGATACAGGTACCGGTGTCGGGATCGATTCCTGCAGTTCCATCGGTGCCATCGATCCTTTCTATGCCTAGTTTGGAATCGATACCAGGCACTGACGATGCAGTACTAACTGCCTCAAATCAGAACTGTCAGTATCACAGTCCATCGAGCAGGATTCTTTTTCTGCACCAGTCCAGTATATCTTCTGGTGCTCAAGCTGCTCCTTCAACCTCAGCTTGACCAGGATTAGTTCCTATTGGAAATACTTCTTTTCAGAAGTTTCTCCTTGACATGGCAGCCTTCCTTGCCATTCCTATTCCTGGTTTTTCTCTTGATCAAGATCCTGCAGAAAAGGAAAATATAATGCTTCCTTTACATCATTCTTTACAGGATCTTCTGAGGATATGGGAATCACCCTTAAGGGTTCCCTTGCCTTCTACAGCCATTGACGTTCTGTATCGGGTACCTCCCTCTCCAGGGTTCCAGAAAAAACAACTTCCACATCATTCCATTGTTGTGGAATCAGCAATGAGGAAGGTAAGAAGCAAGAAGAAGCATTCTTCTTGTCCGCCAGGTCATGCATCTAAAGCACTTGATGCCTTTGGACGTCAAACCTTCCAAACTTCTATGCTGGCTTCAAGAATTATTTCATATATTTTTTATATGAGTCTGACACTTCAGGAGGTCACAGAGAAATTATCTCTTTTGTCTCCTTTTTTGTCCGAACCTAAGGCCTCTGACTATTCCTTGCTTCTCAATCATAGCAGGAATATCTCTTGGTTCCTTTCTCGTGCTTCTCTAGACTCTTTTGAGTCTGTTAGCAGATCCTCTGCTATTGCCATTGGAGCACGTCGTACAGCCTGGCTGCAGGCTTCAGACTTGAGCAGATGGGCGCAACATACACTGGGTAATTCTCCTTGTACTGGAGAAAATCTCTTCAATAAAGAGGCTTTACGTCAGGTTGTTCATTGCTCCACTGACTTTCCTAGTTCTGGAAACCGTCCTAAGCCTTCTTTTTCCCCAGGGCGTAGGAAATGTCCTACCAAACCTTCTTTCCCTAGGAAAAGAAAGTTTCATCCTTCCTCTGCCCATCCTCCAGATGTACCCAAGCAAGGGACATCTCATCCTCATCTGAAGTCTCCAGACTCTACCCAGGCTAATCATCACCAGCAACCATAGGTTCCTGTATGTTGCAATCTACAGTTAACTTCTTCTTACCAGAAGTTATTCTTCAAACCCTACACTGGTTTTTCTTTTCAGTATGCTAAGCTATTCGGATATTTTTGTCCATGGGTTACAGAATTCTCCCTTTCTTTTTATTATAAAGGGAGATTACAATTATCCCATGATAGTTTCTGTCCCCACAGGGACATTTTTTCCTTCAGCTGACTTACCATATGGTACGTCACCTTCCAAGCCCCTCTCTTCAAGGGTTTCCCCTGCTCGAGTTGGTACCATACTGAAACACTTCTCTTTCTTTCCAGTGTAGACTTTTTGCTATCCTTCAATGCATGCTCTGAACAACTCATCAGACAGGGACGGGAATATCTCCGCTCCCTCTGTCTGTGTTTTTCCCTGTTTTTATACAGGGGGATCCCCTCTGTTCTTTTGTTCAGTTGCTGTACAAGCAGAACTTCCAGTGCTTACTTTAATGTTTCTTGCAAGTTACTTTCAACTATCTTGCATGATACTACTCACTGCAGGTTATCTTCTTGCCATATCCTTACCTGGGATGTGGCACCACATCTGACTGCTGTCAGTTTATCTCATAATTCTCCTGCACAATGCTCTCTGCAATCTTCAGAGAAGCTTTCCACTATGGGCCCTTGCTGTAGAGCATTGAACTTTGTCTCTGAGGGTTTTCCATATAATAGGAAAAGCTTATATAGTCATCCATGGCTATATAGGTTCTTTATACCCTCTTGTCTCCTATTGTGATACAGAAGACAAGCTTTTTCTGCGTGAATGTCCAAGGAGTTCCCAATCTGGCAGGAATCTACCCCTTTTTTCCTTAAAGCTTGGCATTATCTTTTCTACTCCACTTGGACAACGCATACTCTTTTACGGTACATGATACCTCTGAGTCCCTTGACTGAGTCCTCCTGGTGTCTTAGTCTATGCGTTTTCTTGTCCTCTGGACATGTGAGTCCTAAAGTACTCCTGACGTGCTCTTACCAGACTGCTATTATCCTCTGTTTTTCACGCAACCATACTGGTTATTCCACTGAACTACATTCCTGCACCACAGAAATAGATTCTCTATATATCTTCATGTGGTTTTCACCCCCTTATTAGATGAATCTTTTCCCATCACATTCCCCATGTGAATGTTTTTTCTGTGGTTCAGTTGCAGGCATGTATTCTCAGAGTCATATTCCTGTATGTATATGTCCTATACATACATATTTTTGTAATCTGTATGGGCATAAGCCATGCCCATCTGTATCTATATATATCTATATCTCTATATCTATATACATACCTCTATATATCACACATATCTGGACATATATGCACAGTTTTTACCTTCTTAAGGGGTCCAGACAGTCAACTTGCCTATTCTCATACGGCTCAGTAAGTGGGAGCGGTTATACACACAATTACTGCTGTGACGTCAACAGCATCTATTTTTGTTATAGATCTCCCTATCCATGAAGTATCAAACTTCATTGTCTTCCTATCTCTTACCAGCTAGGAATGACAGTGTACATCTTCAGTATTTCTAAGTACACTTTGTTTCTCTTGGGAATAGGGGCTTTTTTCCATGCCCCCTCTTCCCTTCCGGACTGGGCTAAATCTCCAGATCGGTCAGTCTTCTTCTTTTAGTTCTCAATGTCAATAACTCTGTACCTAAAAGAGTTTTCAGCTTTTTCCCATAAAGCTTTCCATTGAAGACCTGACGTTCTTCTCCTGCCCCAGTTGACACCTGGGTCACCTGCTCATTCCTTGTTTGGAACTTCATCCTCACTGCCGTGAAGTTACCTTGAAGATTCCGCTACTGCATCTACAGTACACTCCATCACAGTTCTACTTCCTACAATCCAGTAGGTAAGCTCTATATTGTACTAGTTCATTAAATATTTAATGATACTCGACATACTTTCTAAAGACTCCTTTCTCCTGTAGTCTTTAGATTTGCTGTTCCTTGCAGCTCTTCTCTATTCAACTCCTACCCCGCATCCCTCAGGGGATGCCGGGGATCCAGGTTTGGGAAATGCCGTCCTGTTCCAGGAATACACATTTTATGGGATCTCCCCTGGCATCCACAGCTAGGGAGTCCCCATATGTGAAGACACATTCCTGCTTGTTCCTGGAGATAGCACAGTTACCTGTAACAGGTGATCTCTGGGAACAGCAGGAATTAGTCTTCACAACCCACCCACCTCCCCTAGGAGTTGTATCTATCTATCTCCTTTCCTCTTTCTCTCCTTCTGTCTCAGCTAGGAAACTCAACTGAGGAGAGGCAGTGGGAAAGGCGGGAAGTCACCGCGCAGGCGCGACGGATGCTCCCAAAAGCTTTCTGATTGGATGCTGGGGAGCATTCCCGTGCAGGCTCCGTCGGTACTGACATACCCATATGTGAAGACTAATTCCTGCTGTTCCCAGAGATCACCTGTTACAGGTAAGTAACTGTGCTTTGTGGGAGCAGTGGTGGACTTTGTTCAGTTTGTATCCTAGAAGAGGTGCGCTTCATTGCAGCCAATTCCTCCCTCAGTAGAGACACTTCTTTATGCATGGCAGCTAGGTCTTTCCTTAGTAGAGTCAGTTCTTCATGCATGGCAGCTGACTTTAGGCATATAGGACAAGCTCTTAGGCTCCAAATGATTCTTCTTTGAATGAAAGTACCACAGTTATTGCACTGAATAGACGACATGTTGATTAAGCAGTCCCAGAGGAGGAAGAAGAAGAATAAGAAAAGTTGAAGAAGATGTGGGCGTTACCCAAGTTAGGAACGACAGATGGCACGTATGTGACCACTATATAGGCAATGTAGCCCCTGGGGTGGGTGGGGTGAGGGGGTGGGGTGGGTGGGGTGAGGGGGTAGGGTGGGTGGGAACCTAAGTGTCTCTGGCCAGTAGGCTGTTTCTGAACAGTGGGCACACAGCAAAGGAGTAGGTAAGGGAACCCACCAAGAAGGGCAAATAGATAAATATGTGGAGACAAACAGACAGACAGAACTCTGTTTAGCAGCAAATTCAGCAAAAATCACCTTTTGGGAGAGCCCTGGAAAGCACTCCTCTTCTCAAGGAACAGAAGGCAGTCATGTGGATCTGGTGCCTCTTTGAGCGATGATGCTGTGCTTGGCAGCTGTCACCTGAGGTGGCTAAGGTACCATCTCAGACCTTTCTACAGGACGGCCTGGAGAAGGCGCTTTCCCTTAGCTCCCTGGAAGTTCAGGTGACAACTTTAGCCTGTTTCCGAGGTCCAATGGCTTGTAAGTGTCTAGCCTTTCTCCAGGGGTTCAGTGTGGCATCCTCCTTTCTGGTCTTTGATCCTTTTTTGGGATCTGGGTCTGGTGCTCAGGATCTTGAGGGCGGTGCACTTTCAGCCATTGAAGCAAGCTACTTTGAAGGATTTGATGCTCAAGAAGGTCTCCTTGGTCATGTTTTGTGCCACAAGGTGGATTTCCTAGCTGCAAGCTCTTTCTTGCTGAGATCCTTATCTGTCGTTTTCAGAGGAGGCCGTTTCCATTCGGCCTGTACCTTCCTTCTTGCCTAAGGTGCTTTCTCCCTTTTATGTGAATCAGGTTGTCGGCCTGCCCCACTATAAGAAGTACTGTCAGGGGAAGGATAAGGATCTTTTCCTTGTGGATATCATGAGGGTGCTTTGCTGGTACTTGGAGGTTACAAATCTTTTCCTAAGTCAGACTATCTCTTTTGTACTGTTTGCTGGCCTGCGGAAAGGTGATGCAGCAGCTAAGTTAACTTTGGGGCGCTGGATTAAGGAGGTAATTGCCTCGGTGTATCTGTTGCGGAACCGATTGGCTCCAGAGGGCTTGTGCGCCATTTCTGCCATAGTGCAGTGGTCCTGGTGGGCGGAGCGTCGTAGCCCTTGCAGACATTTTATTGGGTGACAACGTGGACATTATTTTCCATTTTTGTCAAGCATTACTCTTTGGATGTCCATCCATATTCAGTGACAGTCTTAGGCTCAAGGGTTTTGTGAACTGCTGTGTCTTTTTCCCCACCCAGTGGAGTTGTAGCTGTGGTACATCCCATTTAAGAACATAAGATATGCCATACTGGGTCACACCAAGGTCCATCAAGCCCAGTATTCTGTTTCCAACAGTGGCCAATCTAGGTCATATGTACCTAGCAGTTTCCCCAAGAGACACAAGTTCCACAATGCTTGTACTGGGTCAAGCATTGATATCTTCGGTCACTTCTTAATAATGGTTTATGGACCTTTCCTCCAGGAACTTGTCCAAACCTTTTTTTAAACCCAGCTACACTAACAGCCTTTACTACATCCTCCGGTAACAAATTCCAGAGTTTGATTACACGTTAAGTGAAAAAATATTTTCTTTTATTAGTCTTAAATACTTTACCCTGTAGCTTCATTGCATGTCCCCTAGTCTTTCTATATTCTAATAACGTAAACAATCGATCTACGTTTACCCGTTCCACTCTGTTCATTAATTTATAGACTTCTATCATATCTCCCCTCAGCCGTCTCTTTTCCAGGTTAAAGAGCCCTAACCTTTTTAGCCTTTCTTCATAGGAGTATCCTTCCATCCCCCTTTACCATTTTGGTGGCTCTTCTCTGAACCTTTTCTAAAATCGCTATATCCTTTTTAAGATACGGCGACCAGAATTGCACACAATATTCAAGGTGCGGTCTCACCATGGAACGATATAGAGGCATTATAATATCTTTTGTTTTATTTTCCATTCCTTTCCTTATCATACCTAGCATTCTATTTGCTCTCTTGGCTGCTGCTGCACACTGGGCCGAGGGTTTTAACATGGTATCCACAATGACGCCTAAATCTTTTTCCTGGGTGGTGGTTCCTAATGTGGAACCTTGCATCGTGTAACCATAGTTTGGGTGGTTCTTCCCTAGGTGCATAACCTTGCACTTGTCCACATTAAATTTCATCTGCCATTTTGATGCCCAGTCTTCCAATTTATCAAGATCCTCTTGCAATTTTTCACAATCCTCTTGGGTTTTAACAACTTTAAATAGTTTTGTGTCATCTGCAAATTTGATAACCTCACTCGTTATTCCACTTTCCAGGTCATTTATGAATATGTCAAAAAGCAGTGGACCCAGCACAGATCCCTGGGGTACACCACTATTCACCTTTCTCCATTGGGAAAATTGGCCATTTAGCCCTACCCTCTGCTTTCTATCTTTTAACCAGTTCCTGATCCACAATAGTACACTGCCTCCTATCCCATGACTCTTTAGTTTTGCAAAGGCCTCTCATGAGGGACCTTGTCAAAGGCTTTCTGAAAGTCCAGATACACAATATCAACTGACTCACCTTTGTCCGCCTGTTTATTCACTCCTTCAAAAAAACATAACAGATTAGTAAGACAAGATCTTCCTTGTCTAAAGCCATGTTGGCTGTCTCCCATTATTTAGCTGTATTTATTTAGCTATATTAGGTTTGACTATCTACATGCTGAGTAATTTTATTCTTTATGATGGTTTCTACCATTTTTCCCGGTACTGACGTCAGGCTCACCGGTCTGTAGTTTCCCGGATCACCCCTGGAACCCTTTTTAAAATTGGTGTTACATTGGCGATCCTCCAATCTTCAGGTATTAGAGATGATTTTAATGATAGTTCACAGATTACTGATAGCAGGTCTGCAATCTCATATTTCAGTTCTTTCAACACCCTTGGATGTATACCATCCGGCCCAGGTGATTTGCTACTCTTCAGTTTATCTAATAGTTGTAAGACATCTTCCCGATGTATCGATATTACCTTCAATTCTTCCGCACCTTTAAATACCACTTCAGTCATGGGTAACATCCCTACATCTTCCTCAGTAAAGACCGAAGCAAAGAATTCATTCAGTCTCTCCGCTATCGCCTTGTCGCCTCTTAGTGCTCCTTTAACCCCTTTATCATCTAATGGACCAACTGACTCTCTCACAGGTTTTTTTGCTACGAATGTACTTGAAAAGGTCTTTATTTCGCGTTTTTGCTTCCGCAGCAAGCTTCTTCTCAAATTCTCTTTGCCTGCCTTATTCAATGCCTTGCATTTGACTTGCCAGTGCTTGTGCTGTTTCCAGGTTTCGTCGTTTGGCTCTTTTTTCCATTTCCTGAAAGATGCTTTTTTGGCAACAGCCTCTCTGACCTCACCTTTAAACCATGCTGGAATTTTTTTGGACTTCCTTCCACTTTTCTTAAAGCGTGGAATACAGCTGGTCTGGGCTTCCAAGATAGTATTTTTCAACAACACCCAAGCTTGATGTACGTCTTTAACCTTTGCAACTGCTCCTTTTAGTTTTTTCTTAACTGTTTTCCTCATTTTATCATAGTCTCCCTTTCGAAAGTTAAAAGGTAGTACTGTGGATTTCCTTACTATCCCTCCTCTACTAATTAAATCAAAGGCGATCATGCTATGATCACTATTGCCAAGTGGCCCCAACACCCTTATCTCTTGCACCAGATCTGGTGTTCCACTAAGGACTAGGTCTAATATGGCTTCCCCTCTGGTCGGTTCATGAACCAGCTGCTCCAAGAAGCAGTCATTTATTTCATCTAGGAACTTTATCTCCCTAGCATGTCCTGACGTGACACTGACCCAGTCGATACCGGGGTAATTGAAATCACCCATTATTATTACTGCGCTGTAACTTTTGTTAGCTTCCTTGATTTCTTTGAGCATTTCATCATCCATTTGGTCATTCTGGCCAGGTGCTCGATAGTACACCCCCACTGCCATTGCCTTCCCCCTTTTATATGGAATTTCAATCCATATAGATTCTACAGCAGATTTTTTTTCCTGCAAAACTTTAATCCTTTCTGAGTCAATGCCCTCTCTAACATAGAGCGCAACCCCTCCACCAATTTGATCAGCTCTATCATTACGATATAGTTTGTACTCAGGTATCACAGTGTCCCACTGGTTGTCCTCCTTCCACCATGTCTCTGATATTCCAATCATATCTAGCCTTTCATTTAGTGCTATATATTCTAACTCTCCCATCTTATTCTTTAGACTTCTAGCATTTGCATACAAGCATTTTAGAGAATGTATTTTATTCATGTTAATTTGGCTATTGTTAGACATGGGTAAATTGGGATCTTTAAGCTCTGTCTGCTCCATACTTGAGGGCATTTGGGCTACTTTACTCTTTTGTGGAACCTCTCTGCTTTTGGTAGTATCCTTCAAGGATACATTCTTCCGAACCATCCGCTCTTGGGCGACTGTCTGCTTTCCCCTAATATCTAGTTTAAAAGCTGCTCTATCTCCTTTTTAAAGGTTAATGCCAGAAGCCTGGTTCCATCCCGGTTAAGGTGAAGCCCATCCCTTCGGAAGAGCCCCTCCTTTCCCCAGAATGTTCCCCAGTTCCTAACAAATCCAAAACCCTCATCTCTGCACCATTGTCTCATCCATGCATTGAGACTCCGGAGCTCTGCCTGCCTTTTGGGTCCTGCGCGTGGAACAGGAAGCATTTCGGAGAATGCTACTCTGGAAGTTCTGGATTTCAACTTCCTACCTAAAAGCCTAAATTTTGCCTCCAGAACCTCCCTACCACATTTTCCTATGTCATTGGTACCGACATGTACCAAGACAGCAGACTCCTCCTCAGCACTATCTAAGACCTTATCTAGGTGGTGCGTGAGGTCCGCTACCTTCGCACCAGGCAGGCATGTTACCAGGCGATCCTCACGTCCACCAGCCACCCAGCTATCTACATGCCTAATGATCGAATCACCAACTATAACGGCTGTCCTAACCCTTCCCTCATGGGCACATGGCCCTGGAGAAACTTCCTAGGTGCGAGAGGGTTTTACATCACCTGGAGGACAGGTCCTAGTTGCAGGATCACTTCCTGCCACACCAGGGTGATGCTCTCCTGTCACGTGACCTCTCTCCTCCATGGCAACAGGGGTGCTGCCAGACTGGAGGTGGGACTTCAGGACTATATCCCTGTAGGTCTCGTCTATGTACCTCTCTGTCTGTCTTATGTTTTCCAAGTCTGCTACTTTAGCCTCTAGAGAACGGACTTGTTCCCTGAGAGCAAAGAGCTCCTTGCACCTAGTGCACACATGTAAGACCTCTCACCAACTGGGAGAAAATCATGCGTGTGACACTCAATGCAAAAGACTGGAAAGCCCCCATCCCTCTGCTGGACTGCTGTCTGCATCTTAGTTTTAAGTTTGTGTCTAGTTCTTTAAGTTCTTACTTACTAGGGGTTGCTATGGGTATTTATACCAATAAAAGTGTAACTAATATGTTTAATTTACCTTGTTCACCTGAAGCTTAATTAATCTCAGGTCCTTAGTGTATGACTGATTTGGGTAATGAGCTTCACCTGAAAGCACCTCCTGTCTGTTAAGATGTGTAAGTACCTATAAAGCTACGATTATCCCAGGGGAGGGAGGGAAATAACACTTATTAAAAGAGGGCTGCTACACAGTACCCTGTCTTGTGCTGCTGAGGTAAGCTAAATTCTGATTTGATTTAAATTATCTCTTAGCTGCTGCTAGGCTCTAACTTCTTATGAAATTTAAACTACAAGCTCTCTGCTGGGTACTAAGTTTAACCAGAAAGCTCTCTTCTGTGTTTTAAAACTAAAAGTACTTTTCTGATGCTAGGCCCTGAGTGACTATTAAATGTACACTACAAGCTCTCTGCTGGGTTCCATATGTAACCAGAAAGCTCTCTTCTGTGTGTTAAATTTAAACTAAAAGTACTTTGCTGTTACTTGGCCCTGAGTGATTATTAAATTTAAATTACAAGCTCTCTGCTGGGTATGAAATGTAACCAGAAAGTTCTCCTCTGTGTTTTAAATTCAAACTTTAATTGCTGCTACTAGGCCCTAACTGATCCAACAAAAAACAGTGGCTTCACAGATTAAGTAGCTTTAATACAAAGAATTCTTTTTAGAAAATTACCAGAAGTATATACTCACAGTTGAAGATTTCTCTCCAGATGTAACAGTCCCCCTTTCTAGTCCTTCAAGACTATACTCCCATTTGTCTGAACTGGTCTAGCAGGATGATATAAAAGGTGACATTTTACTTATCAGTTAATGTCCTTCACTTGAGTCCTGCTAGACGAGTTCAGGGCCCACCCCTGAAACTATGTTACTCTGTTCTGCTGCAATACCCTTGGGTCCACTATGGCTCTGCAGGTTCATCTAATACTGACAGCCTTCTGTTTATGCTTTCCTTTACATAGTTCTTTGCTGCATATTATTCTTTGTTAACCACATTGAGGTTGTGTGAGGCTTGCCATGTTTCTCCCATATGCTTTGGCATGAATACTGAAGAGACCTCTGGCTGAGACAAGTAGAGGCATAGAAGTGATGTCATTGAAACCTGGGCTTTTCATTGGCTCTTTGTCTCTATTAGTCTACTGGTAGGGGAATACAGCCCATTTGTCTGGACTGGTCTAGCAGGACTCAAGGAGCGGACATTAATTGCTAAATAAAATGTAACTATCTCTGTGTATGGTATTTGTGTGCTTTTTGTGTGTGTGTGTGTGTGCGTGTATGTGTGTGGTTCATGTGTTTTTGTATGGACTGTGTATATGTTGTCTGTAGTAGGATAACTGGAGATGTTGGGGCATTTCCGGTGGATGTAATTTTGGTGGTTTGTGACAGTTACGACATCTTTTCTGATCAGGGCAGTTGCAGGTGGCTAATTTGGGGGGGGGGGGGAACCAATTTCAATGCCGTAGTTTGTGGGATGGGGTAGATGTAGGGGGTAGTTAGCAATTTGGGGGTGGTTTATGGGGATGAGAGCAGTTTGTGGGGTGGTCGGGAGAGGTTGCAGAACATAGGTTTTGATTGTGGGGCATTAGCATGGTGGTATTTGGAGTGGGGCAATTTGTGGGGTGGTGAGGCAGATGCAAGGGGCTGTTGTGTGGGTTGGCTTTTTTTTTAATTTTAGTGGCATTTTTTGGTATGGCATAACATTTTGCTCTGGAGATTTTATGGGTAGGAGCAGTGTGCAAGTTGATGGGGCTGTTGAGAGAGTTAGTGTTTGGGGGTGGAGCAATTGTGGGGCAGTAGTTTATGGAAGCTGGGGCAATTTGTGGGGTGGTGGGGTAGATGCAAGGGCAGTTGGCGAGGTGGTAGGACAGTTGCTGGATAGTTTTTTGGAGCTGAGATGATTTGCAGGGTCTTTGTGCAATTTGTGGAGTGATATGACTGTTATGAGGGAGTGCTTTTAAGGGTGAGTCACTGTTGGTGTGAAGTAGCATGGTATACTTTCTGGAAATGGGTCGGTTTATGGGGTGGTGGGACATTCTAAAGGGGTATTTTGGAAGGATGGGGCAGTTGGAGGTTTTTTTGGATGGGGATGGTTTATGGCGTGTTAGGGCAGTTATGGGAGTGTAGTTTTTGCGTGTGGGGAGGCAGTTATGTAGGGGTATTATATTTGTGGTGATATTTGGCAATTTGGAGTGCAGTTTGAGGGGTGTATTTTTGGGTATTAGAGCAGTGTGTGTGTTGTGGGAGCACCCTAGGGGATGGGAGCTATTGAGGGGATAGGGAGCGTAGATAACAGGGAGAAGGGAGCCTGAAAGGAGCAATTCCCTAACTTCTGTGTTTAATTGTATGCAAGATTCCATGCTACAGAAGTTGAACTTCATCTTGGATAGAAATGCATTGGGTTATTTTTAAGGTGGGTGGCTTTAATTTTTGGAGCCCAGGGTCCAATTTGGCTTTATTTGAACTCAGTATGTCCTTTTGCTGATTTTTCTCGCATGTCATCACATTCCATTAAATTTTCCTAAGTTATTTTGCCTCTAGATGGATGAACAGACAAGACACATTCTTAATTCCTTTCATATAATTATTTTCAACTTCAAGAAACTCTCACCTGATCCTATCTAATCTTCTTTTGATCCATCTCCCTCCTCCCCTTTATTTCTAAACTACTTGAACGAGCGGTTAACTGCCGTTGCTTTGACTTTCTCTCCTCTCAAGCCTTCCTGGATCTTTTACAGTCTGGCCTTTATCCTTTACATCCTATTGAAACAGCTCTTGCCAAAGTCTCCAGTGACTTGTTTCTGGCAAAATCCAAGGACCTTTACTCAGTCCTTATTTTTCTTGATCTCTGTTGCTTTTGACATCGTTGACCACAACCACCTTCTTGATAGTTTGTCCTTGCTTGGTTTTAAGGGTTCTGTACTATCCTGGTTCTCATTTTCTCTCCCATCACTCTTTCAGTGTTTGTTCTGGTGGATCCTCCTCTGCTGCTGTCCCGCTCTCAGTTGGTGTACCCCAAGGATCTGTCTTGGGTCTACTCCATTTCTCTCTCTATACACAGTGTCTTGGTGCACTCATCTCTTCCCATGGCTTTTCAGTACCATCTTTATATTGATGACTCCCAGATCTACCTCTCTACACTGAAGTCTCTCCAGCAATCCAGACTCAGATCTCTGCCTGCCTTTCTGACATTGCTGCTTTGATGTCTCACCGCCGCTTGAAATTGAACATGGCCAAAACTGAGCTTCTTATTTTTCCCCCAAACCCTCCTCTCCCCTTCCTCCTTTCTCAGTCTTTCGGGATAACTCTCTACTCCTTCCTTTTTCCTCAACTCGCAACCTTGGGGTCATCTTTGACTTCTCTTTCCTTCTCCACACACCATCCATCTGATAGCTAAGATCTGGCACTTCTTTCTCTGTAACATCAACAGTCTGCCCATTCCTTTCTGAACACTTTACTAAGACACTTATCCATTCCTTAAGCACTTCCCGTCTTGACTATTGTAACCTTCTCCTTGCTGGTCTCCCTCTGAATCATCTCTCTCCCCTTCAATCTGTTCAACACTCTGTTGCACAGCTAATCTCCACCAGCATCGTCTTGCTAATATTACCTCTTTTCTCAAGTCACTTCATTGACTCCCTATCCGTTTCCACATCTAGTTTAAACTTCTCCTGCTGACCTATAAGTGCATTCACTCTGCAGCAACTCATTACCTTTCCTGTCTTATACCTCCCTACACCTCTCCCTGGAAACTTCGCTCTTCTGGCAAATTGCTTCTGTGTCTTTCTCTTCTATTGCTAACTCCAGACTTTGCTTCTTTCACCTTGCTACTCCTTATGTCTGGAACAAACCACCTGAGTTTGTATATCAGGTGCCTTCTCTGGCCCTTTTCAAATCCAGGCTAAAAACTCACCTCTTCGCTGTCACTTTCAGATCTTGACTAACCTAATCTCCTTTGTGTTTCTTTACCATTCCCTCTAGATGTATCCCTGTCTACTCCTACTGTGTTGTCTGTGTTGATTAGATTGTAAGCTCTGATGAGCAGGGATTGTCTCTTACATGTCTGTGGAGTTCTGCATATGTCTTGTAGCGCTATACAAATGCTCAGTAGTAGTAGTAAATATTCTTGATTGCATAGTTTTCACACTGTTTGCCATAGTAAACTCAAATTAGCTCCAGTTCCAAAATAAGCTAAATAGTGCTCACCTGTGTATAGTCATAATTGATCTGAGTGGAATACTTCTGGATGAAGAATTAAGCTGTTTTTATTGTGTAAGATGAATTTGAAACCAAGGTCTATACATGTTAAACACAGAGCTGCTGAATGAACATCGGATGAAGATATATAAAGGTATAATTGGGGGAAGGCTATAAGAAAATTTCAGCATCTTTGAATATCTCTTGGGGCACTGTCAAGTCCATTATTGGTAAGTGGAAACAGTTTGGCATGACCAAGACACTGTCTTGATCAGGCCATTCCTCCAAACAGTGGTTATTGCTATCCCTGCTGTTTGCTGGTAAAGCTTATCTTCGAACAAAAAGAAATTCTCTTAAAGTTATTTTGGCTAAAGATATCACAAATTCAGTATGTCCACTATTCAAATCCCCCTCTTCCCTTCAGTGAGGTTTCAGTGACTTCTAGTGTCCTATCCTGTGGAATGTTCATGTCTAAGGTGTCCATCATGTCTAAGGTGTCCATCTGAACTCTGGAAGTTGCGGGTTATAAATATATGTTAAATATAAATATAAATATCATATCATCACGTGTTACATATATTTCTTCAGATTGGAACAGGACATTCAAGAAATGTGAGGCGTCTTTGACATATAATGGTATTTCTACTAGCAAGGGTCATAAAAACAAATCCACGTAGGTAGAAAAGTGTTCTAACACTGATCTCCTCACCGAAATGATCTCCCAGGCAAGTCCACTAAGCTTTTATGAATTTTCGGTAAGATGTTTAACACTGGAGTTTTTGGGAATTGCAGGTTAAGATAACAAAACTCTTTGTCGATAAACTTCTTAGACAGACCAAACTTAGTGATCTCTAGGATTAGTCTTGCAGCAGTTATTTATTTAGTTTGCTTGATTGCCCTTCACTTTTGCAGCAGAGCGGTGTACAAAAATATAGAACTGGATAAAAAGGAACTCTGTTTTTACTGTCCTTTTTTAAAAATAATCATACCATGAGAAGGCGGGATGAGGAAAGGAGGGAGAGAAGGACCAAGAAAGGGCACTCAAGGGGCTGGTAGCTCAAAGGCAATGCTAAAAAGATGAGTCTTTAAAGATGTCTCGAATTTGGTGTAAGAATGTTTCAATTGGAGTGCAGTGGGTAAGGAATTTCAGGAGACAAGGGTGATGAAATAAAAGGCAGAGGATCGAGTAGAGAGGGTAAATGAGCCTGGGAGACAGGGAAGATGTAGGCTGTTGGCATGGATGTTATGGAAGGCTTGATGTGGGGAATGGAGAAGCAAGGAGTCAGAAAGATAAGGGGGAAAACCAGAATGGAATGAGTAATTTTATATTGAAGGCGGAACTGTATGGGGAGCCAGTGGTAATGGATCAGAAGTGGACTAATATGTTCGTAAAGGGAGGCATGGCTGAGAATGCCAACTGCTGTGTTTTTGGTTAAGTCAAAGATGGTGTAATTGATATTGAAGGAGGCCGAGGTAAACGATATTGCAGTAATCAACTTTGCATATTACCAGTGTGAGAAGTAAAGTAGTCAGGGCTGAGGTTGAGAGAGAGGGGTGGATCTGGCAGAGAGAAAAAGCAACAACTGATGAGAGGAGAAAGATGGTCATGGAAGGATAGAGAAGAGTCAAGTATAATGCCTAAGTACCAGAAGGAATAGACTGTCAGAATGGGTAAACCGGTGATAGAAGGTATTAGACAGGTGGGGGACTTCCAAAGATGAACCATAAAGCAACAGACTTGTTCGGGTTGGATTGTTCTGTAAACATCTAAGTACGGCTGTCCCCCAGCTGCTGGAGAATTTTTTTTTGTAATAATCAGATTCCATAACCACTGTCGCGCCCCCTTTGCCCTTTTAATAACCAGATCAGGGTCAGTCCGTAATTGTTCAAGAGCTTGATAGTCATTTTGATTCAGTCTGTGGGAAATTAAACGGTCTTTACTTTTCTTCAGTCGCTGAACATCCCTTAGTACCAATTCTCTAAATTT
Source organism: Ichthyophis bannanicus (assembly GCA_033557465.1). Taxonomy (NCBI): domain Eukaryota; kingdom Metazoa; phylum Chordata; class Amphibia; order Gymnophiona; family Ichthyophiidae; genus Ichthyophis; species Ichthyophis bannanicus. Next base: position 242,596,746 of record CM066032.1, read on the forward strand.
TGTCATTGCTGGCTCAGGATGACACGGGGTACCCAGGAGGATTTAATTGGAAGCTTAATTTTGTTCAGCAAATTCATTAGTTCCACAATTCCAGCATCCCCATTCTGTCCAAAAAAGGCTGTATTGTTCACCTTCCTTATAAACCTTTTCAAGTCCACTCTAAATGAAAAAGGGTCATGAATAAATTTAGGTACAAAAAAAAGGCCCCTTCTCAGTACTTAAAATTGCAATGCAATGAACGTTGTCTTGGATAAATTTACTATAAGAAATCTTGTTTCTTTTGTGAACGAGTCCATTGCCTTCTCTGTTGTGGTACTTGCTCTGGTTCTACTGATTGTCCTCTCCAGGACCCCCCTCTTCTTTTCCTCCTGTATTCTCTGCCTTTTAAAAAAAAACAAACAAACAAAAAAGCAAAAAAAAAAAAAGGATTCCTCTGCAGAAAAGCGATGCTTGGAACCTGAAGATTCATCAGTAGAGGGAGAAATCAAACCCTTCTCTATTAGATTTTCTGTCTGGGTTCATCCATGGATAAATAAAACCTTTTTTATAATCGTGTTCATCTCTGTTCAGTTTGTGTAATTTGCTGCAGTTTGTGTAATTTGCTGCTCTTTAAATCCAATCAAAACTGTTCTATCTGCTTCTTCAGCCAATCGTATTGTTGATTTATATTTTTCTGAACACAACGCCTTGAAGATAACTTTTATTGTTTAAATCCTCCTGCGTTTCTTCGATGAAATCCTTAGATATATCAGCGATTAGGACCATCAAGTCCAAAGCACATTTATTCAATTTCTTATTCCATTTATCAATAAAGTTCTTATTCTCAGTGAACAGTCATAGATCTTTAAAAATCCGAAAGCCCCTTGGTAAAAAACTCCTACCAAATATGCTTGTCCTTAATTCATTAATATGTAAAAAATGGGAGGAAAAAGATTTTGGTATTGACTTGCTCATGCCCAAGTCAATACCATCATAGGTCATAAAAATGTCCTCCCCATAAACAATCTTCTAATATTAAATAAGACTTGAAGCAACTAGTTATCTGTTTGTTGGGTCTATTCCCAAAATCTCAAACAGAGCTTGGATGCCCCAAACTCACTTCAACGCTGACAGTGTTTTGCCCAATGTTGCTTCAGAGTGGTTCAGGGACCAGAAATTATAGCGCTTACTCTTTAAAGGCAGATGGTTAATACAAACAGGGTGATCTTTTTCTTGTTTCCTCTTTCCCTTTCATGTGATACGTGCTTGCATGATAAGCAATATGCCTACACAAAAACATGAGATACTGTCATGTATATTAGAAAGCAGATGATGAATTCCTGTCTCAAGTATTCTTCTGGTCATTAACTGGTTTTACACTTTGAAAGCTTATTAGTGCTTTCTGCTAATGTAGTTGAATGTGAGATTTCATTCTTGGGCTTAAAACAGATTTTGTCAAACCTGTATTCTGAGTTCCCCAGCTCCCTCAGGTTTCCAAAATATCCCCAATGAATATGCATGATATGTTTGAATGCATTTTCTCTACTGTTAAGTGCCGTTGAGTTGGTGTCGACTGTGTCCCTCTGGATAGTTGATCTAAACTGTGTTTGGTCTTCAGTCAGGTGGCTCATGGTTGATAGTGGCATCCATAGCTGCTGTTGTATTGATCTATCTCATTACTGGCCTTCTCTTTTGCATTTACTGTGTACCTTGTCAAGCATGGTGTCTTTCTCTAACAATTTCTCTTTGCATGATGTGTCCAAAGTATGAAAGTCTGTCTTGTCATCTGATCTCTAGTACTGACTGGTTTGTTCTTTGGGCAGTCCATGGTATACACAGTATTCTTCACCAGCACCTTAATTTAGAGACATTGATTTTCTTCCTGTCTATCTTTTTCACTGTCCAACTTTGCATCCATATGATGTTTCTCTACTGTACCCAGAAATAATTTATGGATTTTCATTGTGAATATTCTGAAAACCTGAATCGATCTTGCTCCCCTGAGAACAGGTTTGGGAACCAGTGACCTAGGTTACTAAGTGGCCTAGAGCTAAAAGAAAACTTGTTCAATATGGGAGCCTTAATGTCCTCTCTTATCCTCAAGGGTTTGCCCATGCAGTGTACTTCCATCGCTGAAAAATGTGTGGTTTCTGGAATGTGCCTTCTGAAATTTGGGTTTCTCATGTATGTTTGTTTTTTTCCAGATCCTATAGTTCAAATTGCAATTGACAACTCCTGGAATATTCTATATACCCGCTCAGAGAAAGGAGTAATACAGGTATATGTGTTTTCATCTTATGAATATAACACAGAAGTAGCCAATTAGTGTCTCATGAGCTGCATGTGGTGCTCTCAAGCTGGTGAAATCCTCCTTCCACCACTGACTGCTCACAGGGGTGTGGCACAGTTGTGGTGTCTGCTTCCTCTGATCACAGCTCTTGGATGCAGTAGTCTTCTCCCTTCTCAGCACTCAGCTCAGGAGCAAAAGCTGTAAGCTTGTCAGTAAATCTAGGAGAAGTTATTCAAGTTACGTACATCATATTGCAAAAATCACTGAAGAGAGTTTTTGAATTCTAGGTATATGACTTGGGACAGGATGGTCAAGGAATGTGCAGGATTGCCTCTGTATCACAGAACTTGATTGTCTCAGCAGCTGGAAACATTGCCAGGTGACATTTGGATTTCAGATTTACTTGCTAGCATTTCCAGATATGAACTTAGGTGAGTTAGGTAGATTAGGTATTTCGCTGTCCCAGAAGGCTTACAGTCACATAAACGGCAAACATCTTGACTTGGCTTTTTTAAGTTTCATCTATTGTATATGATGATGTGGCCTTAATATGGCTGCTTTGTAACTTCCAAATCACATCCCCTTACAGGCTAAAATCTATTTCTTAAAAACAGATAACTGGCTGAAAGTCATAACAGCCACGGATGCAAGCCAGAGGTTTCATTGTTATATTTTGGAGATCATGAGACCTTTTAATGGCTAATAGACATGGTGGTCCTCTTCCAGAGATGTCATGTAGTACACACTTTTTTTGTTGGTCTACTGGAAAGTATAAAAACCTACAGAGACTCAATTTTTCTACAGATCCAATACTACACAGTTATTCTTATTACCTGGTAGTCAAAGATTGTAGTGGCAAAGTATAGTGGAGTGAAAACGGATTAAAAAACACACTATTCCATTTCATCCTGCTAGACCAGTCCAGACAAATGGGTTGTGTTCCCCTTCCAGCAGATGTTGGAGACAGAGAGAGACTTTCAGAGCCCTGTTTGGTTGAGCTTTGGCAGGTAGTGGCATACCCGTAGGGGTCCTCCTCAGTATTTCCGTCTCCAGCAGATGGAGTGTTGTGGGCTATCTCTCCTCACTTTTATTTTTTATTTCCTTTATTTCTATTTATGTATTCTCTTAATTTTTCTGGGTTCGTTGCCCCTGGATGTACCCAGGCTTCACATGAGGTGTTGCTCTGGGTTTTCCCAATAAGAGTGAGATCGGGCTTTCCTGAGATGAGCTCCTGACTAGAGATCAGTGCAGCTCCATCCATCGAAGGACCTCAGCCCTAACCAAGAGGGTTAGCAGGCTGTATGGAGATCGTCTAACTTCAGGGAACTTAATAAGGATGTGCTATGCTGGCTGGCAGCATCATCTAAACTGTAAGTGACAGCTTTCCTGACTTCTAAGATCCTCATAAGCAGACGAGCAATGCGGGGTACTTCTACCAAAAGAACAGGAGCTGCAGGCTTGTTTTAAACCTGCGGGCTCTTCCTGACTGTCTTCCAGCCTAGCGCAGGTCATCGGCTGTTAGATGTTTTTATTATTTTATGTCTTTTGAAGATCTCAGCCGTGTTTTCACCTTTGCGTGCTTTTTGAGCCGGCGGCCATTTTCTCGAATGCGCGGTCTCGTTCCCGATGGCCATTTGCGATAGCGCAGCATTCTGTCTTCCTGCTCTGCCCTTCCGTTCTTCTTGCCTCAGGCTTGTGGGCTTCTGAAGGGTCTCTAACTCAGTTTCATAGTGTAAAAAAAAAAAAGGCACGGTCATGCCTTCCTTGGGGCAGTGCTGCCTGGGCTGTAATAAAAGGCAGAAGGATTTGGCTGACAAGATGTGTTCTGCCTGCCTTTCCCATCCCGGGGAATCTTCTTGGGGCCCTTCATTGGCAGGCACATCCCTGGATGCTCCTTTAAGTCTGCCAGGCTCAGCCCTTGACGCCCTGCACGGTTTGCCTCCTCAGGCTGCGCCCTGTTTAACTCCACAGCCCTCGTCCTTATGACAGGAATCTCAGACAGTGCCTTCAGAGGCTCAGTTTTTGGCGCTATTTCACCAAGCATGGACTCTCTGGCAGATGGACTCCCCGGCTGGGGGTCCCTACGTTGGTACTAGCCTCAGAAAAGGATACAGAGGCAGTTTCACATCGTAAGCGGACCCATAAGGGGTCAGACCGCAAGGCAGGTTGTCCTTCCAAAAAGATTCCTAGTAAGTTATCTGATGCCTCTGCAGTTCCGGGTGTTGATGGATTTTCTGCGGAAGACAGCCTAACTGACTCAGACCGTGAAGATGGTGAATATTGTCCTTCTGATTCTTCCTTCACTACAACGGATGATTCACAGGATATCCATCTTTTCCGGAAAGAGGAGTTGGCTCCTTTGATAGAGCATGTTGCTGAGGCTCTGCGGCTCTCCGATCCGCCTGACTCCGATGCTGCTCTTCTGCAATCTCAAGCGGACCCGATCTTGCAGGGCATACGTAGACCTTCTAAGGCTTTTCCTTTCCCTGCGGAATTGCAGCAAATGGTTTCTCGAGAGTGGGACACGCCTGATTCTCCTCTCCGGACGGTACGCCGTCTCGGTCAGCTATATCTTTGGCCTCCGGAAATGGACCAATGGCTGTCCTATCCGAAGGTGGATGCCTTGGTATTGGGCGTGACTAAACATACCACCATCCTTGTGGAAGGCGGCACAGCACTCAAAGATCAACAAGACCGCAAAGTCGAAAATTTTTTAAAGACAGCCTTTTCATTATCCACTATGACGTTACAGGCGACTGTTTGTGGCGGTTTAGTGGCCCAAGCGTTATTGCGCTGGATTCAGCGTCTGCCAGATGATCTGGCCTTGGGGCATCTGGAATCCGCCATGGCTTTCTTAGCAGATTCGTTTTATGATTTGTTGCGTCTTTCAGCTCATTCCATTGCATTAATTACAGTGGCATGGAGGTGGTTATGGCTGCGACAGTGGGCGGCGGATGTTGCTTCTAAAACACAGCTCTCGAAACTTCCTTTTAAGGGGAGGTTTTTGTTTGGAGAGGATCTCAACAAGTTGGTAAAGGATCTTGGAGAGGTTAAACTGCAACGGCTGCCAGAAGATCACCCGAAGCCCGCTCCACGGTGGTCCTTTCGCTCTTATACTCAGAGCTCTCAATGTTTTTCAAGACCTCGTGACTCAAGGAGATTTCGTTCTTACAAACCGGGTGCCGCCTCACTTCCCGCTAGCCGAGCTGGGCAAAGGGGTCAGTCCTTTTGAGGTACTCGGAAGGGCGGGGACTCCTATTCAGGAACAGGGAAGTTCTCTGCGACTGCGCGTTCTTCCCGCTGACGGGACGAGCAGCCCACTCGAGATTCTCCCCCCCGGTGGGAGGTCGTTTGGCCTTCTTTTCTCGTCAGTGGGCAGCTATAACCTCCGATCAATGGGTTCTCAATGTTTCCCGTGGTCTGTCCCTCGACTACTGCCGTCCTCTTCCCGACGCCTTCCTCCTCTCTCCTTTGGGAGCGCCTGGGAAGAGGCTGGCCATTCAGGCAACCTTGCGACGGCTCTTCCTGCTCAATGCCATTCGTTCCGTCCCAGCTCCAGAAAGGGGACTAGGCAGTTATTCCATCTATTTCGTGGTGCCCAAGAAAGATGGTTCCTTTCGCCCAATCCTGGGTCTCAAGGGTGTCAACCGCAGTCTTCAAGTGCCTCACTTCAGAATGGAGACGCTCTGGTCAGTCATTCAGGCAGTCCGCAAGGGAGAATTCCTCGTGTTGCTAGATCTTGCAGAAGCTTACTTTCACATTCCCATTCGGCCAGAGCATCAACGTTCCCTCCGCTTCGCGGTTCTCGGGCAGCATTTTCAGTTTCAGGCAATGCCCTTCGGCCTAGCATCCTCTCCACAGACCTTTTCAAAGGTAATGGTAGTAGTAGCCGCAGCTCTGTGCAAGCAAGGCATTCGCGTACATCCCTACCTAGACGATTGGCTTATTCGAGCGGATTCCTTTCCGGAGGCCTGCAGCACGGTAGCGAAGGTCGTTTCCTTTCTGGAGAATTTAGGTTGGGTCATCAATCGCGCCAAAAGTTGTCTTCAACCATCTCAGCAAATCGACTTCCTCGGGGCGAGATTCGACACCTGTCAGGGCCGCGTGTTTTTGACGAGGGACCGATTTCTCAAGTTGTCAGCTCAACTTCGCCTGTTCCTACTTCAGTCCTCCCCTCGGGTTTGGGATTATCTGCAGGTTCTGGGGACGATGGTGGCCACCATCGATCTAGTTCCCTGGGCAAGGGCTCATATGCGTTGTCTTCAGAAGGTGCTTCTTTCACGGTGGTCCCCGGTATCAGAAAATTACCAACTCTGTCTCCTGCTTCTGCCGGAAGTCAGAAACAGCCTTCGTTGGTGGCTGTCTGCGAGCAATCTCCTTCAAGGAGTCCCTTTGGAGAGTCCGCGCTGGATTCTAGTGACGACAGACGCCAGTCTTTCCGGCTGGGGGGCTCACTGTCTTACTCACACAGCGCAGGGTACCTGGACGCCTCACGAAGCAAGTTGGTCGATCATTCAACTAGAAGCTCGAGCAGTTCGCCTCGCCTTACGGTGCTTTCTACACGTTCTCAAGGGTCAGGCTGTTCGCATCCTCTCCGACAATGCAATCACAGTGTCCTATCTCAATCGCCAAGGAGGCACAAAGTGTCCAGGAGTAATGAGAGATGAATCTTCTACTTCCATGGGCGGAAAGACACTTACTAGCCATCTCGGCGCAGCATATCGCGGGAATCAGCAACATCACGGCCGACTTTCTCAGTCGACACTCTCTCAATCCTGGAGAATGGGAGCTTGTTCCAGAGGCCTTTCAGGACATAGTGCACAGATGGGGTTTGCTTGCAATGGACCTCATGGCCTCAGCAGCAAATGCCAAGGTACTGTTTTTTTTCAGTCACTGGAGGGAACACGGGTCCAACGGGATAGATGCGTTGGCACAGCCTTGGCCAAATCACGTCCTTCTATACGTTTTCCCTCCGTGGGCCATGATCGGCAAAGTTCTCCATTGCATCATAGATCACAAGGGTCCTGTGGTTCTGGTAGCGCCAAACACACCACACCAAGACCAATAACAATTGAGCTCATAAATGCCAGGTCAATATGCAACAAGATCTATACCCTAGTTGACCACATAGACGACCAACAACCCGACATACTCTGCATCACTGAAACATGGCTCAGCCCCACTGACAATGTTCTACTCAATCAATTGGTGCCCGACACATACACAGCATACAACTGCCCGCGCACCCACAGGCGAGGAGGAGGGGCCCTCATAATAGCAAAGAGCAGCCTAAAATTCAAATCAAGAAGTAACACGGACACCCAACACTCTAACACCATATCGATTGAGAACAAATACATGGCCATATTTGTTAAAAACCCACCTATTTAAATCCTACTACAACCAGCCATAAGTCGCAAATTCCATGGAACCATAGCAAAGCAAACTGATAAATATATACTTTTTGAATCCGCCTTATGTGTAACTATGTATAGCCATGTAAAAATGTGAATGCCAAAATGTGTAAATATGTATTGTATAAATGTAAATATGTAAATATGTTTAACTCCATGCCCCAAAACATTAACCATGTGTGCAGTGACCCCCTCAGACCTGTGTATATACCCCCCCACCCTGTCCTGATCGACATCTCCCAAAAGAAGAATCAAACCGCTGCTGATCGCTGGAAGCAGCGGTATATAAATGTGTTCTAAATAAAATAAATAAAATAAATATGTCTCACCTACAGAGCACCCCATGCTCCACCTGAAGAACTAGCATCAACTCTAGAGGCAGTCTGTGCAGTGAACTCCAGCCACAAACCTACAATACTCCTAGGAGACTTCAACCTCGAGTCCACCAACAAAAAAGATGCAGAAGCTTTTCTCCAAGCAATGAGTTCGCTCCAATTCACGCAAATAATCGACACACAGACATGGCTCCTCACCAGACCTCATCTTTGCACCCAACTACCTAACATCAAGAGACCTAATATCAACACCCATCATAACTCCAGTACCATGGTCGGACCATCACGTAATTGAAGTAAGCATTACGCCCCATGAGGAGAAACTAAACAAATACCCAGACAACACACCCACACAAAGATTTAAATGCTTTGACAGAGACCAGTTCCTGCTGGACACAATACAAAACTTAAATGATGATCCTGAGGACCTAGAATCACTAATCACCAACTGGAACACCACCATATACAATGCTGCCAAAGCAATAGAATATAGACACAGGACACCTCGCTGCAACAAACTACAACACAAACCATGGTACTCTAAAACCATAAGAAATGAAAAGAGGAACCTCAGAAAGTTAGAATGGAGATGGAGACAGAACAAGTCGCCCGAGAACCAGGAACTATACCTAACAAAGCAAAAACAATACAACGAATGCATCAACCAAACAAAAAGGGAATACCACACAAACCTCATACGCAACTCCAACAACAAACCCAGAGAACTATTTGAAATCGTAAAAGCCCTCACTAAAGACCAGGAGACCAAAGACAAAATACAACTGGACCCACAAAACTTTGCGGACCACATCCAAGAAAAGTTCTACTCAGCAGACCAAACAAGACCTAGCCAAACCTCAAAGGCTGTCACACCCTTGAACACCTGGGGAACGTTCAACACCCCATCCACGGAGCAACTCTCCCACATCTCAGCAATTAAGACAAGCACAGCCCCCACGGATCCCTGCCCAGTGCCCTGGATCAAGGCCACCAAATCAAACTTCATCCAAACCATCCACAAGATAATACACTCCTCACTAACCCAAGGGCGTATGCCAAATCAATTGAAGCTCGTGACAATAAGACCCATCCCGAAGAAATCCACTCTTGACCAGAACAATCCAGCAGCATACAGACCCATCTCCAGCATACCACTCCTAGCAAAAATAATAGAAAAAACTGTACAGCACCAACTACAAGAACACATAGACAACCACGCTCCCCTGGACATCAATCAACACGGGTTCCGACCCAACCACGGGGTAGAAACACTCTTGATATACCTTTTCGACAGCGTCCTCCGCACCATAGACAACAACAAGAAAGGCATACTAATGATATTCATTGACATCTCATCTGCGTTTGACAAAGTTAACCACAAGACTCTGTTGGATAGACTGCAGAACATCGGGCTACACAGTGCCACCCTGAATTGGTTCCAGTCATACCTAACCGACAGACAAATACAGGTCAAGGTTGGACACAACACATCTCGACCCATAAGTGTCAAACAAGGAGTGCCACAGGGATCGGCCCTTTCAGCTCTACTATTCAACCTATACATCCAGCCAATATGTGTCGTCATGAAAGAGCACCACATGCATTATACAATCTACGCAGATGACAACATGATCTACACACCCATCTCAGTCGACAACCCGGACTACTCCAACATAATAAACTGCCTCACACAAATGGCAGACTGGCTCCAGGAAAAAAACCTATCAATCAACTACAGCAAGACGGAGGCAATGATCATCACGCGAAACCCAGCCTTTATCCCCCCACCCGACATCAAGATAAAAGATGCAATCATACCCATAAAATCAGAAGTAAAGTACCTCGGAGTCACCCTGGACAAAGAACTGAACCTTCAAGCACACATTGGCAGAACAACTAAAAGCGCATACCAAAGAATGCGACTCATCAGAAGACTCAAACCCCTCCTCGACCCAGAGGACTTTTGCACCGTCTGCCAGGCTCTAATAACCCCTCTACTAGACTTCTGCAATCCAATATACACCGGGCTTCCAAAGCAAACCCTCAGACCACTACAACTGGCCCAAAACACAGCTGCCCGCATTATAGCCGGTACTACAAAACACAATCACATCACACCCATACTGAAAGAACTTCACTGGCTCCCAATCATCTCACGCATCAAATACAAGACTATCATAAACATATTCAAGATCAGACAACACTCTTCTGCCATAATCCTACACACACTCATACAACCCGACACAAGCGCAAGGCCAAGAAGAAGAGGCACCTCCAACCGGGTTAACACCCCAAATGACTTCATCAAGACCCGCAAAGACACCGCACAACGAGCAATCTCCCTGGCTGCCCCATCCATCTGGAACTCCCTCCCAGATGATCTGAGACTAACCACAGAAATAAAGGACTTCCGAAAACAACTGAAGACAGCCCTTTTCCTCGAATACCATGGACATACCCCCTGAACCAACATCCAATTCAGATCATCTGCCCCTCCCACCACCACCCAGAGACTGTACATAAGACTGTATAATAGCTCATGATGTATTATAGCGCACTATGTATTTAATCCAACCCTAATCTCTTCCCCGCCAACACACACGCCACACTCTACACTGCATGAAAACACTTGCCCCTTTGATTGTTTGCTGTGTGAACCGCTTTGATTGAATGATAAGGCGGTATATAAATACCATTAAATAAATAAATAAAACTGGGCCCGAAGACCGTGGTACGCGGATCTGGTGCGCTTGTCTCAGGGAGTCCCTCTGCCGTTGATGGCATCCTCCTCCCTCCTCCGTCAGGGTCTGGTGTTCATGGAGAACGTCGATCCCTGCTCACTTACGGCTTGGCTCTTGAACGCTGCATGCTAGTTCGCAAAGGCTACTCAGGTGAAGTGGTGTTTATGCTCCTCCAGGCTCGTCGGTCCTCGACGTCCCTGGCATATGCTCGGGTGTGGCGCATTTTCAAGTCCTGGTGTTTGAATCGTAAGCTTTCCCCGTGGCGTACAGCGGTTCCGGATATCCTCGCGTTCCTGCAGGAGGGGTTGCAGAAGGGCGTAGCCCTTGGAACACTGCAAGTTCAGGTATCCACCTTAACCTGCTTCCGGGGCCTGGTGCGTGGCTGTTCGTTAGCGTTGCATTCCGACGTGGCTCATTTTCTCAAGGGAGTAAAGGTGTTACGTCCGCCCTTATGGGCCGTAGTGCCCCCTTGGAATCTGTCCTTGGTTTTAAAAGCCCTTGTGGTTCGACCTTTTGAGCCCATTAAAGAGGCTTCTCTTCGAGACTTGATGCTCAAGACGGTGTTTTTGGTAGCAATAACTTTGGCTCGTAGGATTTCTGAATTACAAACTCTTTCCTGTCGGGATCCCTATCTTTCTTTTTCGTCAGAGGGCGTCTCAGAGCGGTTCCCTCCTTCTTGCCGAAGGTTCTTACGTCCTTTCACCTCAATCAGCTGCTGTTTCTGCTGGTCTTTTCAAAAGATCAGTACGCAGGGCAGCATAAAGACCTCAGAACATTAGACCTCAAGAGAATTCTTTGTCGGTATCTGAAGGTTACCAATTCTTTTTTGAGCATCAGATCATCTTTGTTCTGTTTGCAGGGCCTCGAAAGGGCCTCACGGCCTCTAAGTCTACTATTGCCCGAAGGCTCTGTCAGGCCATTGAGGTAGCTTATATTGGTCAGGGTAGACCGGTGCCTACGGGTATTCGAGCGCACTCCACCTGTGCACAGGCCGCTTCCTGGGCAGAATGCTCGCAAGTCGCTCCTATTGATATCTGTCGAGCGGCAACCTGGGCGTCATCATTGACTTTTGTACGGCATTACCGGCTGGATGTCCAGGCGTGTGAAGACAGTCAGTTTGGAGCTGGGGTGCTTTCTGCAGCTCTCTTCCTACCCGGGAGGTCATTAGCTTGGGTACTTCCCGTTTGTCTGGACTGGTCTAGCAGGATGAAATGGAAGGAGAAATTTTCCTTACCATTAATTTTCTTTCCTGGAATCCTGCTAGACCAGTCCAGTTCCCTCCCGGCTGTCAATTGCAGTTTACTGGTGCCTTAAGCCGACCATCCTTTGGACGTCCTAAAGGAAGTTTAACATACAGGGATATCCGAGAGTCGGCTCATTTCAGCGAATTTTCTTTGTGTATATAGTTGAAGCAGGTTTTTTTTTTTTTTTGGGGCCCTGTTGGCCGGGGTTTTCTTTTTCTTCGTTACATTCCATTGGCTATACAGACTATACTGAGGAGGACCCCTACGGGTATGCCACTACCTGCCAGAGCTCAACCAATCAGGGCTCTGAAAGTCTTTCTCTGTCTCCAACATCTGCTGGAAGGGGAACACAACCTGTTTGTCTGGACTGGTCTAGCAGAATTCCAGGAAAGGAAATTAACGGTAAGGAAAATTTCTCCTTTTCTATGATCTTGGAGCTTCATTCTGAATGCTGCATAAACTCATGTCCCTTCAAGTTATATGTTGTATTGATCACCTTGGTTAGCTAACATTATTGGCTCTATTTGATCATAAGGGAGTCCTGGGGACGGCTCAGAAAGAGGAAGGTTTTCAACAGGATGTGGATGCAGGATATCTTCAGAAAATGGTCCTAAGTTGGATTTTGACTAGATTGGAACATGCATATATGTTGATTTGTTTTCACAGTGTACATTGGGCTGCTGTAGGTCCCGTTCTTTTAATCAAAGCATCAGGGGAAGGCACAGTAAGAGGCAAGCTGTACGATACTGAAGGAACTTGATTACATTAGTATTATCCTTTCTCTGGGAACAAGCAGAAAGTCAGTCCTCACATATGCATGGTCCACTTCCCACCCAAAGGTGCCATCTTGCCCCAGTCTCCTTTTTTCCGTGGAGCCCTTTGGACATTGTCCTTTTTGTCCCAGAAAAAGTCTGAGCTTGCCCTGGTGTCACTCCTCTGGTTCGTCTATCCATTTTCACTTTTTTCATCTATGTCCACTTCGACCCGAGGTCATGCCCTTTTTCAGCCAAAGACTTCGGACCCCTTCCAGGAGGCAGGGACCCCCTTTTTCCAATGGCCTCGTGGCTTAAAGTATGACCAGTGTGGCAAATTAATGTCACTGACCCACATGACTGCTGCCTCCGATGCCTAGGCCCAGCGCACAACGACTCTGACTGCGAGCTCTGCAGAACAATGACAACAAAGGCCTTGAAGAGTTGCCATCAGCAGCAGGAAATTTTTTTTCACAAGTCAGACTTCGCCCAGAGTCTCCAGTAACACTATGCTCTAAGGCCCCCTCCAATACCTTTGTGCCCCGCAAAGTCGGAGCCTCCTCGGAGTTCCGTGGCTGCAGTTCCTTTGAGTGGAAGTCCCCAGAGGTCCCCATAAGAAAACGAAATCCTCAAACTGCCTCAGAGGACGGATCTGGGAAAGAAGGTGTGAAATCCCACCCCAGGTTCCGCAGTCCCAGGTGTGAGTCTGAGAAGTCGGAGCTGGAGTGGCCCTCCAAGTTGCACCACAAGGAGTCGTCTGCTCCCACCAGCTGGCCTTGGGCCTCTGAGGCCATCCTCAATGAGGACTCCCCCTTGACAGTACTGATGCTGGGCCTGAGGTCCTCTGTGCCCACATCAAAGACTGCAGAGCCAACTGGCATGGAGAAAAGAATGGTAGTCCTAGAGAGCAGTATATCTGCCCTAGTGACTATGCAGTGGGCATTTGTCTGCCTCATCTGCCCTGATGATGGGACCCTCGACATCGAGGACTTCCCTGGATACTGAGACGGTCCTCGAGTTCCATTGGCCTCGAGAGCACTCCTTGCAGTGGTTGAGATCCTGGTCCCATTCTTGAGGACACCGATCCTCCCTGGTGAGCGCCCATGGCTCGAACCGATGATCCTCTGAAGGTCATTCACTGCATAAAGCAGTCCACGACTGAGGTGATGCAGCATCAGACTTGTACTACGAATCTGAATGGGAGACAGAGGACGAAGAGATCCTTGATGCGAGGTGACACCGTGACGTGCCCTCAGACCCATCTCTCCTGGCGACCCAATGCCGCTCCCCACCCAATGACATTGCGTTCCTTGATTTTGTGAGGGATATGGCCAAGACTCTCACGACCTAGGCTGAGGAGGACCTGAGAACTGAGGAATTGGAGCTACTCCAGTGTGAGGCACCCTCGAATATAACCGTTATGGTTCCAGTGCCCCCGATCCTCGACCGCTGCCTTCTCAGATGTGGGAAACACCGGCATCGGTACCAGTTGTCAGCAGGTTCTTCGACACCATGTACCAGGTATGCCAGAGTTCTGCAGTCCAAGAGGCCCAGCTCCCCCACAACCCGATGGTCATGGAGTCGGCCATGTGCAGGCTTAAGAGCCAGAAAACACACTTGTCTGTACCACACGGCATGGAGGCCCGAACCCCTGATGCCCTTGGCCGCAAGGCTTTTCAGGGCTCAATGCTAGCATGCCGGATCCACTCATACCATCTCTACATTGGCATGTACCTGAAGGAACAGTCGAGGGAGCTTGAGAGATTCTCTGTAGACCTCGATGGAGAACCATTAGAGGTTCAAGACCCTAACCTTTGCGGTAAATGAATGTTTAAAGTTCCTGTCCTGAGCAGAATCGTAGAAAAATGACGACAGAAAAAGACCACATGGCCTATCTAGTCTGGCCTTCCATATCAACAACTACAATAGTCACCTTTTTTTCTTTTAGAGATCCTCAGTGTTTGTCCCATGCTGCTTTGAATTCAGATAATCCTCCTCATCTCTATCACCTCCACTGGGAGACTATTCCATGGATCCACCATTCTTTCCATAAAGAAATATTTCCGCATATCACTCCTGAATCTATCCCCTTTCACCCTCATCCCATGTCCCCCCATAGCAGAGCTTGCTTTCAATCAAAAGAGGCTCTCCCTCTGTGCATTTATGCTTTCAGCCACCATCTGCAGCATCATGTGGTGCTGCAACAGGCCAACAAACAGGTCTGCGATGTTCTACGTGAACAAACGGGGGAACGGGATTGTACCCCCTCTGCTAGGAGGCGGTAGCCCTCTGCTCTTGTGCCACACTCAGAGCAATGCTCCTGAGGGCAGTCTACCTTCCAGAATGGACAGTGTCTTGGTGGACAAGCTGAGCAGGGTACGCCAGCTGCACGAGTGGTGCTTGGACCCAGCAGTAGCTTCATGGCTGTTCTGTCTCTGGGGTGTCCCCAATGATGGACCTGTTTGCCAACCCGGACAACGCGCAATTGCCACATTTCCTGCTCTTGCCAACTGCACCCATCACGGGTAATGGTGGATGCATTCCTTATCCTGTGGTCGGAAGGCGTATACGCCTACCACCCACCCCCAATGCCACTGATAACGAAGACCCTGTTCAAGGCTCAACGTGATAGTGTCACTAGTGCTGATAGCCCCTCCGTGGCTGAGACAGCCCTGGTTCCCACTGCTCCTCTCTCTATTGACTGTACCGCTGATTCTCCTGGGCTGAGCCCCAGGACTACCCTCTCAGGAGCAGGGCTCTCTCCTACAGACCAACCTGGGATCCCTTTCACGCATGGCTTGGCTGCTGAAAGGGTAGCGCTAGCGCCCTTCAACCTTCCATGGGACCTGGAAGACATCTTCCTGGGGTCTCGGAGGGCCTCCATGAGAAGGGTGTATGCCTTAAAGTGGCGACGTTTCTCACTGGTGCACAGAAAAGCAGATGAACCAGTTCTCCTGCTCAGTGCACATGGTACTCCAATACCTGCTCTACCTATTGCAGGCAGTACTGAAGTCCAATTCAGTGTACACCCGAGCGCCATTGTGACATGTCACCACTCCATTGAGGGGAAGCCCCTCTCGGCTCAGCCTCTCGTGTCTCCGTTCCTACAGGGCCTCATGGTGTTCAAGCCCCCCATCCGCCCTCTGCTGACAGAAAGGGACCTTAATGTGGTGCTCTCACAACTCAGTAAGTCTCTTGTTTGAGCCTTTAGCTACCTGCCACCTGGGGTATCTTTCCTGGAAGGTCGCCTTCCTGGTAACAATCACATCAGTTCGCAGAGTCAGGGAGCTCCAGGCTCTCATGACAGAGCTTCCCTACACCAGGTTCTACAAGAACAGGGTGGTGCTGTACATTGCACCCTAAGCTTCTGCCGAAGGTGGTGTCCCCATTCCAACTCAATCAGGAAGTGGTACTCCCCACCTTCTTTCCCAGGCATCATGCCGACAGGGTGGAGACCATTCTTCATACTCTGGATTGCAAGAAAGCCCTGTGCTACCTGCAACGGACTTGGGGCCACTGCAAAGCTCATCAGCTTTTTGTATCTTATGACCCCAGCTGTCTGGGGCTCCCAGTGACGAAGTGAACTCTGGCCACTTGGTTGGCTGTCTGCATTACCCTTGCCTACAAGCAAGTGGGGATCCCACTGGACCAGAGAGTCATGGTACACCGCTTTAGGGCCATTCTGTGTGTTTCGTCCCCATAACGGAAATTTGCTGTGCTGCCACCTGGTCTTTGGTCCATACTTTCGCAGCTCACTACTGCCTGGAGAGGGAGTCCCAACGGAATAGTGCCTTCAGCCAGGCCATACTCTGTAATCTCTTTTGGGGTATAGGCAACTCCTATCCTCCGACCCTTCTGTGATCTGGCTACCGGAGTGCTGGTTCACTGCTGGACACTTGTGAGAGTCTCTTAGGGATTCAACTGCTACTGATCATGGCTCACCTTTGCTGGTCGCTGTGACATTTTTGCACCTGTAGCTGGGTAGTTCCATATGTGAGGACTGACTTCCTGCTTGTTCCCGGAGAAAGCGTAGTTACTCACCTGTAACAGGTGTTTTCTGGGGACAGTAGGAATCGGTCCTCACAACCCTCCCTCTGGGAGTTGCTTCTTTACCATCTTTTATTTTTGCCATCTTAGCTATATCATTTGACTGAGGCAAGATGGCACACTTGGGCAGGAAGTGGACTACTCATGTGTGGTGCATCTCCCAAAAGATTTCTTTAAAAGCTGGGGAGATGTTTCTGTGCGAGCTCTGTGCCAACGTCACTCATTTGTGAGGACTGATTTCTGCTGTCTCTGGAGAACACCTGTTGCAGGTGAGTATCGATGCTTTTGTTACTGAATTTAAGAAATGCCAAGCTTCTATTCAGCAGCTAATGATTCTGATGAACTTGTTGGAATGAACAACTGCATAACTAATTCCTTATTTATTTATTTATTTATTTAACAGTTCTTCTATACCGCTCTATTTTAGATCAGAGCGGTTTACATTTAACATCAACTATACAACACAAGGAACTTTGAGTTGTATTTACAATAAACAGGGAGATCAACTTGGAAGTAACTGGGGGAAACTATGTACAATTCTTAACTCTATACATTGTATCACACTGGTACCTGATTTCAGGCAGAACATATCTATTTGAGAAATGATTTTGTTTTCTTTCTCTTTCCTTAGAACTATAGATCGTTCTGTCTTCAAGCCTATTGTTCAGATATCAGTGATAGAAAAGTCTGAATCTCTTGACTGCCAATTACTGGCCGTCACACATGCAGGTGAGAATATACGCTGGAAAACAAAGGTGCTTCTTTTGTCGTTGGACGTTATAAAGAGGCAGATTTTGTTTTTGTTCTAGAGGCTGGGCAATTGCAGCTTCAGGCAAATTAGTTAATATAAAGTCGGGAAAGGAAGCCCCTTAGCATAGAAAACCTCTTACGTTCTTCTGAACAGGACGCTTATTTTCTTCTATAACTGCTGTGTTTGATGATGCTTGGAGCCAATCAGCAGATGCTGCAGAAATCAGTTTGCTGCTTCCAACAAATTGGTTAGGCATATAGACTACCATGCAGTACAATACACCATGCTGCTCCATCCCAGCAAACAGGTGATGAAGATGGCATGGCAATCCTGCAAGAGGTACAGCTGAGTTATATCCTTAGTATAGACCAGAATAATTGGGTTGTCTGGATGACCAAGTTGGACTTTATCATCAGCTATGTTAATGCGATATAGTGCCCATTCTCCAGAAACAAGCAGGAAGTCATGCCTCACTTATGGGTGATGTCGGTGCCGACAGAGCCCCTGTGGAAGCATCTCCCCAGCTTTCAAAGAAAGCCTTTGGGAGATACACTGTAATCTCTTTGGGGTGTAGGCAACTCCTGCCCTCTGACCCTTCTGTGTTCAGGCTACCGGAGTGCTTGTTCTCCACTGGACACTTAGTCTTGCAAGAGTAGGGACTCCACTACTGATCACATCTCACCCTTTGCAGGTCGCTGTAGCGATTTTACAGGTTCACGGTAGCATGCAGACAGAGTGACTTGCTCTTAACTATGTACAGGTTTTTTATATACAGCAGTTAGTAACAGGCTGGTGTGCATTGTCCTAATGGTGGAGGGTTATTCACTGCAGAGTAAATATTACATAAATAGATGTGTCTTTAATTTTCTGCAGAAAGTCTTGAAGGCCATGATGTTCCTGAGCTGGTCTGTTAGTCTTTTCAATATGGAGGATGCATAAAGTTGTAAGGCTCTTTTGCATGATTGTTGATTTGCTTTTGCGTGGGGGATGCTGAGGGTGCTCATTGTTGAGGTCCTCCTGGCTCTGTGTGGTTGAGGGCTGTATGAGTGTTTGTAGTAGTGTGGGTGGGGGGAGTCTGCGTGAATTGCTTTGTGTTAGCATGATGGTCTTGTATGTTATGTGGCTTTGCAGTGGGAGCCAGTGAAGCTGTTTTAGTTTCTGAGTGATGTTCTTTTCTGGTTGCTGCTAGTAGAATTCTTGCTGTTGTGTGGAAGGCTGTCTGAAGAGATAGGAGTGTGGCGTGTGGGAGTCCTTGTAAGATGGCTTTGCAGTAGTCCAAGTGGGATGATATTGAAGCTTGGAAAACTGTACCTGAAGTCATCTGGTTTGAGGAGTGGTTGGAGGCGCTGGAGTGTCTTTGCTTTGAGGTAGATTGTTTGGGGTTGTCTTTCTTATGTGTGATTTGAAGGTTAGGTGTTGGTCAGTGGTGACTCATAAGTATTTTGTTTTAGTTTTGATTGTGATTAGTGTTATTGTTGGGGATGGGTTGAATGCCATGTCTCTTGTTATGTATAGTGCTGCTGTCTTGAATTTTATTTGTAGTTTTTCTGTTAGCCATTTAGTTACTTTGGTGAAGCATTCTTGGTGTGCTGTTATGTCTGTATCTCCAGGAACAAGCAGGAATGAGTCTTCACATATGGGGTATGTCGGTACCGACGGAGTCTGCGCGGGAACGCTTCCCAGCGTCCAATCAGAAAGCTTTTGGAAGCATCCCAACACGCCTGCGTGCTGCCTTCCCGCCTTCTCAACTGCCTCTCCTCAGTTTTCGTTTTTCCGCGGAGCCAGCAGGACATCCTCCTGTCACCGCAGAAAATTCTTCTTTTATTTTTTATTTTTCTTGTGGTCGCGGCTGCCTTCCCCGACGCCACCGGTACCGCCGGTGTTTCTTTTTTCTTTTCTTGTAAAATTTTTCCTTTTTAAGGAATATTTTTCTTCCTTAGTATCTCACGGTTTCTCAGGCCTTCTAGGCCTCTCCATTTCCTTCATGGAACCGCCAGCCACTTTCCCCAAGAAATGTACAAACTGTGGCGGTACAATTTTATTTTTAGACACTCACAATTGGAGTCTAACCTGCTTGGGTCCTGACCGTTTTCCTCCGGAGCCCTCGGGCAATAGTATTGTGAGAAGAAGTTTTCAACATCGCGTCCTTGACATGCGGTCCCCCTCCAACTTCAGGGCACCGACCATATCTTCTTCTCCACAGGATCAGGTAACCCAAAAACAGTCTGTTAAGACTAGCCAGTCCTCGAGCGGCACTTCTCATGCACAGCATAGAGATGCCTCCGGCCTTGTCCTCGAGAATCCACTGGTTTCAAAACCCCGGTGGGAGTCTTCGGCCTCCAAAGCCTGTGTGGGGTTTCAGGTTGTTCCTGAGGTTCACCCCTCACAGAACATACCTGAGCCATGCCCGGTGGTGGCATCCGCTTCGAGCGGTACCGATACCCCAGCATCGGCACTGGTGTTGGATGAAACATTCCTCACCAAGGATCGTCGGCTGGCGTCCTCGGTACCTGCGGGCCCGGTGGATACACTCCAGACCGACATTCCAGTATCTGTATCGACACCTATACTAGTACCGACATCGGTACCCTCCAGACGTGCATCGATAGACTCACTTCCTTCGATGCCGAGTCTGGAATCGATCTCCAGTCTGGAGGACTGGGTACCGACTCGCCTTGGTACCGATACTTCGGAACCGCAGCTCTCGGTTCCTCCGATACCATTAGAATTGCCACCGGCTGGCCTTCATCCACCGGTATCAGATACGGTACCGAAGTCGGTACTGATATCCACATTACCATTGCTGTCAGTACCTTCCATGCTTCTCTCGTCAGGCTCGCTTCCTTCAATGCCGAGTTTGGAATTGATCCCTAGCATGGACGATCTGTTACCGACTGTCGCTGGTCCTGATCTACAGTACCAGCGACTACCATCTAGGGATCCCATATTGCACCATTCAGGATCTTCTATTCCTATATACTTAGACAGATCCCTCGGTGCCAATGCTAGTTCTTCATCAGATCTAGCCTATCCAAGGGAAGTTCCCTCTGGGGATCCTTCTTTCCAGACTTTCCTCTTGGATATGGCAAAATCACTTGCCATTTCTATTCCTGGACAAGATCCTACACATGGAAATACAGAATACCTCTCTGTTTCTAGCAAAGCAAAGGAGAACATAATGCTTCCTTTGCATCATTCTTTGCAGGATCTCCTTCTACGAATGTGGGAAGCTCCTTTAAAGGTACCCCCACCTTCCAGAGCAACTGATCTTCTATATCAGGTGCTCCCCTCTCCAGGGTTTCAAAAGACTCAACTTCCTCATCATTCCATTGTGGTAGAATCAGCAATGAGGCGAGTAAAGAGTAATAAAAAGCACTCTTCTTGTCCGCCAGGTCGTGAGTCTAAGACACTAGATGCCTTTGGACGTCAAACCTTCCAGACATCCATGCTTTCAGCAAGAATTCTCTCATATATTTTTTATATGGGTCTCTTGAGGAGGTCACAAAGCAATTACATCTTTTGACTCCTTTTCTTGAAGAGCCCAGGTGTACAGACTATTCCTCACTGGTTAGTCGTACTCAGAATATCTCTAGGTTTCTTACTCGTGCTACCCTAGACTCCTTTGAGTCTGTTAGCAGGACGTCTGCTATAGCTATAGGGGCACAACGTAGAGCCTGGCTTCCAGCTTCAGACTTGGACAAATGGGCACAAGAAAGACTGGGCAAATACCCCTTGCACTGGAGAAAATCTCTTTAACAAGGAGTCTTTTACTCCAGGTTACTCAGTTATCCACTGACTTTCCTTTTTCCAGAGGCTGTTCTACGCCGCCGCCTTTCCCAGTAGGTAGGAAATGTCCTACCAAACTTTCTTCCCCTAGGGGGAGAAGATTTTACCCATCATCTGCCCATCATACAGATGTTCTCAAACGGGAAACATCGCCCTAGTCTGAAGAATCCACAACCTCAACAGGGTCAACAAACCCAGCAGTCGCAGGGTTTCAAATAGATCATTGTCCCTCTTGGTTGAGGGTTAGGGTGGCAGTCTGCTTCTTTTCACTTGAAGAATCTGCACTAAACGTATCCTATCCTACCTAGATATCTCTTCATGAGACATCTTTCCTCTAACTCTAAGAGTCTTTATGATGATCATGCCCATCATTAACACATTTTCCTTCTCCTCTTGGAGGAAAGAGAGGTAACAACTATCAACAGACAGTTGTTTCCTTGTACTGGCATGCAGGGCCGGATTTACCTTGAGTGAGGCCCTACGCCAACAAAAATTGTGGGCCCCCAGCAGGGGCGGCCCAAGGGGGGTGCGGGGCCTCATTTGCATAAGGGCCTCATTTGCATAAATATTTGCATAATGTTACCATATACTAACTTTTAGTAAACGTGCCTCTTAATGAGTGTATGGATAAAGAAAGACTAAAAGATTTCTACATTACTATAATCCAGTGCCAACTGCCAGACACATTAGGAACTACTACAAACACTGCCCATTTAGAACCCATAGTAAACCCGCCGTATCCTAACAGCACTACCAGGACTCACAAAGCACCATACCCTACCAATCAAAAGGCAACACTGCAAATATTAAACCAATACATTTCAGAGAACAACAATACATGACCTACTGAGGAAAGAGAACAAGTGGCAATGTCAAATAGGAATTATATAAACAGAACACCTCAGCTCAGTTACACATGCAGAACATAGACCATCAAACAAGTAATCACAATTTAGAAACAGGAAGACAATAATTAAACTGGGAATCCCAAAAGCCAAACTTGGAAAGTATAACATTGTAGAAATAAAACTATACATTAATTTGCTCTTGTACTAAACAAAGCGCAGACGTTAATGATGCACATTTACCAGAGCTGACATATTCCAATTAATAAATTCAAAATAAAGAGATATTTTTCTACCTTTTGTGCATTTTTTTCAGTTGCAATTGCTCCAGCCACTTTCTTCTGGTTTCTTCGTGTCTTCTGCTAACTCTCCATCGTCTGCTGTCCATTTGTCCTTTCTTCTCTCTGCTAGATTTTTTTCCATTCTCTCTCTACATCTGCTTTAACATACTAATCTTTCTCCTTTTGCTCTCTCCTCATTCCTATTTCATCCACTCAAATTTTACCCCTCCATCCTCAATCCCCACTTACTCTCCCAATACCCGGCCAATTGTAGATTTTTTTATCCCTCCCACACAAAATATTTTTCCCTTCTCCATTTTACTCTTCCAGCCCCATCCCATTCTAATCCTCCCCCAACATCAGCTCCCTTCTAGTTCCAGCCTCACCCAGCATCCATTCCCTTCTAGTCCCTGCATCAGCCCATTTCCAGTCCTAGCCACCCATCAGCCCATTTCCAGTCCTAGCAACCCCCCAACCCAATACCAGTCCTAACCCCCCATCACCCCATTTTCAGTTTAAGCCCCCCTATAACCCATTACCAGTCCTAACCCCCCATCAGCCCACTTCCAGTCCTAACCCCATCAACCCATTTCCAGTCAGCCCCCATAGCCCATTGCCAGTCCTAACCCCCCCATCAGCCCACAGCCCATTACCAGTCCTAACCCCATCAGCCCACCTCCAGTTTTAACCCCCCCAGCCCATTTCCAGTCCTAGCCCCCCCATAGCCCATTACCAGACAGCCCCCATCAGCCCACAGCCCATTACCAGTCTTAACCCCCCCAAAGCCCATTACCAGTCTTAACCCCCCCCAAAGCCCATTACCAGTTCTAACCGGCCCAAACAGCCAATTACCTGTCCTAACCCCATCAGCCCACCTCCAGTCTTAACCCCCCCAGCCCCTTTCCAGTCCTAGACCCCCATAGCCCATTTCCAGACAGCCCCCATCAGCCCACAGCCCATTACCAGTATTAACCCCCCCCCCCAAAGCCTATTGCCAGTTCTAAGCCCCCCGAACAGCCCACAGTCCATTACCAGTCCTAACCCCATCATCCCACCTCTAGCCTTAACCCCCCCAGCCCATTTCCAGTCCCAGCCCCAGCCCCCCCAATAGCCCATTACCAGTCCTACCCCCCCACCCCCGTCGGCCTAAAGTTAAATGTAATTAAAAAAAAAAAACCTGCTTGCTGCCGCCGCGGGGCCCCCTCTGCTGCCGCGGCAGCACGGACTGACCCGCGGGGGCCCCCTCTGCAAGCTGACTCCTTCGATCCTTCTCTCCCTCCGTGCACGCTGTGAGAGGCGCGAAGGTAGAGTGTCTCCCTCGCGTCTGTTAAGCCCGCAGGGGCTGATGGGAAATTTCCCATCAGCCCCTGCGGGCTTAACAGAGACGCGAGGAGACACTTTCGCGTCTCTCACAGCCTGCACCCTGCACGGAGGGAGGGAGGAAGGTACCGACGGAGTCAGCTTGTAGAGGGGGCCCCCGCGGGTCAGTCGGTGCTGCCGCGGCAGCAGAGGGGGCCCCGCGGCGGCAGCCAGCAGGGTTTTTTTTGTAATTTTATTTAAAAAAAAAATTAACTTTTTCTTTTTATGTGGGCCCCTGCCAGCTGTGGGCCCTACGCCATGGCGTACATGGCGTATAGGTAAATCCGGCCCTGCTGGCATGTATCATCTCATCTATCCGAGACCTCCTCCATAGTCGGTCTCTTCCAACTCTCTTACCTCCCTCTTACTACAACATTTGTTTTGTAAGAGTGGCTCCTTAGACGGGTAAGCCCCTATGGTCCTCTACCTCTTCTACCGGGGGATTCTCCCTTCTGGAGTTGTCTCCCCCCTTTGTTACATTAGAGCAGCTCATCAGACAATAGGGACTCCTCTCATGTCGTTTTCTTTTTCCCAGTCTGAAAAGGAGCAGGGAAAAGAACTTTTCAATGCTGCTCTGGTAGTTGCTGCAGATACAGCAATTCCTAGTGGTTAAACCGCTGGTTTTTGTTTCACTACAGAACCAGGGATTCCCCTCCACTAGCAATCCTCTTCGCCTCAGTGCTAAGTCCCAAACGGGTTATCAACCTCATTTGGGAAACCCTATTATCACAGTCTGGTTGGTTAATTTCTATTCTTCGCCCCCTTCTCCTTGGCAGACTAGCTGGTTACCTGCTGGCTTTTCACAGCCAGTTTTTTCTTCTAACCAACCTGCAGCATGCTCTCTGCATCTCTACAGAGTAGCTTTGCACTATGGGCCCTTGCTAGAGAGCATTAGTATCTTGCCTAGCAGATAACCCCAGATGGTTAGGGGGGTTCCCCCAGTCAGGTTCATGTCTGGCAGGTATTCCCTACCCTTACCATCTCATTTTAAATCTCTTGAGGCATACGCCTCAGGCCTTTCATTACGTGAAAAACTTAAGGAGGGCCAAATCCCTAGCTTGGCCCATATTTCCTTGGGTTTCCTCGTCAGAGGTAAATTTCTTCAATGGCAGCTAGAGGACGCCTAATACCCATCTTGCCCTCATAGGCGGGTCACTAGGGTATCTTCCTCCAGAGGCGTCCTCTCTCCATTCTCCATACTGCAGTTCTGGAGATACCTGGACTTCCTGTCTGCAGACTGAAGTTATCCTCTGCCATTTTCACGTAGGCCTTCCTGGTTATTCAAGAGCTCAAATTCTGCAGGGAATTCAGACGACTTCTTGTCAGAGACACCTTGCCTCTGACTCTGCCAGTCATAACCAGGAAAAGAGGATTCTCTATGTATCTATTCAAGCAGGTATCAACCTTCTTGCTGTCAGATAAATCTTCTCTCTCCCTATATCCTCGGGGGATGAGGTTTTATGGACATTTCTCCATTCTTATACCTGGAGACATGTGTCTATATGCCTACCTATTCATATAGGTATATATAGATATATATATCGATACATATATATACTTATCTATATCGGTGTGTCTTCTGCCCATACATATCTCTTATAGTTATATGCCTATATACCCTCTAGGTGTATATCTTTAAATAGATATATATGTATACGTATATCTATATAGATATGAGATATATTTTTAGATAGATCTGTATCCATCTACTTATCTATCTGTCTGTCAGGTTCAGATAACCCTACATTCCTATATAAGCCTGACAGATGGGCACTACCTCTATCAATGCTGTGCCAGCATTCTTAGAGGGCTACAGCTATAACCACTTCCTGTGGTAATTAACAACTTTTTTCCTTACCATAACCTTTCAGGTTAGGTACCCTGAAGCTCTCCATGTACCTTTTTCTTTCCTAATTGACCACATTTAGGAAAGACATTGCCGAGCTTCAGTTGTTCTAAGCTTAAGCTTTCTTTAATAGTACCTTCTGCGTCTCTGCTGAAGATCTACCTCTTATGCTACCCTAGTTTTCCCCTAGGGCTATTTCTCACCCTGAAGGGTTCTGGCCTCCACTTGTTTTTATTCTACTTATTACCTCTACTTCTCAGTGAAGTACCCCTTGAGCACATTCACTGGCTCTCCTATCAGATCCAGATGTAGCTCAGTGCACTTGTGCAATGCCAACAAAGGAGGCCCAGATTATACAATCTTTCATTACTAAAAGCCCTCGATACAGGGTCTTCCCCTTTGAAGCCCTGTTCTAACCAGCTGTTCCACAGCTCCTTTTCTATATTCAACTCCTACCCTCCATCCCCAGGATGCCTGAGGTCCTGAGGAATACCATGGCTCGTTCTAGACTTTACACAGGCTAAGACTCCCTCCGGGCATCTGAGCTTGGGAGTCCCCATATGTGAAGACTCATTCCTGCTTGTTCCTGGAGATAGCACAGTTGCTTACCTGTAACAGGTGATCTCTGGGAACAGCAGGAATAAGTCTTCACAACCCACCCACCTCCCCTAGGAGTTGCATTTCTCTATCTCTATCTTTCCCTTCCTTGCGCTCTCTCTCTTTGTCTCAGCTTTAAAACTTAACTGAGGAGAGGCAGTTGGGAAGGCGGGAAGGCGGCACGCAGGCATGTTGGGATGCTTCCAAAAGCTTTCTGATTGGACGCTGGGAAACGTTCCCACACGGACTCCGTCGGTACCAACGTACCCCATATGTGAAGACTTATTCCTGCTGTTCCCAGAGATCACCTGTTACAGGTAAGTAACTGTGCTTTCATGTGTTTCGATTGGTCCATAAATCATCATGTCGTCGGTGTAGACGTGTAGGTTTAGTTTGATTTCTTATGGTTGTGCAGAATGGTTGGATATATATGTTGAAGAGTATAGCGGAGAAGGTGGATCCCTGTGACATGCCTTGGGTTTGATTGTATGGTGTTGAAGAGTTGTTACCAATCCTTATTTTCTGATATCTGTCAGTGAGGTAGGATGTGAACCATTTGTGGATGGTTCCCTTTAATCCAATCATGTGGAGGTGGTGTAGCAGTATTTGATGGTATACAGTGTCCTAGGCCGATGAGATGTTGAGGAAGATTAACAGGTAGCCTTGGTTGATCCACTGTATTCCTTGTGTTGAGTGTATTTACCAACATGGTTAGTAAAGTTTCCACTATGTGTTGTGGTCAAAAATGGTATTGCTGGTGATCTAGGAGATTGTATCTGTTTATATGTTCTTGGAGTTGATATTGAACCGTTTTCTCTATGATTTTCACTGTGAAGGGTAGACTTGCAATGGGTCTCTATGAAGCCAGGGCTTCATACAGACCCAGCTTCATACAACTGGGGTAAGTTAAGGAACTGAGGGTCCTTTGAAAAGCTTTGTGCCCTTCTGCAGGAGGACTGTACCGTGTGCTTCAGCATGCCTCAGGTAGATGCGCATGTCTTGGTGCTCACAGAGTAGACCACCAGCTTGATGGAGGATGGTGCAGCCCCAAAAGACCACCCTGATCATAAGATGGGATATCTCTTGAAGAGTCAGTCCAAGACTTCCTCTGTTATCCTCCAGTTGGCAATCTCCAGGAACAAGCAGGAATGAGTCTTCACATATGGGTACGTCTGTACCGACGGAGTCCGCGTGGGAATGCTTCCCAGCATTCAATCAGAAAGCTTTTGGAAGCATCCCAACACCCCTGCGTGCTGCCTTCCCGCCTTCCCAACTGCCTCTACTCAGTTTTCGTTTGTCCGCGGAGCCGGCAGGACGTCCTCCTGTCACTGCAGAAAATTCTTCTTTTATTTTTTTAGTTTTCTTGTGGTCGCGGCTGCCTTCCTCGACGCCACCGGTACCACCGGTGTTTCTTTTTCTTTTCTTGTAAAATGTTTCCCTTAAGGAATATATTTTTCTTTGTTAGTGTCTCACGGTTCTCAGTCCTTCT
Organism: Ichthyophis bannanicus; assembly: GCA_033557465.1. NCBI lineage: Eukaryota > Metazoa > Chordata > Amphibia > Gymnophiona > Ichthyophiidae > Ichthyophis > Ichthyophis bannanicus. The sequence goes on from CM066032.1 coordinate 242,624,502, forward strand.
AGGCCTCTCCATTTTTCCTCATGGAACCGCCAGCCACTTTCCCCAAGAAATGTGCAAACTGTGGCGGTACAACTTTATTTTTAGACACTCACAATTGGTGTCTAACCTGCTTGGTTCCTGACCATTTTCCTCCGGAGCCCTCGGGCACCAGTATGGTGAGAAGAAGTTTTCAACATAGAGTTCCCCTCGACACGTGGTCCCCCTCCAACTTCAGGGCACCGACCATTTCTTCTGCACAGGATCAGGTAACCCAAAAACAGTCTGTTAAGACTAGCCAGTCCTCGAGCGGCACTTCTCATGCACAGCATAGAGTTGCCTATGGCCTTGTCCTCGAGAATCCACTGGCTTCAAAACCCCGGTGGGAGTCTTCGGCCTCCAAAGCCTGTGTGGGGTTTCAGGTTGTTCCTGAGGTTCACCCCTCACAGAACATACCTGAGCCATGACCGGTGGTGGCATCCGCTTCGAGCGGTACCGATACCCCGGCATCAGCACTGGTGTTGGATGAAACATTCCTCACCAAGGATCATCGTCTGGCGTCCTCGGTACCTACGGGCCCGGTGGATACGCTTCAGACCGACTTTCCAGTATCAGTATCGACACCGATACTAGTACCGATGTCAGTACCCTCCAGACGTGCATCGATAGACTCGCTTCCTTCGATGCCGAGTCTGGAATCGATCTCCAGTCTGGAGGACTGGGTACCGACTCGCTTTGGTACCGACTTCAGTTGGTACTGAAGGCTCGGTTCCGATACTTCGGATCCACAACTCTCGGTTCCTCTGACACTGTTAGAGTTGCCACCGGCTGGTATTCTTCTGCCGGTATCAGATACGGTACCGAGATCCACAGTACCATTACTGTCGGTACCTTCCATGCTTCTCTCTTCACGCTCGCTTCCCTCGATGCCGAGTCTGGAAGATCCCTAGCATGGACGATCTGTTACCGACTGTTGCTGGTTCTGACCTGCAGTACCAGCGACCACCATCTAAGGATCCCATACTGCACCATTCAGGATCTTCTATTCCTATATACTGGAATAGATCCCTCGGTGCCAACGCTAGTTCTTCATCAGATCTAGCCTATCCAAGGGAACTTCCCTCTGGGGATCCTTCTTTCCAGACTTTCCTTCTGGATATGGCAAAATCACTTGCCATTCCTATTCCTGGACAAGATCCTACACATGGGAATACAGAATACCTCTCTGTTCCTAACGAAGCAAAGGAGAACATAATGCTTCCTTTGCAGGATCTCCTTCTACGAATGTGGGAAGCTCCTTTAAGGGTACCCCCACTTTCCAGAGCAACTGATCTCCTATATCAGGTGCCCCCCTCTCCAGGGTTTCAAAGGACTCAACTTCCTCATCATTCCATTGTGGTAGAATCAGCAATGAGGCTAGTGAAGAGTAATAAAAAGCACTCTAATTGTCCGCCAGGTCGTGAGTCTAAGACACTAGATGCCTTTGGACGTCAAACCTTCCAGACATCCATGCTTTCAGCAAGAATTCTCTCATATAGGGGAAAGATCTTTACTACGTGGGAGCTGCCGCGGGTGTTTGTTCCGCGGAGCGGCGTAGCAGGTGGGAGCCGGGTCCCTGCTTGGTCAACTGCAGGCGTTCGTTGGTCGCCCTTGGTGCTGAGGACCCCCCCGAGCCCTTTAAAAGTCAGCTGGACTTGTAACGCTGTGAAAGATCTTTACTACCTGGGAGCTGCCGCAGGTGTGTGTTCCGCGGAGCGGCGTAGCAGGTGGGAGCCGGGTCCCTGCTTGGTCAACTGCAGGCGTTCGTTGGTCGCCCTTGGTGCTGAGGACCCCTCCGAGCCCCATAAGATCAGCTTGCATCACACGCGGCTGCGTGTGTGCGGCCTGCGGGGGCGTGTCCGAAGGGGTGTGTCGCAAGGGGCATGACACGCTCCTTATGTGCTCCTTCGGTGCTTCCGAGGTTTCTCTGAACACCGACGTTGAAGCTGCCTGGATCGATGGGGAAGCGCAAAGCGAAAGTGGAGAACAAGACCGTCGCTAAGGAGAGTCAGCGAGGTAAGCTGAGCGGCCCCATGGACCTTCATCTTCTACCCCTGCCGTCTGCTAATCTGTCATCGGAAGGGGCTTCGCTTAGCCCTGTACTCCGGACGCCCCCTCTCTGCCCTCAACCTCCTCAGTTCTCTACACCTTTGGACTCTTCCCCTCCAGTTGTGGTCCCTACTCTACTCCCGGTAGACCCAACCGATACTGGGGAACTTTCATCTCCCCTTACTCGGGAAGTAACTCTGTCTGACATTTGGTTAGCGCTTCAGCAGATTGATTCCCGATTGTCTAAAACAGTCTCTTCATTATGCACGTTCACTCATTCTGTAGTAGATAAAGTTCAGGTTATTGATTCGCAGCTGGCAGATTTCTCTCAGTCTCTTGCCCGTGTTGATAACATGCTCCAGTCTGGTAGAGACGTTAATGTCTCTCTTATTAAGGATGTTGCCTTATTATCTTGTAGACTGGAAGCACTTGAGAATCAACAAAGGGCAAGAAACTTGCGCTTTTTAAATTTTCCTCATACCCATCTGCTTTCCTTTGAAATTTTGTTAAGGAAATATTTTTCTGAAATTTTGCATATTAATGAGACAATGGATGTGGTGCAGTTGTATTGTATTCCTGTATCTGCTCCTGCTCTACCGTCAAGGGAGGGGGTTCCCCCCCCCTCCGGTTGATGTTTCAGTAGAACAGGACCTTACCGCTTTTTTGGAAGATTCGCTGGATCTCATCACCAAACGTTGTACATTGGTGGTGACCTTTGGCACCGAATCTCTCAAATTACGTGTTCTTCGTGCTTATTTTAAATACAAAGATGTTCTATTTTGTGGATTCAAAATGCAGGTGTTTCCAGATGTGGGCCGGACCACTCAGGCCCGGCGTAGGCAGTTTTTGGAGTTAAGATCACGGGTTGTAGCGGTAGGTGCTTCATTTTTCCTCAAGTTTCCCTGTCGTTGCCTAATTACACTTGAGGGCCAGAGTTATGTATATACTGACGTAGCTCAGTTGCGTCAGCTGTTGTCTGAGAAGGAGATTAGAGGGGAGGAAATAGGGGAGGTTTGATTTGTTAAAGCTCTCTTATGTGGAGTAATTTTTCATTTTACTCCTTATTGCTTCGTTGTTTTTGTAGATTGATGAAGTTTCTTTCTCCAGGATGTGTATCTTTATGATGAGTGGTAAATTGTTTTCTTGATGATTCATGTACACTTGTGATATATATTTCTTATTATTGTTTGTATATTCAAGAAAAGCTTAAATAAAAGATTTAAAAAAAAAAAAAAAAAAGAATTCTCTCATATATTTTTTATATGGGTCTATCTCTTGAGGAGGTCACAAGGAAATTACATCTTTTGACTCCTTGTCTTCAAGAGCCCAAACAAGCAGACTATTCCTTACTGGTTAGTCATGCTCATAATATCTCTAGGTTTCTTACTCGTGCTTCCCTAGACTTCTTTGAGTCTGTTAGCAGGACTTCTGCTATAGCTATAGGGGCACGACGTAGAGCCTGGCTCCAAGCTTCAGACTTGGACAAATGGGCACAAGAAAGACTGGGAAATACCCCTTGCACTGGAGAAAATCTCTTCAACAAGGAGTCTTTACTCCAGGTTACTCAGTTATCCACTGACTTTCCTGTTTCCAGGGGCTATTCTACGCCGCCTTCTTTCCCAATAGGTAGGAAATGTCCTACCAAACTTTCTTCCCCTAGGGGGAGAAGGTTTTGTCCATCATCGGCCCATCATACAGATGTTGCCAAACAGGGGGAACATTGCCCTGGTCTGAAGAATCTACAAACTCAACAGGGTCAACAAACCCAGCAGTCGCAGGGTTTCAAATAGATCTTTGTCCCTCTTGGTTGCTGGTTAGGGTAGCAGTCTGCTTCTTTTCAATTGCAGTATCTGCACTAAATTTATCCTAACCTACCTAGATATCTCTTCATGAGACATCTTTTTTCTAAGAGTCTATATGATGATCATGCCCATACTTAACAGATTTCCTTTTCCTCTAGGATTAAAGAGAGGTAACAACTATCAATAGACAGTTGTTTTCCATGTATTGGCATGTATCATCTCACCTGTCGGAGACTTCCTCCATAGTTGGTCTCTTGCAACTCTGTCTTACCTCCCTCTTACTACAACATTTAGTTTGTAAGAGTGACTTTTTACACGGGTAAGCCCTTATGGTGGTCTACCTGTTCTACTGGGGGATTCTCCCTTCTGGAGTTGTCTTCCCCCTTGTTACCTTAGGGCAGCTCCTCAGACAATGGGAAGTCCTACCATGTCTGTTTCTTTTTCCCAGTCTAAAAAGAGGAGGGAAAAGAAATTCTCCATGCTGCCCTGATAGTTCCTGCAAATGCAGCAATTCCTAGTGGTTAAACCACTGGTTTTTGTTCACTACACAACCAGGGCTTCCCCTCCACTAGCAATCCTCCTAGCCTCAGTGCTAAGTCCCAAACAGGGTATCAACCTCGTTTGAGAAACCCTAATCTCCAGGAACAAGCAGGAATGAGTCTTCACATATGGGTACGTCGGTACATACGGAGCCTGCACGGGAATGCTCCCCAGCATCCAATCGGAAAGCTTTTGGGAGCATCCCTCGCGCCTGCGCACTGCCTTCCCGCCTTTTCCACTGCCTCTCCTCAGTTTTCGTTTTTCCGCGGAGCCGGCAGGACGTTCTCCTGTCACCGCAGAAACTTTTTTCTTTAATTCTTTATTTCTTGTTTTCTTGTGGTCGCAGCTGTTTCTTCCGCCGCCACCGGTAACGCCGGTGGGTTTTTTTCTTTTTCTTAAACTCAGGGAGATTTTTCCCTCAGTTTCTGCCTTTAAATTTTTTGGGCCTGCAAGGCCTCTCCATCATGGAGCCTTCTTCCCCTAAGAAGTGCCTTCACTGTGGAAACACAGTTTTCTTTTTAGACTCCAATGCCTGGTGTCTAACCTGTTTGGGTCCTGACCCTTTTTCCCCTGAACAATCAGGCTGCGAAACTGTGAGAAGAACTTCCCTGTTTCGAGTTTCCCTCGATACCGTTTTCCCTCCCGGAGTGAGGGCACCGGCCTTTTCTTCTCTACAGGATCAAGTAACCCACAAAGAGTCTGTTAAGACTAGCCAATTCTTGAGTGGTAGGTCTCATGCCAAGCATGATGACGGCTCCGGCCTTGCCCTCAAGACCCTATTGGCATTAAAACCCCGGCGGGAGTCTCCGGGCTCCAAAGCATTTCAGGGGTTTCAGGTTGTTCCTGGGGCTCACCCCTCACAGAACATACCTGAGCCATGTTCGGTGGTGGCATCCGCTTCGAGCGGTACTGATACCCCGGCATCGGCACCGGTGTTGAGTGATCCACTCTTCACCAGGGATCGTCATCTGGCGTCCTCGGTACCTTCGGGACCGATCGATACGACCCAGATTGACTTTCCTGTATCGGCAACATCGCCGATACCACCACCGACGTCGGTAACCTCTAGACATGCATCGATAGACTCGCTCCCTTCGATGCCGAGTCTGGAATCGATATCTAGTCTAGATGACTGGGTACCGACACGTCTCGGAACCGACCCTTATCGTTTCCAGATACGCAGTACCGAGGATATTCACCAAGCGTTTCTGGTTCCCTCGGTACCGCTTGAGCAGCCTCCGATGACTGACTGCTGCGATAGCGTTACCGTCTCCGATTCCGACTCAGCTACCGGTATCTGTATCGATGTCGGTTCCTGCAGTTACATCGGTACCATCGATCCTTTCTATGCCTAGTTTGGAATCGATACCTGGCATGGACGATGCAGTACTCAATGCCTCAAATCGTGACTGCCAGTACCACTATCCTTCTAGTGGGGTTCTTTTTCTGCACCAGATCAGTACATCCTCTGGTGCTCAGGCTGCTCCTTCAACCTTAGCCTGCCCAGGGATAGTTCCCATTGGAGATCCCTCTTTTCAGAAATTTCTCCTTGACATGGCAATATTTCTTGCTATTCCTATCCCTGGCTGTGATCCTACTCGAGGCTCTCCTGCAGAAAAGGAAAATATAATGCTTCCTTTACATCATTCTTTGCAGGATCTTCTTCTGAGAATATGGGAATCACCTTTAAGGGTTCCCTCACCTTCTACAGCAACTGATGTTCTGTATCAGGTGCCCCCCTCTCCAGGGTTTCAAAAACTCAACTTCCCCATCATTCCATTGTAGTGGAATCAGCAATGAGGAAGGTAAAAAGCAAGAAGCATTCTTCTTATCCGCCAGGTTGTGCATCTAGAGCACTTGATGCCTTTGGACGTCAAACCTTCCAAACATCTATGCTGGCATCAAGGATTATCTCTTATATATTTTATATGAGTCTATCTCTCCAGGAGGTCACAAAGAAATTCTCTTTTGACTCCTTTTCTATCAGAGCCTAAGGCTGCAGACTATTCATTGCTTCTTAGTCATAGCCAGAATATCTCTTGGTTTCTTTCTCGTGCTTCTCTAGACTCTTTTGAGTCTGTTAGCAGATCCTCTGCTATTGCCATAGGAGCACGTCGTAGAGCCTGGCTCCAGGCTTCAGACTTGAGCAGATGGGCACAACACACACTGGGTAATTCTCCTTGTACTGGAGAAAATCTCTTCAATAAGGAGGCTTTACGTCAGGTTGCTCATTGCTCCACTGACTTCCCTGGTTCTAGGAACCATCCTAAGCCGCCTTCTTCCCCAGGAGGTAGGAAATGTCCTACCAAACCTTCTTTCCCTAAGAAAAGAAGGTTTCACTCTTCTCCTGCCCATCATCCCGATGTACCCAAGCAGGGGACACCTCATCTTGGTCTGAAGAATCTAAACTCTAACCAGTCTGAGCATACCCAGCAACCATAGGTTCCTAAAGGTTGCAACCTACAGTTAACCTCTTCTTAGCAGAAGTTTGTTCACTGTTTTTTTCTTTAAAGCTCTACACATGGCTTCCTTTCTTCAGGATGTACTCAGCTGTCAGGATATTCTTGTCTATGGGTTACAGATTTCTCCTCTTCTTCCTTCCAAGAAGAGAAGTTAACTACTATCCCATGATAGTTTCTGTCCCAACATGAACAGTTTTTTTCTTCAGCTGACTCACCATATGGTAAGTCACCCTTCAGTTCCTGTTCTTCTACCCTCTCATCCCGTTTTTTTCCTGAATGAGTGGTACCATACTGTACACCTTCATTTCAGTGTAGAGTTTTTCTTGAACTAAATTCTCTGGACAGCTTATCAGACAGGGACAGGACCATTTCCTCTCCCTTTGTCTGTTTTCTCTGTGTTTCACAGGAAGATTCTCTCTGCTGTCTCCTTCAGTTGCTGTTCATGCAGGAGTTCCAGTGATTCATCTACTGGTACTTTCTCACAAATTTCCAGTCTGTGTAGCCTTAGTAGTGATTCCAAGATCGTCCTCATCTATCTTGGATAATCCTACTCACTTCAGGCTTCTCACATTATCTTCTATCTCCAGGAACAAGCAGGAATGAGTCTTCACACGTGGGAGACGTCGCCGACGGAGCCCGCACGGGAATGCTCCCCAGCATCCAATCAGAAAGCCTTTGGGAGCATACCCCGTGCCTGCGCGGTGGCTTCCCGCCCTTCCTACTGCCTCTCCCCAGTTTTTCGTTTTCCACGGAGCAGGCAGGACGTCCCTCCTGCCACCGCAGAAATTTTTCCTTTTTTCTGTAGTCGCGGCTTTCCCGTCGACGGTGGCACCTCCATGCCCCCCTTTTCTTTCTTTCTTTTTTTAAAATTATTTTCATTTAATTTTCGTTGCCCCCTCCGGGCGCTGAGGACCGGGGCATGGAGCCGCCTTCCCCCCAGCCTCACGGCGGGGACTTAATTTTCCACGTGGACTCCAATGCCTGGTGCCTCTCCTGTTTGGGGCCTGACCCCTTTTTCCCGGATTCCCCGGGCTACAGTGTCGGAAGAAGACCCTCCCTCTTTTCGGGTATCCCTCGACGACGTCTTCGCGCCCAAGGCGCGGTCGTCGGGTTGTTCTTCTCTCCAGGATCAGGTAACCACACAACAGTCTGTTAAGACTAGCCGAGTCTTGAGGGGCGAGTCTCATGCGCGGCATGGCGACGGCTCCGGCCAACCCCTCAAGTCCTCCTTGGCTGATATACCCCGGCGGGAGTCCTCAGGCTCCAAAGCATTTACGGGGTTTCGGGATGTTCCTGAGGTTCGCTCCTCACAGAACTTTCCCGAGCCATGCCCGAGGGAGGTACCCGCTTCGAGCGGTGCCGATTCCCCGGCGTCGAGTGTTGACAACATAACATAAGTTGAATCGCAGGACGTGGGCCAACGTTGCTGAATAACTATATCCATAGTAGGATGTCTCCACTCCGTCCCAACTATTGCCATATCACAAAATGCACAAGAAGAACATGTAACATGTCCTCGTTTTTCAGGGTCATAAGATATAGGACGATCCGGGAGAGTGGCAGAGTGAACCAAACGATCTTGTAGATTGGATCCCCTAGAAAATGCTATCCTAAGGGGTTTCTGAAAACATTTATATAATTCCAACACTCCCCAGTGTTTACGAAGTATTCTTACTATAGATGAGCTTAGAGTGGTAAAAGGTAAAGTCCCAACAATACAATCCAAAGATTGTGATCGAGATCGTTGATAATTCTCATCAAAAATCCATTCCCGGTGTGTATGTAATGCCCTCTTGTAGGCTATCTTAATAATTTGTTACGGATAGCCCCGCTGGAGCAGCCTAAAAGTCAAATCCGAAGCACAGTATTTAAAA